>OZ053309.1:5867292-6467292 GCA_964056655.1 Arabis hirsuta | reverse complement strand
CTTGTCTCGACATTTTATTTGCTTTTCTATTATTTTCATAGATTTTAGAGTCATTACAGGAATTGGAGCAATTTAGAGCAAAAAAGAGAGAAAACGAGCATTATTGGAGAAGGACGAATCCTGTCCGTCGGATATATCATGCCAGATAAAGATTTTTCCACCGTTGGATCAAGCTCATATTTTATCACGGAATATATGAGGATCTCAGCTTCCAAACGGATATTTGATTGCCAAAATCGGACAGTTGGATTGCACGATACACTAACTTTCCTGAAAACTGATCTTAGAATATTCGAGAAGATATCAATCCAGGAGCAGGAAGTGCGATCGACCGATCGTCAATGCCGATCGATCGGACACCAAGCCACTCTTTTTAACCTAGAAGCAATTTAACAAGGTGATCGACCGATCACCACTAACAATCGATCGATCACCTCACCCGTAAAGAAAGGAAATATTATATTTTCAACTTTATCTTCATATCTTTTGGAGATTTACCTAGGGGTCCGATTTCTCACCTATAAAAGAGTACTCAGCAGCCACAAAGAAGGAGGCTATCACGGAGATACACACGGCTATCAACCCTAAGGCGAGAGCTTGAAGGAGGCACGAAGGAGACACGAAAGAGACGAGAGTTTCATAGAGTTTCTATCACTAGTTTGTTTAAGGGATACGTTTTGATAATCTTTGTATACATAGAGAGAAGCTTTCTAAACTCTTTCTTCAATATGAAACACTTTTATCTTGCTATGATTTCAGTAGCCATGATTGACTATTTTGATTGTTGGGTTTAAGGGATTGTCTAGGGGAGTTATTCATGGATCGATAAATAGGATTTGTTCACACTTAGGAGTTTAGCAGAGTCTTCATCTATACTTGCATCTTATACTCATTTGCTAGTTTAACCAACTTGTAATTGAACCTAGACCAATCTTAAGAACTTTAACCAATATCATTGCGAGAGTCGTGTAGGGAATCTGATTGATTGATTGGAACTAGTATAGACGAGCTTGAACTTTGCCATTGTGAGAGCCATGGTAAAAGTTAGGTTAACATATCGAATCTTGATCTCTTTTATGCATATTCATCCGTTTAACTACTTTGCGAGAGTTGAGTATTTGGTTGATAGATATATTAGTCATCTTTGCGAGAGCTAGTTGATTATAACATTAAGTGAATTCGAGTTAGGAATCCCGCTTTGCTAGATTTACATGCGTGAACACCTGAATAAATTTCTCCATGGACCCTTAGATTTCCCTGCTACCCAACGTTTGTTCCCATTGAATTCTTATCGATAAATCATTTGATCACATCGCCACTATCAAAACTCGTATTTGTCTTAACTTAAGTCTTTTCCCGTAAACCTATTGAGCCCTACCAATCTCTTGTGGATTCGACCCCTTAATACTACGATTGATTAATTGTGCACTTGCAGTTTAGGTTGTATTATTCAGGGTAAAGCTTATTACCTCATCAAGTTTTTGGCGCCGTTGCCGGTGATTGTTGGCGCTGCCTTTAGGTTTAAGAAAATAGTTTAGACTAAGATTTTATTTTTCGCTTTCTAATTTTTCTTCTTTTGTTTATTCTTATGTGTTTCAGGTACTTGTACTTGAGAAAGGATAAATGATCACAATGGATAAAAAGCTAGTCATTTATCCAATAGAGTACTTTCAAGACCGAGATATGGAAAGGAGACAGTCTCAACCTCCACAAAACCGCAGAGGAACTCGATTATTAGCATCTGCGAATCTACAAGGGCAATTCCAGCCCAACATTCAATGTAGAAATTTTGACCCGAGCATACCACCTAGCCCTTTGGTGTTCGGAAAAGGACGCAGCTCTATTTGACCGCCTCAGCACTACTTTGAAGATGAAGATATGGACGAGGATGCTTTCCTCGAAACAGAACCAGAACCTCCACATCCTTTTGGAAGAAGATACGTCTTCTTGATGGATCTTTATGTAGAACCATCGAGGCAAATCCTTTCATCCTTAACCTCTTTCCATTTGATTTTGCCTCTTTCCAGTTTAAGCTCACACCAGGACGGTGTGATATAAGTCTGGGGGGAGCTCCTCATTATCTAACGACTTTCATTTTCTTTTGTTTAATCTTGGGTCTTATCGAGTCATTTTCATTTGATTTCTAAAACAAAAATCTTTTATCGAGTCAAAACTGTTTTATTGAGTCAAAACTTATAGGGAATGATGACCTTTCTAGGAACGCTTAGTTTAAGAGACTTGTCACCGCTGCGACGATTCTCCAGGACGGACTAGTTAGAAACCACATGATTCTGAAGGGTCCCCAGAAAATTTTGCCTCGCGGGGATCCCAATGGAATTGATTCCGACTTTATACATTGACCCCCCATCTCACTATTTCTCTTTAAAGGGGTTAGATCGGGAAAACGAACCAACATTCAGGATTTCTTATTCCTTTTTAGCACTCTCCGAATCCTGAATGACCAGCTCATTTTTAGTTGGTACCCACCTTTTACCCATTACCTCTTTTCAAACCTCATGCATTCTTGTTCTTCATTGTCATATGTGCAGACATGTGTAAAAACGTCGGGGAGAAAGAGACATTGTTATTGTCACTAATTATAAAAATTCCACTCTTCTATAATTATCAATGGAAGAAGATACGTCTCCTTGATGGATCTTTATGTAGAAGCACGAGAGAAAGCTGAAGGAGCGATTGATGCAAAGATCCAGAAGGTGGGATCCGAGCTCACTAAGAAGATTGATGAACTAGCAAAACAGTTTGAGAAGCTAGCAAGTGACGTAGTTCAATGCTAGAACGACAGAAAAATGCAAGAAATTGAGAATGAGGAACGTGACACCAGAAATCTAGCGCATACCATCGACCTTATTTCGGATTCTCATGATTGGAGATTAGAAAAAACAAAAGAACAAATCTACCAACTCGCTGCTCATGTTGATGCCATAAGCAAGGATATCGCCGAAATAAAGGATCAAATGCCAAAATTCATTGAAAGACAGGAATTTTTCTATTTTAGAACCTAACAACTACTTAATGATGCAGGTCTTGTCACCATGTTAAAAAGATGCAATGCTAGGAAGAGAGATTAGACACTCTTTCATAAGACGAGGAACCAGCAAAGAAGCATCCATGGTTGACCAAAAAGATTCAGATGTCGAGATTTGCGAAAAGATGCAACTTAAAGGAACTCCAATTCATCATATAAGCTTTTATCTTGCTATGAAAAAAAAAATACGGATTTTCAAACTGATCGATCGATCGATCGCGTCGTTTCAAATTCAAATTTTTTCGGGCCGACCCGCCGCGATTTCCTCTTCTTCCCCAAAAATCGATTTTTAAGAAACACAATTTCCCAAAAAACTTCGATCTCTCATAACTTTTGCAATTGTTAACCAAATCAAGTGATTTTTGGACCTAATCCACTCGATTTTGCAAGCTCTATCCGAGTATCTCAGTCCCAAACTCGATCTGCTCAGTTATGACCTCTAATTTTTGCTTTTGCAGTCGCGACGTGAAGGTATTTTTATGTGTTTGTGTGTTCTTGAGTATGAATCGAATTTAACTAGTTTAGCATGCTAATGGACACAATTCAGCTTGATATCATGGCTACTTGTGATTAATTTGCTTGAAATCGAATTTTTGGTGTTAAAGCTTGAATTTTTGGATTTTTTTGTGGGGAACGGTTAAATTATAACGGATTTTAGAGGAATCCAGGTTGTACCTAGAATGATTTATACTCAATTGCTACTATTGGGTTGGTTGTGGAAGAGATTCACGCTTGATAATCACTTATTGCGACTTTGGATTTTCATGCTTTGTGATTTTGCCGAAATCATTCGAACAGTTGAATGTTGACGTAAATTGAAGGTTTCTAGAGCTAAGATTGATGGACGATTGCTTGCTTTGCTTAATTAAACTTGAATTCAAACTCTTAATGGACTTTTTTATATATTGCGAGAGATAATCACTTACATTGCAAATTTTTGGCTTGTCTTTGTCGAATTTTGCAGGAAATGTCAGGACGTAATCGCAAGGGCAACAGGAATGAGGCAGCAGAGCCTAGTGCACCAAGGGAGCAAGCCGCTAAGAGTTAGGTGAAGCCAAAGGGGAAAAAGTTCCCAAAAATCACGATGAAGACCAAGGCTCAGGTCAATAAGGATCGGAAATACCTTGGGCGAGACATCACCAAATGGGATTCATATTGCTCAATGTTTAACAACGGATTAGTGGACATTGAGATGAGGGAGACAAGGGTTTTTGATGAGGATGACCTTGAGAGGTTGGGTCTTCAGGACTTGATCAATGAGATGAGTGCTGCCATGAAGATCGGGACTATCCTAACGCGATCTTACCCATACTACCCAGATCTGGTTCGTCAGTTTTTGGCATTAGTGGAGCTGCGCTTTACAGGGCAGGATGGAGAGTGACACTTGGCTAGCGAAGGGACAATTTCTTACTTAGCTCATAGAGTCTGCTACAGCATCACAATTCTAGAGCTCTGCACACTCTACGGATTCGACCCAACTCCCGAGCTAATCAAGTTTCTTGATGCTCCGGACAACAATGCGGTTTGGAACTTGATAGCAGATGGAGGATACCAGTCTAGCAAGGCTAAGCAGTCCATGATCCGGAACCCAGCGATCCAGTTCATCACCAGAGGCCTCAACAACACTCTCTTTGCCAAGGAGGAGCCCGGTTCTACAGCTCATTCGTCGTGCTATTGTAGCAATGGTTCCCGGTCTTTTAGTTGAGCCTGATACACCTATATCAAAGGTGAACTTGGGAGCCATTTTCGCAAGGGTCCTCATCGAGAAGAAGTATAGAGGACTGATGGAGTCCAGGGGACATAGAGAGGAGAACATTTGTAGCTTGATTACTCCCATTTTTCAGCATCACAGTTTTTGAGCTACCTTTGGGAGATTGTGTTCCTAGCTATGCTAAGATGAACTTCCAGTACTTCGTTGACAGCAGGTTCATTAAGAAGGACCGCACCTACTTGTTTCACGACCGTGACCAGGCAATGTACACATGCACTCTCCCACTTTCAGATTTCAGGATGGTCACTCAGGCAGATATTGAGTTCCTGCCAGGCTATATCACTTGTACTCCTCATCGCAGGAGAACCGCAGGAGCTTCTAGTAGCGCTCCTCAGGATGATGAGCAGATCTTCACCATGCCCACTCTGGATTGTCACCATAGACACTATGAGATGATGATGCCTCCGGTGACCACTGAGTACGAGTTGGAGACTTCTCCAGACCTTACGGACGAGGCTGCTTACCATCGTTGGACGGTTGAGAGCCACAAAAGGTCTAGGGTTTGATACACAGGATTTGGCATGCGCTCTCCAAGGTTAGAATCCCACTCAGAGCTACTAATTTTAGTGCGCCAGCTACTCAGGAAGATCACGCGGAGCCAGCACAGAGAGGCAGATTCGAGGAGGCAGATCCTAGCACTTCACAGCCTTTCACCAATGAGCGTCTTCCACGGCTAGGAGGAACCATGGCAACGATCAGAGTGTTAGCCCCGAGGACCATTGATCGTAGCTCTATCTCTATCTCTTTTTATTTTTTCAGACTATTATTTCGTTTTTATTTTCCCTCCTGGTTGACTACTATCACATTTGTGAAGCAAGTCTGGGAGGCACATCTATCCGTATTTATGCATGTGTTTCTACTTTGGGATGATTTTATTTTAGTTTTTTTCTATCTAACGATTCTACCTAATGTTTCAGGAAGAAAAAACAATGTTTGGCTCGTAACACATAGTAATCGATTGAACCCCTTGATGTTCGATCAAACACCTTGAAAAATGAAAGTCCGTCAAATTCTAGCAGCCTCGTGTTCGATCGATCATCATCGCTGAACCATCGAGGCAAATCCTGTCATCCTTAAACTTTTTCCATTTGATTTTGCCTCTTTCCAGTTTAAGCTCACACCGGGACTATGTGATATAAGTCTTGGGAGAGTTCCTCATTATCTAACGATTTTTATTTTCTTTTGTTTAATCTTGGGTTTTATCGAGTCATTTTCATTTGATATCTAAAACAAAAATCTTTTATCAAGTCAAAACTGTTTTATTGAGTCAAAATTTATAGCGAATGATGACCTTTCTAGGAACGCTTAGTTTCAGAGACTTGTCACCGCTGCGACGGTTTTCCAGGACGGACTAGTTGGAAACCACATGATTCTGAAGGGTCCCCATCTCACTATTTCTCTTTAAAAGGGTTAGATCAGGGAAACAAACCAACATTCAGGATTTCTTATTCTTTTTTACCACTCTCCGAATCCTGAATGGCCAGCTCATTTTTAGTTGGTACCCACCTTTTACCCATTTCCTCTTTTCAAACCTCATGCATTCTTGTTCTTCATTGTCATATGTGCAGACATGTGTAAAAACGTTGGAGAAAAAGAAGACTGACACAGTTTTCAATCATTGCATATGTGAGGAGGTTCGAGGTTACTTGGTGGGTACATGGAGATTCATTCAGAGCATGGTTGTACCTTGGGATTTTGACAATATCATGGTAATTTTTGTGCCCTTGAGACTCTCATCATCATAAGATCAATTTTCCCCTTTGAAAAAACAAAAAAAAAAGAGAAAACGTAAGAATAATTTGAGAAAGGAAATTGATCACACATACGAGTCTTAAGGCAAGCCAAAAATCCCAAGGAAAGACATTGATCAAAAAGGAAAGTTTGATCCGATTTTTAGAGATTTTCAGTGATTTTTCAGAGGTTTGCAAAGATTCCATAGAAGAATCTAAGTTTGGGAGGGTATTATACGGTGATTGAAAACTGTGGGCATCAACAGGAGCGTTCTCTCTTGCGATTTTGCATAATATTTGCATCCTCCGGAGCGTTTAGTAACCCTTAAAACACTCTTAACTCCACCTTTAAAAAGCCTTTAAATACCTAACGCCGTTTACTCCGAATGACATCCTTGAAAGAGATTCCATCATTACTTGATCATTGTAGACGGTTGGATGTTGTGAAGTTGGGATTTTTGCAGGTTGAGGTTCATGGACAAGACTTGCGATGGTTGTGCTGGAATTCGGCGAAAAATGTTTTGGAGCGATTTGTTCGTATGTCAAGAGTTAATGGAGCGAGGTAATGTTCCCAAGATAAGTGAGTTCTCGTGATTTTCAAACCTCTTTTCTATTCTTACAATGAAGTTTGTTTGAGGACAAACAAAATCTTAAGCTTGGGGGAGTTGAGATAAGTCATATTTTACCTACTTTTACTATGTTTTACTTAAGATTTTCTATTAAAACTCTTCTCGTCTTGACATTTTTTTTGCTTTTCTAGTATTTTCGTGTATTTTAGAGTCATTACATGAATTAAAGCAATTTGGAGCAAAAAGGAGGGAAAACAAGCATATTTGGAGAATGACGAATCCTGTCCGTCGGATATATCATGCGAGATGAAGATGTTCCCACCATTAGAACAAGCTCATATTCTATCATGGAATAGATGAGGATCTCAACTTTAAAACGGATATTCTATTGCCAAAATCGGACTGTTGGATTGCACGATACGCTAAATTTCCTGAAGACTGATCCTTTAATATTCGAGAAGATATCAATCTAGAAACAGGAAGTGCGATCGATCGGACACCAAGCCACTGTTTTTAACCCATAAGCAATTTAACAAGGTGATCGACCGATCACCACTAATGATCGATCGATCAGCTCACCCGTAAAGAAAGAAAATATTCTATTTTCAAGTTTATCTTCATATCTTTTGGCAATTTACCTAGGGGTCCAACTTCTCACCCATAAAAGAGTACTCAGCAACCACGAAGAAGGAGGCTATTACGGAGAGACACACGGCTATCTTTCCTAAGGCGAGAGCTTGAAGGAGGCACGAAGGAGACAAGAGTTTCATAGAGTTTCTATCACTAGTTTGTTTAAGAGAGACGTTTTGCTAATCTTTGTATGTTCATACTTAGGAGTTTAGCAGAGTGTTCATCTATACTTGCATCTCAAACTCATTTGCTATTTTAACCAATTTGTAATTGAACATAGATCAATCTTAAGAACTTTAACCAATATCATTGCAAGAGTCGTGTAGGGAATGGTGATTGATTGATTTAAACTAGTATAGACGAGTTTGAACCTTGCCATTGCGAGAGTCGTGGGTTTAACATATCGAATCTTGATCTCTTTTATGCATATTTATCCGTTTAACTATTTTGCGAGAATTGAGTATTATGTTGATAGATATATTAGTCATCTTTGCGAGAGCTAATTGATTATACAATTAAGTGAATTCGAGTTAGTAATCCCGCTTTGCTAGATTTACTTGCGTGAACACCTAAATAAATTGCTCCATCCTTAGATTTCCTTGCTGCCCAACGTTTGTTCCCATTGAATTCGTATAGATAAATCTTTTGATCAACATCGCCATTATCAAAACTCGTATTTGTCTTAGCTTAAGTTTTTTTCCGTAAATCTATAGCGCCCTGATATAATGCGTTTTTGACGCATTCTAACCTTTGTTTTGTAGGTTTTTATCGAGTCTTTTATTCTCTTTTGAGTCATTCTAGGTTTAAAAGTGGCTGGAATGGAGGATTGGAACTTGCAATTGGATTTGGCGAAAAAAGAGGAAATGTGGCTCCTTTTCAGTAAACCTAATTTCGCCACCTAGGGTTTCCCTAATCAATCCCAGCCGCCCCAGACCCCTTTATAACATATTTTTCAAACTCTTTTTAAGGAGAGGCAGAAAATAACATAGAGAAACAAAGAGAACACGTGAGAGAGAGATTTGCTACATGTTTTTGAGCTTTTGTGAGATTTGAAGATTGTCTTCCATCATTTGGAGAAGATTTCTAAACTCTTTACTTCTTTCATTATTTTATCCATGAATTTTTTTATCTCACTTGCTGTTGTTCGATCCACTATGTGCGAGTAGTCTCCTTTGTTAGGTTAAGGGTTTCGATGGGATTAGGAATTCATGAACTAAGCATAAAAGGATTTGAAATACATTGATATCTCCATCTATTGTTGTTCGTAAAGCCTAGACTAGCATAATTACCTAGCCTTTGATTTTAGGTTTACTTTACTCATCAAAAGTGTTGTGAATTGCTTGAAATAACATAGATGGGCGATTTGTCCTTAGCCAACGACAGTTGAAGTTAAGGCGAGTTGTGAACATATCGATCCTATCCTCTTTAATGCTCATCATTCTTTGTAATCTCAAACGACAGTTTAGGGTGTTAGATTGATTGATGAAGTAGTTGATGCCACGACAGTGGGTCATCTAAATTTTATGGTTGAGTTCTAGATTGGTTCTTAATTGATATCCTGAATAATTGCTTGGTTCTAGATGATCTAATCTCTGAGATACTTTCCCTTGACCTAACGCTTTAATATCATTTGTTTACACCGAATTTACTTTAATTGTTTGATTAATCATGACAACTTAAACTCACTTGATTGCTTAGCTGAATTGGTATTGCATAAGATTAGAGTGTATTGCTGGTCCTTTTGAACGAACCTAAACTATTCTACAATTGAAGTAGTGATTCTAGGTTTAGCTCATAAACCGGGTAAAACCCTTTCATTAAGCCCTACCAATCTCTTGTGGATGCGATCCCTTAATACTACGATTGATTAATTGTGCACTTGTAGTTTAGGTTGTATTATTTAGGATAAAACTTACTACCTCATTAAGAATATATAATCCACATGAAAAGAAATTAGATTTCAGATTGATCAGTGGTTTCTTTATAGGTTACCCTGATAAATCTAAAGGCTATAGATTTTATTGTCCAACCCATAGTACGAGAACAGTAGAAACCAATAATGCCAGATTTTATGAGAATGGCAAAACTAGTGGGAGTGATAAAGTTCAAGATGTGATTATTCAGGAAATTAGGGTCAATATCTCATTACCCTCTATTCTGAATGTTGTTGGGAATCTTTCCGTTGTTGAACCATTACACAACGAGGAAACCGCAATGAATGATCATCCACCCTATGAAGAAAATATCGCCAATAATAATCATACACTTGAAACAAAAGAGGAATTAGCATTAAGAAGATCAACTCGCCAGAGAAGATCTACTATTTCCGATGATTACATAATTTATCAAGTGGAATCTGGAGAAGGAGATATTTATGATCCGGTTTCTTATTCACAAGCCATGAAAGATGTTAATTCTGATAAATGGGTTGATGCCACAAAGAATGAAATTGAATCTATGGCTAAGAATGAAGTTTGGGATATTGTTCAATTACCTGAAGGACACAAAGCAGTCGGGTGCAAGTGGATCTTTAAGACCAAACTCGACTATAATGGTAAAATTGACCGATATAAAGCCAAACTTGTAGCCAAAGGTTTTAATCAAAAAGAAGGCATCGAGTATAATGAGACTTTCTCACCTGTGTCTAGGAAAGACTCATTCAGAATTATTATAGCATTAGTAGCTCATTATGATCTTAAGTTACATCAAATAGATGTGAAAACTACCTTTCTTAATGGAGACTTGCAAGAAGAAGTCTATATGCATCAACGTGAAGGCTTCATAATCGAAGGTCAAGAAGACATGGTTTGCAAATTAAAGAAATCAATATATGGACTGAAACAAGCTTCAAGGCAATGGTATCTAAAATTTGATGAAACCGTTATGAAATTCGGTTTCAAAGAAAACATAGTAGATCCATGTATATACATCAAGATCAGTGGGAGTAAGTTCATATTTTGATACTGTATGTGGATGATATCTTACTGGCGAGCAATGATCTTGGTCAATTACATGAGACAAAGAAATATCTCTCTATGAACTTTGAGAAGAAAGATATGGGTGAGACATCCTATGTGATAGGAATTGAATTATTCCGTGATCGATCACTTGGAATTTTAGGATTGTCTCAGAAAGCATATATTGATAAAGTTCTTGAGAGGTTTGGCATGATGATGTGTTCTTCTAGCATTGTTCCTATGCAGACAGGTGACCAGCTTGACCTTTCGCAATGCCTGCAGAACGAAATGGAACGTAATGAATTATGAAAGTATCCTTATGCATCTATGGTAGGAAATTTGATGTATGCACAAGACCTGATATTAGCCACGCAGTTGGCATGTTGGGTAAATTTTAAAGTGATTCAGGACTCGCTCATTGGAAAGCTGCAAAGAAAGTATTGAGATACCTAAAGGGAAAAATACACTATATGCTCACATATAGGAAATCAACACATCCACAAATTGTTGGATTTTCAGACTCAGATTTTGGTGGCTGCCATGACTCTATGCACTGCACTCTTGGCTATGCATATCTCCTTAACGGAGGTGCCATATCATGGAAAAGCCAGAAATCACAGTTGATTTACACATCAACTATGGAAGCTGAGTATGTGGCATGTTATGAGGCTTCTATTCAAGGAGCATGTTGCAAAATTTTGTCTCTGAGTTTTGTTGACAAGCCTTTTAACTCTTTATTGCGACAATCAAGCCACAACCTTCTTCTCGAAGAATGACAGGATATCGAAAGGATCCAGGCATATGGACCTTAAATATCTATCACTAAAGCAAGATGTTAAAAGAGAAAAGTTTGTCATTGAACATATAGGCACTGAACTTATGGTCGCGGACATATTTACGAAAGCATTACCTCCAAAGACTTTTCAAAAGCATGCTGAAAGTATAGTTCTTAATTATGTTGTCTCTTTTATGGTTTATAATTGACATTTCTTTTGAGCGACTTTTGCATCTTTGTATATTCTGTTTCCAATGTGCGCACCCATAATTGATGTTGGATTTATGATAACATAATACGTCTTTTAAGGACATATAAGGGACCGATAATTTCTACTTATGTATGGTCTTAGCTATGATAATAGTCAATGTAGTAGATCATGGAAGGGATCATGTTGCAAAATAATGTGTAACCGCCATAACTCTCATTGATTATTAGATTAGCCAAGACACTTATGATGACCAAATTATAATTTAAGGTATAACATATTATGCCGGCTTTATGATTCATGAAAGAAAAATTATTATGAACTATACTAATGACCAAATGGGAGAATGCAAGAAAATTTTATTTTCTCATGATGATGATATGGTCTTATAGTCTATCCAATTTTCTTTCTAATGGAATGGTTAATGCTTAATGACATTTGGTGACTAGTTATTAGAAGTTTTAATTTCTTAATTAAGAAAAACATTAGAGAGACAAGTGTAAAGTATTAGAGACAAATGGAAACATTCATAGCTAAATTCATGACATGTATTTAGGGTCATACTTAACACTTATCACACATGTTTAACAATGATGGATAGTTGAGATCAAATCCCTAATGAAGAACTAGATCCTCTCTCTACCTATAAATACTTACATTTAGCCCATTATAAAAATGTGATCAAAGTGAGAACAAAATTACACAACACATAAAAGAGAGGTTTGTGGAAAAGGGGAGAGAAACCTAAACTCCTAATCTAAGATCAAGATTTAATCTTCTAATCAAATCAACCATGCATAGAGGAATTCTAATAAAATCAACCATGCATAGAGGAACACTTTCTCATCATGATGAATGAAAGTATTCCTTTAACTCTACTAATTCTATTATATAATTAATCTAAATGGTTAAACATCTTAGGTTCATGTAGTTTTGTTTGCATGGATGTACTTAAATTTTACATGCACGTTGATTGATCTAACAGATTATTCAAAAAAAGGCTGATAATGGTGACGCCAGTAACAATAGAGAAGGACAAGCTATCGTTAATTTAATGTAAATTTTTTTCTTTTTTTTTTTTGTGCTGCTACAAAATGCAAATACCCTTTAGGTTTTAATGGTTTCTTCATTAGCAAAGTAACATTCGCTTGTTTTCTGCGGAAACGAAACAGAGTGAGAGAGAAACATAGCAAGATTCACAATATGAATTGGCCGAAGCCAAGATATTTTTTGAAAGAAAAACTTCATAGGCTCTCTGTGTTATCCTCATGTTCCAGCTTAACTAATGTGGAGAACGCCATTGATTCAGATTTTGTGTCTCTTAAGCCGGCTTCTAGATACAGTTCTTTTATCTTCTCTGTAATATATTCACGTTTGATACTTGTGCAACCAGAGAGATTCAGAAGTTGAAGATTCTTTAGCCGATCAGTGTCCGGGATCCTCTCTAGGCTTGTGCAACCTTGAAGATCGATTTGCTCAAGCGCACAAGCTTTTGAGAGTTCATCAACTTCAACTAGTTGTTGAGAATGACTAAGATTTACTATCTTCAACTTCTCTAAACTCTGTAAAACAAAACAAAACATATAAATAGCTCAACTAATGTAAGAAAAAGAAAAAAAAAAAAAACAACCACAGAATACAGCCTAACCTTGGTTCCTCCCCAGAGATTCTGAAGTTGGCTATAAGGCATATTGAGTTCAACAAGGTGGCTAGGATCAAAATCTTGAGGCAACGATCGCAACGGATACTTTTCCCAGTGAAGTAGCCTGAGCTCATAAGGCAGAGAGTTAAGTCCCTCAGGTAGATGGACTTCTTGAGCAGTTTCAAAGCTTGAACTGTAAATCTTCAGCAGTCTAAGATTATACATATTCTCAAACGCCATATGATTAACAACAACGTTTACGTTTGTTGTGTCAAGGAAAATGCCTTCAATAACTTCAGTTCCCTGAAACACACACACATACACACAAAAAGGATTAGAATGATGAAGAGGTTTATACAAACCGGTTTAGACCAAACCCAATACTTTGGAGTAAGAGGAAAAAGAAAATTGCTAATTTAGGTTTCGTACATAAGATATTATGTCTTTAACTCTGCAGAGTCTAAGGAATTTGATCACTAACTAATTAAACTGAGTAGACCGAAATTACAAGCCTAACTAATTAAAACTAGCAATTCTTCTAAACAAAACAAACCGCCCGAACAGAACCGTACCAAAAGTTTCCACTGGCCATGACTAATTTTTGCTCACCCCCAAATACTGGAAAATATAAAAACCAGAAAGTAGTACCTTAGGTTCATTGTCTTCTAGTAATAATTTGATGCTTGAAGGTTCCCACAATCTGCGACAATTTGCCATTTGTTTCTTTTCTTCGTTCACAATTTCTCGACCAATGTCCTGAATCAAATTATGCATCTCTATTTTTTTCGCTACTATCATCAACAAAGACCGTTCGACTAGACGATCAATTCCAACGTGTGGAAAGAAACCACAACCTTCAAGTATACGCATGACATAATCGAGTTTTTCACCATTAAAGAAACAAGCAATGTCCAAGAATATGCTTCTCTCGTTGTCGCTGAGCACATCGTAACTGCTCTTGAACACTTCAATAATCTCCCGAGGAGGACATCGCTTAATCTTCTCGAAATCTGCCTCCAATTCTTCTGGTTCCATCCTATCCTTCAACTCTCTGCCATAGAAGCAGAGAGCTGTAGGATTACCATTAGTATACTCAACGACCTTCGTTGACACTTCTATTAGATTACTATCAATTGGTTCTTTATCTGGAAACGCAAACCTGGTGAATAAACGTAGGGCCTCCTTCTTGTTTAAAGTCGGTACCTCGTAAACATCCTCAACCTGACACTGATAAAGAACTTGTTTATCTCGGGATGTTATAATTAGTAAACTTCCTGGACCAAAACAATCAAATCCTCCAAGGAAAGATTCGGCTTCCATAGGATTGTGGACATCATCAAGAACAACAAGAACTTTTTTCTCTCTTAGTTTCTCGACAAAATTTTCTTCCCGGAATATGTGTAGCCCCTTCTTATGAAATTTTGCGTGAAAGTCTTCGACTAAGCAATGAGTTTCAAAGCCTTGAGATATTTGGTGAAAGGCTGCTCGAGCAATGGTAGTCTTGCCTATCCCAGGCATACCCCATATCCCTAGTCGGTAGATGTCATGAGATTGCTTGCAAAGTAAGTTTTCGATCCCGAGCAACCTCATGTAGATCCCGATCTTACCTGTTGGATACAGCTGCTCGCGCACATCCGCAACAATCTCTTCTACTAACTCTGAGTCACTGCAAGTTGTTAACATGTGGTAGTTATCGTTATAACGATAGAAACCGAACCTAGCATATTACTTGCATTTGACAACTAATTATAAAATTTCCACTCTTCTATAATTATCAATCGTAGATTATTTTTCTTCATTGTTCATCAAAAAGAAAAGAGATTATTTTTCTTCTGGTTTTCAAGTCACGGTCTATGAGTTATATCTGTCTATAAAAAAAAAGTCTAGGAAAAATAACCATCGACTAAGGAAAGACAGAGATTTCAGGGGGGAAAACAAAATCATAACTCCATTAATTAAATTAATAATTCTTAAAGATTCGTCAAATGTAATATTTTTTTTTTGTAAATTTTAGTATTACTTTAATGGAGGTTATTGGTTTGTGTATTTTAATAAATTTGAAAATCCAGACAAAATCTAGTGTTATTGGTTCTATGATTTTAAAATCCATATTCAAATCCACTATTATTGGTTCTATGATTTATAAATACTAATTTAACTCACGTGTTATTCAATCTACGAATTTATTTATGGATTTGATTTTAAAGTGGATTTGAAAAAATTTCCAAGTCAAAAATACAAAGAACCAAATCTGAAAGTAAACTCTCATATTTCTAAATATTTCTAAATCCTATAAGATTTATAAATTCATTCAAATATACAAACCAGATTAGCAAAAGTAAATAGTATTAGTAAATCAATACAACAAAGAATACTAATGAATTAATATACAAACTTACTTTCGTTGATCATATGATTCATGGCCTTGTAACTTGGCCGCTTCAATCAGACCGTTTCGCCATCTTTTTATCCGGTCGTCGGAGAACGAACTCTGGTGGTTGGAAAAAGCATCTCCAAACCTCTCTGTCTGTTGCTTAACGATAGATGGGGTGACGTCACCATAGAAGACCGGAATCACCGCGACAAGACCGTCTTTACGCCGCTCAAGAAACGTTACGAGCGTTTCTAAACAGAGCGGCGAGAACGGGTAGTTGTCGGAGAAGACAACCACGAAAACGCTAGTTCTCTCAACCTCCGACTGAATATCGACGGGTAACCGGAAATTAGTCTCCAGCGTCGCGTCCCCGTCTTCTCCGAGGAACGTTGAGATATTCCTACGGCCGAAAGCCGCGGAGAGATGGCTGACGAAGGAGTAACGTGTATCTTTGGTGCTGAAATCGATAAATACGTCATGACTATCAGAGCTTGAAATCTCCATTGATATTTTACTCTCTCTCTCTCGTTTTCTTTGCTGCAATTTTTTAGTAGAAGTGGGACTCGAGTAAGCAATTAATTCTCGATCTGATAATAATAATACTTCCACCTAATTCGTTTCTTTATCATTCCCCCATTTTATTGTAAGTATGAAATTTGTATTATGAAAAGGTAGAGATTAAATATGTATTACAAAAAAAAATATGTCTGTCTTCATTTTTTAACATTTGAATGAATTATTTAAATGACAAAATGAAGAATTTAAGTAGGTTATATAACAGTTGATATTAAAAATAGAGTGAAAATTTAATTTAAATTTATTTCATTTTGTAATCTCGTATATCTATATTAATATTTAACGTGCTAAATAATACTAATATAGAACTCCAAAATTGTAGATAACATGATTATTTGGCAAACATATATAAATTCAATTGATTAATTAGAAGTTCACGTCTAAAAGTAGCAATGAAATAATCTTAAGGTTAGTTATATCACAACTTTTTCATTACCATAGAATAAAGAGAGAATTACAAAAAAAGTCACAATTTGACTATCTAATTATTAAAAAGTCATAAATGAGTTTTAGCTTGTAAATTAGTTATATGGTCAAAATTTCAGACAAAAATGCCCTTGATGTGGTTTGAAACTGGTTTGAGACTGCATTAATGTGATCTGACAAGCCTTGGATATAGAGGTTTTTGGAAATAATTAAAAGATTCGATAAGATGTTTATATACCACAATTAGTGTGGGATAAAGCAATATGTATACGTACACTAACAGAAAATATATTAAGATTTATAGGAATATGTTGATAAAAAGTAATAAAGTAATATAGAAGGTATGGATAGTTGGTAATTTTTACAGAGAGATATAGAAATTAAGAATTGTAAGAAAAAAGAAGAAGTTTTGTTGGTATAGAATTTGTGTTATTGTGTGAACGATATTTTGTACACAGCGTTTGGAGGGAAATGAGACCATTTTTAGTCATGGTAAGTGTAAGAATAAGTTATGGAGTGAATTTATTGATGTGTGAACAAATTGAACATAGATTTGAATTAAGTAACATTCTCATTTATTGCAAAGAAGTCAATTCATTTATTGGCATTTCAACTCTGAATTTATTGCAGGGATATGGAATTGCTAGTTTTTATTGTTGCAGGAGTTTGGGAATCTTCAGAGGTTGGTGTCTGGGATTTTGTGATAGCCAAAGAGAAGATGGCCAGGTGTGTACGTATCAATGATGATGTTACGTACACAGAATTGAACAGATTGATATGCAAGGGGTTCTCCGTGGATGAACAAAACTCTAATCCACAATTAAGTTACTGGGTTAAAGGTGTTATGGACGTCATGTTGGGCGGAAAGATGACACCGTTGTACATTGAATCGAAAAAAGGCATTGACACATTCATGTACCTGCGGAAAAGGAATGAAAGTGTCAATTTGTTTGTCACATTCTTTGTTACAGACAAAGATAGTACCGTCCTACAGAAGGATGGATGTGGATCCATGGTCGATATCGAGGAACATGCTGATTCATCCCCATTTGAAGAAAATGTGGATTATTTCCCATTTGATGAAGTATTGATAGCCCATATCAAAGAGTTCGAACGTGCCGTCAAACTAAAGCTTAACACTGAGCAGAACAAGAGTGGAAAAGTTGATGAGTCTAACTGCCAAACTAAAGTTCAACAGCCTGAGCTAGGAGATGAGTCTAATGATATGCAGTCTGATGTACGTGCTTTTTCTCCTGATGATGTAGGTACAAAGATGTTACTTTTAGAGAAATCAGTTGATGTTGAGAAAATTAGTAAATCAAACGAAAAAGGGAAGGAAGTGGTTGAGAATACGGGATATGGAACTGATGAAGAGGAGACAGAAGGGTCTTTTAGTTTAAGAAGTTCTGAGGAGAGGGAAGGATCATTTTATGTCTAATAAAATTATATTTAATTCACCTGCTTTAATACAGATTTCATGCATTTAATGCACTTGCTTTGCGTCAGATTTTGTGCATTTAATGCATTTGCATTATGTGTTGGAGTTACATTTAGTGCGTAAACACATTGTTTATGTCAGATTTGCGCGTACATAAATATTATGTACACTCAATACAACTACTTGTACATGAAATCACATACACTTGTGTCACCAGTCACGTACACTCAGTGAAACCACATGTAGATGTACATATGTAATTGAATATCATGTCCACTAAATACAATCGCTTGTACATGAAATCACCTACACTTGTGTCACCAATCATGTACACTCAGTAAAACCACATGTAGACGTACATATATAATTGAATATCATGTACACTGAGTACAACCGGTTGTACATGAAATCACCAACACTTGTGTCACTAATCACGTACACTCATTGAACCCACGTGTTGACGTATATATGTAATTGCAAGTACACGATATGCACATACATACACCATACCCTGTAGTTGGTGTATATGATAGTGTACGTACATGGGTTGATGTATATGATAGTGCATATATAGTATACAGATAGAATCACCGTGTGTACATAAAGAATGACGAATGTGTACATGGGTTGGTGTACATGATAGTGTATATACGTATCTTATTGATACGATGTACGCGTTGTGCGTACATACATAAAAAATATCGTATATTTCACAGTTTTGTGTACATGCATCATGAAATGTAACAGTGTATGATATGCATGTACCTAGTCAAAGTGTTACAAAATTCTCCAAAACACAAGTACACAAACACATTTCACTGTTGTGTACACTGCTATCTCGTACACTAACCATCATAGTACACCATCGGCGTGCATACTATTTTGTATCCTTTTGTGCATATTGTTTCGTACACCATTGTGGTACACCAGTGTGCATATTGTTTCGTACAACGTCACAGTACCACTGTCATGCTCAATATTTCATACACCGTCGGTCACACTGTTCTGTAAACCTCCATGCCCACTACTCTGGAAGGTATCACATTATCTTGTACACTGCTACACCGTACACCGCAAATGACTGCCTACGTACACCATACTTAACATGGCCAAAAAAAATAATTCATCTATTCACTCTATAATCAAATTTGCATATCCACCAACATCACCCTAAATCCTAATCGCCTAATTTTGCATCCTCCTCTTTCCCCCCTTTTCTCCTCTCTTGAATACATGACTATTTATTTCACTATGTCTTCCTTCTTTTCTGTCGTCATCGCAATCTCTTCCTCCGTTGTACATTTCTCTTTCGATGTCCTCGTCGCAATCTCTTTCTTCCCATGTGCCTTCCTCTTGTGTCGTGCTTTTGAAAAATCAGATGAGTTATTCTTCTTGTTTTTGGTAAAGATGAACCACTAATTTAGTAAAGTAAAAAAAAAGGAGAAAGATCTAGTAGAGAAAAAAGAAAGATATATCGGAATGGAGATGAAAGAGAAGCTAGAGTAGAAGAAGAGAAAAGTAGGAAAAATGATAAAAAAAAGAAATAAACAAAATGAAAAAGAAAAAGAAAGAGCAAGTAGAAAAAATGTGAGATGTAAGAGGTGAAGAAGCAGATGAGAGAGAAGAGAGAAGAGAGAAAAAAGAAAGTGTCTTAAAAATTTATGGTAGTATTGTCTTTTTTATACTAAAAAGTGATATTTTTTTGTTAGACATGCTTTTCTATGACATATTTGTATATCAGTTCTAATAGTATGACTTTTTTGCAAATATCTCTAGAATAAAATACTCATGTCAATGAAAATTTAGCTAGAATCCAAAATTCAACATGATCTCTATCTATTTTTAATACTGTAGGATTCATAACAACATGCTACCACTTTTACTTGTCAGTTAGATATGTGTCTTTGGTAGCCTATTAACTAAGTTGTAAAGTTTGAGCTACAACAATAATTTAGATGTCGAAAAGAAAATCTAGATAGAATCATCACGATTATTATTAATCTAACATGTATAAAGTCAATTATCATACATGTCCCCCGCATGGCTCATTAAACCTCGTGGGAAGCGGAAGTTGCGGCGATCTGGTCATTTTCTTTAGTTTGTTTTGGTCATCGATCGATCTGGTCCACTACAAGAAAAAAGAGGTTTTTCCGACGGACATATTGGTCGGAATTCCGTCGGAAAAACATGTTTCCGACGGAATTCCGACCAATATGTCCGTCGGGTACAGGTGGTCGGAAAAATCATATCGGTCGGAAATCGGTCGGAATTTCCGACCGATTTCCGACCGATAATGGCCGTTGCAATAGCCGTCGGAAATTTCCCACCGCCTCAACCGTCGGAAATTTCCCACCGCCTCAACCGTCGGAAATTTCCCACCGCCGACCGTCGGAAATTTCCCACCGATTCAACCGTCGGAAATTTCCCACCGCCGCAACCGTCGGAAATTTCCGACCGGCGTATCGGTCGGAAATTTCCGACCGCCGTGTCCGTCGGAAATTTCCGACCGTTTTCCGACGGATTTGGTAATTTTTAAAAAAAATTAAATTATTTATTATTTAAAAATATAATCTATTAATAATTTAAATTACGAAATAATTTACATAAAAATATTAAATTACATTGAAAATATTCAGAATTATGTAGAAGTAATTTAAAGTATTCAGAAATTACTAGAAGTATTTTAAACGTAAATTACAAAACAAAACTAAAACCGATGAGAAAATCTAAAAATGAAAATCAGGAAATTTGCTCCTCATGAAAGCCTTCATTGCTTCAAGGCTCTCTTTGGTTGCGGCGTTCTCAAGCTTCAGTTCTTCAACTTCTTCGTCTTTCCGCTCAAGTGCTTCTTTGAGACCGGCTACTTCGTCATACAGTCCGGGATTGGTCGCGGAAGAAGAACTAGGCCCAAACCTAGTTGCTACATTGCCTAATCCAGGACGACGACCCTTGCGCAATGGAGTTTCCTACGGAAAATGAGATGCGTCAATATAGAAAATTAAAAAAAAAAAAGATCGACATATAATTAAAATGTAACAATACCTGGAGGACCATTTCGTTGACTTCGTCGACGGACAACTCACACTGGTTCGAAGAAGAAGAACCATCCAAACCTTGAGAGAGAGCCATTTGCGTAAGCCGCTCTTCCTTTCTCTTCTCCACCTTATCGACGATTTCAGCAATGTTCGGATAATCGATCTTCCCGGTTTTTTTGTTCGTGTGTGTCCGTTTCATCAAAGCAACTAAATCTGGAACCACACCGGCAGATTCTTGAATCTGCAAACGTTTCATAAATATTTTAAATGTGAAAGATAACAAAAATAATTTATAGAAATTTCAAATACACTTACCATCTCGTCCTCACGCGCTAAGAAACTCGTAGCCCCCGAGTTGTGAGTACCTCGAGGATTCTTCTTCCGGTTTTCCGAGTTAATCTTTGCAAGCTTTTTCGTTGCCGGATCAGCCCAGTACGCCTGCAATCCCAGCCAAACATCCTCGTTCAAGTTATGCGGTTTGTCATCCCCGGTCTCCCATTTTTCCTTCCACTCGTTCATGTGTCCCGAGTAACTATCCGACGCCATCTTGTAGAACGCATCCCTAACTTGTCCCGTCAAGCTAGGATGCCAATCAAAATCTTGCTACATTATTGAAAACAAAAATTATTAGTAACTATAAAATGCATTTTAAATAATAGAATTTTTTACGAAGTTAAATACATACCGTAAAAGTTCGGAACCACAACTCTTTCTCACTGTGAGGCATTGCGTTCCACGTCTTATAAGGATGTTTGAGGAGTGCACGTATCATCTTCAAAAATGATTTTGAAATCTTATTTTTCTTACCGAACCTAAAAACATGAAAACAATGTATTAGTCAAAAAATCCAAGTTAGTATTAATTTTAACTTTCACTACAAAATTTAAATTTTCTTACCAAGTCGATTTGCCTCGACACATTGGGTCGAGCTTAGGAATGTTCTCTCGGCCCGGTTGAGTCAACAACTCTTCGATCGTAAGTTGTTGTTGGTTGGAGCTTTGACTGTCCGGAATATGAGAAGGGCTCGGGGGGTTTGGGGCTGGGGGGTTTGTGTTGTCGCTGCTCGCACGATGCGGGAGGTTAATAATTCTTCGGAAATCTCGCATCGACCTGCATAATTCATATTTCATAATTCAAAACATCCTAAATCAACAAATACTAATTCCCAAATCATATTTCATATTTCCAAGAATCACAATCCAAAAATCCTAAATCACAAATAATAATTCATATTTCATCATTCCAAAAATTCTAAATCAACAATTCCTAATTCCCTTTTCATATTTCATAATTCCATATTTCATAATTCCAAAAAGCATAATTCCAAAAATCCTAATCCAACAAATCCTAATTCCCAAATCATATTTCATAATTCCAAAAATCCTAATCCAACAAATCCTAATTCTCATTTCCATTATTCCAAAAATCCAAAAATTTCCTAAAATTCACATTTCATAATTTTTCTAAATCCAAAAATCCTAATTCAACAAATCCTAATTCCCAAATCATATTTCATAATTCCAAAAATCCTAATCCAAATATCGTAATTCCCAAATCATATTTCATAATTCCAAAAATCCTAATCCAACAAATCCTAATTCCCAAATCATATTTCATAATTCCAAAAATCCTAATCCAAAAATCCTAATTCATATTTCAATTATTCCAAAAATCCTAAAATTTCCTTAAATTCACATTTCATAATTTTTCTAAATCCTAAAATTTCCTAACAATTTTCTAAAAATTCACAATTTCCCCTAAATCCTAACAATTTTCTAACAATTTTCTAAAAATTCATAATTTCCCCTAAAATTTCCTAACAATTTTCTAAAAATTCATAATTTCCCCTAAATCCTAATTCAATTCACAATTTTCCCCTAAATCCTAAAAATTCACAATTTCCCCTCAAATTTCCCCTAAATCCTAAAAATTCACAATTTTACTTACATGTTTTGAATTGGTGGTGGAGGAGGAAGAGACGGCGTGGGTGGAGGAGGAAGGCTCGGCGGCGGTGGACGGTGGAGAGAGGAGGAGAGCCGACGGCGGTGGAGGAGAAGAGAAGGAGACCGGAGGAGAAGAGAAGAAAGAGAGGTTGCGGCGGTGGAGGAGAAGAGAAGGAGAGGTTGCGGCGGTGGAGGAGAAGAGAAGGAGGCTCGGCGGCGGTGGATCGGCGTTCGACGGCGGCGGCGGAGAAGAGATGAAGCGATGAAGGTGTTGATGAAGATCGGATCTGAGGAAGAAGAGCAGATATTTATTTAGAATTTCCGACCGATTTGCGACGGATTTAATTAAATCCGTCGCAAATCGGTCGGAAATTTGCCACCGATAAATCGGTCGGAAATTTAAAATTTCCGACGGATGTATCGGTCGGAAAAATTAAATTTCCGACGGATATATCGGTGGGAAAATTTAAATTTCCGACCGATTAATCGGTGGCAAATTTCCGACCGATTTGCGACGGATTTAATTAAATCCGTCGCAAATCGGTCGGAAATTCTAAATAAATATCTGAAGATGCTGAATTTAATATAACAATTTTATTAAAACAATTTTGAATTATAAAAATTTAATTATAACAATTATAAAAATTTTAGCACATTTATAAAAATATAATAACAATTATAACAATTTTATAACAATTTTAATAATTTTAACAATTTTTAAACAATCCTAACCATTTTCCCACGGATTTGGAATTATAACAATTTTTTAACCAATTTTAACAATTTTAACAATTTCATAATATTTTATAACAATTATAACAATTTTCGGTCGGAATTATAAAAATTTAGGGTAGAAGTTTTGAATTATAATATATTACAAACACAAATTAAAATTGTTTTAAATACACAAATATAGTTAAAGTCCGTCTGAATCCGATAAATAATCTGAAGATGCTGACTCCGACTCTTGGTCAAACTCCCCAATCTCTTCCTCTGAATCCTCAAATATTGCATCTTCTGCGTCCGTTGTGAAATCGACGACGAGGTCAACCTCAAGCGAATGATCAATCGAGCCAATATATCCGGCGGTGCTCTGTTGCAAAGGTTCGGTATCTGCTACCCCATCTACCCTTCCTCTTGGGTTAATTGATGTCACCGTAATCCATGGATCTTGTTTGTTTCGTACTCGAGGGTATGGAATATATGAAACTTGGTTTGCTTGTGAGGCAAGGATGAATGGATCGTATTTTTGGAGCCTCTTCCTCGAATGTACAGATGTAACACCAAACTCGTCTTGTCGAACACCGGTAAAAGGATCATACCAATCACAGTAGAAGACAACGCACCTCAAATCGAGTAAGCCGGGATAATGAACCTCCAATATTTCACGCAAGACACCATAGTAAACAAGATCACCGGAATGTGATGAAATTCCAGAATTAGAGGTGCACCTTCTGTTCATTTCTCTATGGATCTTAAAAGCGTATCCGCGGGTGCAGTACATCGGATATGACATAGCAACCGATGTTAGGCCGGACGACAGCTCCTCTAACCACGTTGGAAATTGATGGCCATTAGATTTCCAATGCGAGATCTACACGAGAAAACAGTTTTCCATTATTACACGCGCATTTAAATATTTTACACAATTTTATGCGTCGGATAATTTTTCACTTACGTAGAATGGTAACCACCGGTCAAATTCAGAACTTTTTAGCACATTCAATTCATCTTCTGTGTAAAGTGGATTTTCCTGGCGTAATTGGTCCATGTAAATGCTGAAAAAAACATATCATCATTATTTATTTATTATCGTAAAATGAAAGTTGCGAATTATTTAGTTTGTAATTAAAAATACCTCTCATATGGCATGACTTCTTCGCAATTTGTGAGAATGTACATATGCAAGTGTTTTTGCTCCTCAGATGAAAGCCTCCTTGATTTTGTTTTCCCACTTAGTCGGCCGACTTGTGCGAACATATGTGGGACATAAGCTGGATAAATGGGTTTTTCTCCTCTATCATCGTAACGCCCTGGTTTTCGACTCTTTGATTGGACTTTTGAAGGGAAGTAGTTTACCGCAAAATTAGATGTTTCCTGGTTGATGCTTTGAGCAACAATTGACCCCTCTACTTTGCTTAAATTTTTGACTTTTTTCTTCAGATGGAACATATAACGCTCGAACGGATACATCCACCGATATTGAACAGGGCCACCAAGAGCAACTTCCCGAGGAAGATGGACCGGAAGATGTTCCATAACATCAAAGAAAGACGGCGGAAATATCTTCTCTAGATTGCAGAGGATCATTGGTATCTTCTCCTCCAAATTGCGTATCCCGTCCACTATAACGGATCTCGTGCATAAATCTCGGAAAAACGCACCTACCGCTGGAAAGATCAAATATAATTTTTTTAAATACAGTAGATATATATATATATATATATATATATATATATATATATATATATATATATATGTGATAATGTAAATTGATTTAAATACCAAAAATTTACCTGCAATTGCTCGATGGACGTTTTTGGGAAGGAGGTCTTCAAAGGCAAATGGAAGGAGGCGTTGCATGATAACATGACAGTCATGACTCTTCAGTCCAATAAACTTTCCGTCCCCCATATCAACACAATTACGAAGATTCGACGCATATCCATCTGGGAATTTAACATGATGCGTAATCCACTCAAAGAACTCTTTCTTTCCTAAACCATCCAACCTGAAGACCGGGATAGGACCTTTTCCATTCTCCATGACATGTAGTTCCTTTCGAGAACATATACCGGGCAAATCCAATCTAGACTTCAAATTATCTTTGGTTTTCCCTTGCACATTGAGGACTGTATTGATGATGTTATCGAAAAAGTTCTTCTCAATGTGCATGACATCAAGATTATGCCGCAAGAGATGATCTTTCCAATATGGTAAATCCCAAAAAATACTCTTCTTATGCCAATTATGCTGTTGCCCATAACCGTCAACATGATCATGCCCATTACCACCACAGTAAGCCGTAGTCATAACACCAAAATCACGAAACTGAGTCATAATATAATCACCATTTAACTGGGGGGGGGGACGATCGTGAAGCACCTTTTTTTTCTTTGTAAACAACGTGGTGCTCCTCCGGTACGGATGATCAGCTGGTAAAAAACATCTATGACAATCAAACCAACACGCCTTTTTGCCATGCTTTAATTGGAAAGCATTAGTGTTATCTTGACAGTACGGGCATGACAACTTTCCGTGAGTTGTCCATCCAGATAACATTCCATATGCTGGAAAATCGCTTATGGTCCACATAAGCACAGCTTTCATCGTGAAGTCCTGATGGCATGAAATATCATATGTTCGAACACCATGCTCCCATAACTCTTGCAATTCATGAATCAATGGTTGCAAGAAGACATCAAGCGAACGCTTCGGATGGTCTGGACCGGGAACAAGGATTGTGAGGAATAGAAACTCTCGCTTCATGCACAACGTTGGAGGCAAATTGTAAGGTGTGACAATGACTGGCCACAATGAATATTTCCTCCCATGCTTCCCAAAAGGATTAAAACCATCCGTAGATAACCCAAGGTATACATTTCGTGGCTCTTCTGCAAAACTAGGATACAATGATTGGAAATGTTTCCATGCACCTGCGTCTGAGGGATGCGCAATTTCTCCATTAAAGGTATGCTCTGCATGCCATCTCATAGGACCGGCTGTGCGCTCTGATTTATATAATCTCTTTAACCGCTCGGCTAACGGCAAATACCACATCCTCTTAAACGGTACTCGACCTCTACCAGTTGTGTCTTGAAACCGCGGTTGGCGACAAAACCGACATTTCAAGCGGTCGCCATCCTCTCTCCAATATATCATACAGTTGTTGATGCACACATCTATCATTTCATACGACAAACCAAGCCCGGATACAAGTTTTTGTATCTCGTAGTATGAACCCGGGTGAAGATTATCTTCCGGCAGAATATCTTTCACATAATCAGCTATCGCATCCATACAATCCTCTGACAAATTCCAATCAGTCTTTATACTCATCATTCTGTATGCAGAGTATAAAGATGAAATACCCTCTTTGCAACCAGCATATAACGGATCAGTTGATGCATCTACCGTATCAAAGTACCTTTGGGCATCTAAAGTTGGTCCTTCGGATCCATCCTGAAAAAACGAAGGTATATTCTCCCGATAGGCTTCGTTAACCATTTCTTCCATACCTACATTTTCATCTACTTCCGGTATTGGTTCCTCTATCCTATCCGCACTAGTACTAGCATAATTCCCCATTGAACCATCTTCACCATGCAAATACCATATCTTATACCCCGGCATAAATCCGTCTCTATAAAGGTGTTGTAATACAAAACGCCCAAATTTCTTTTTACAATTCCGACATTTAGAACAAGGGCACGACATTTTACCTTGAGCTTCTATGGTTTGCGGTTGGTTTAATGCAAGATTCATAAATTGTTGAACTCCATCGACAAACTCATCCGTAAGTAAACCCGTCTCTGGATCATGAGAAGGTCTATCCATCCACGCTCGAAAATATTGAGGGGGGTTTGAAGGAGCCATTTTTAAGTGTTATACAAAGAAATTTCGTATGTGAAAGAGGAGGAGGAAGAAGGTGTGATCTGTTTTTAAAAATAATCTGAAAAATTTCCGACGGATTTCCCACCGAAATTTCGGTCGGAAATTCAAATTTTCAAACGGTCAAAAATGGCTCCAATTTTTCCTACCGATTTCCGACGGACTGAATTTCCCACCGTTTTCCGACTGAATTTTCCGACGGATTTCCCACCGATTTATTTTCCCACCGATTTCCTACCGATATTGCAACCGCATTGCGACGGAATTGTTTCCGTCGGAAATTTCCGACCGATTTTGGACCGGTCGGAAAACGATCGGAAATCCGTCGGATTTCCGTCGAGAATTTCCGACCGAATATGCTCCGTCGGAAATTCGGTTGGAAAAACCCCATTTTTCTTGTAGTGGTCGTTGTATATTGTTTTTCTCGTAATTGATTTAATTTGGTTATTGTATAATCCAATAACAATATATATTAGTTTGTCTGCAAATGGTTTAATGACTGTCCGTTACTGACTCTCTAATATATTGTTAATCATTGGATACCGCAGCTTAAAAGTCTATGGACAGGCTGGATTTCACTAGAGTCAGAATATGAAGCACTGATTTGTCTGAATTTCTCACATGATTATCTAATTAGGAAACCGGGGCTCAACACGATCTCTATCTATTTTCAGTACTCCAGGATTTATAGTAACATGCTATCACTTATATTTCACTAATTGGTAAATTAGTAACTAAGTTAGATGTAGAGATATCAGACGGCCGGTCCGTGACCAAGTAGCCCAACCTGTAATGGGTCCAATTTTTTTTTAACCCAAACGAGTTGACCTGTCGCGGATTGCGGTTCGGAATATATGTCCAAGTCCGTATTACTTGGGCAAACGGGTCAGCCTGCAGGTTGTGCTAATTTTCATACAACGTACAAAAATACATTGAAAATTTGAAACAGAAGCCACGAATGAAACAAAACCAATGTAAATGAGAAACAGGCTCTTGTCTATGACCGTGTTGTCTCAAACGTGAAGACAATAACTAGATTAATTAAACGAGTTTTAACTGTTTCAAATATCTAGTATACAGAACCAATGTGAATCATGAACACGCTCTCGTCTAAGGCCTTTTTACTCAATCATCACGTCTCATTCACTATTCAATCCAAATTAGCATAGTCTTTAACTTAAATCATAGTCTTTGCTTTAAATTCAAAATAAATATTAAGACTCAAATCTAAGAAAGCAAAAAGCAATAAAAAAATCTAGCATAATTTTTCATGAATTATTATCGGATTCATCATCAAAACCGTCCTGGAAATCGTCATCAAAATCATCATCGAAATCGTCATCGACTCCGTCATCGATTTTGTCTTTGTCATTAACAATGGATTCGAAAGATGGTAAAGATTTAAGAAAAAAACTGAGGTCTAAGAAACTGATGAATCTGAGACGAGATGAAGAAACTGATGCAAATCGCAAAGATTTAAGAAAAAAAAACTTAATTTCAACATGTAAAAATCGCAAAGCATCTCAACGCAATTGACGAGATGTTATTCTTCTGCGGGTTAGATCTCAGCCCATGAACCGTGACGGGTTAACCCACTACGAGCCTAACCTGCTAAGTCCGTTAATTTTTGGACTGGAGAATTTATGTCTAGGCCCGTCCCATTGTGGGCCTATATGGATCTAGCCCGCGGGCCGAAACCCGTTTTGACATCTCTAGTTAGATGCATAGATACCATTTGAATTTCTATCAATAACTAAGTTATAAAGCTTTTTACAATGGGGGTTTCTTAAAAAGAAACACAATACTATTAAAATAAAAAGAAAAAGGAAAAAGTATGAGAAAGAAGGAGAACCGACTCTTCCTCTAGATACTCATAAAAATCCCATTTGCTATTTATCACTTTCCAATTGGTCCAGTTCTTTTTTTTTAATTAAAAATTAATTATATAATAAAATTATATGAAAACGGTAATCTTTTATTTTTAAAAAAAAGCCCACGCAGAGTTTTCACCATTCTGGGTATCCTAATATTTTAATATATATATATTTTTTATTTAAATTTTAAATCATAAAAAATATTGAACTAATCAAATGGGTATAACTATTAAATGAGTTTCTTGAGACTTCAGAATAGTATTTTTCCTACATACTTTTTAATTACTTTATATTTATTAAATGGCTAGAAACTCATCTAGATACTACCATTGAGGATGCTCTTATATGTGTATAGTCAATTCTCCTTTAGAATCATCATGATTATTTTTTATTAGGGTTTTTAATAAAAAATCCCTTCAACTATTTTTTAGTAAAAAAAACCCTCAACTATATTTCGTTAATGAAATCAACCCTCCGTCTATAATAACGTTTAATCCTAATAAAAATTGTTGTTTTTTGTTACAAAAACGACAAAACATCAAGTTGTTTACAGGAAAACGACATAAAGTAATCTTATGACAAAATAAAACGTGATCGTAGGTGTACTGTAAATCGTGATTAATTAATGCTAAACTCATTCAGGAAATCAGCCGCAATCTTACGTGCATTGTAGAGATTCACCACATCTATTGAGTAACATATGTGAGTTTCGTTGTCGGATCTTACAACGATAGACCGACTATTTATTGAAGCATATAATCTCCAATCAAAACGATCTTGAACACAAGTTGCAGCTAATTTCTTCTTTGCGCACTTTTGTTGTTTTTCTGTAAACAATTTGATGTTTTGGTCAATATTTAAAAAGTTTTGTCCTTTTTGTAACAAATGATAACAATTTTTATTGGAATTAAACGTTATTGTAGACGGAGGGTTGATTTCACTAACGAAATATAGTTGAGAGATGTTTTTACTAAAAAAATAGTTGAGAGATTTTTTTAAGATCTGGCGATAGTTGAAGGGATTTTTTTGTTAAAAACCCTTTTTATTTCTCTAACATGTGTATAGTCAGTTATCATAATTGTCCCGCGCATCGTGCAGAAGTACCTCGTGGGAAGCGACAGTCGCGGCCGATCTGGTCATTTTCTTTAGTTTGTTTTAGTCATGGTAAGTGGTAATCGATCTAGTCATTGTTTATTACTTTTCTCGTAATTGATTTGGTTTATTGTATAATCCACGATACAACAATATATAAGTAGTTTCTTTGTAAAGGGTTCAATAATTGTCAGTTACTGACTCTCTAATATAATATTAATCCCGCAGCTCAAAAGTCTAGGATGGGGTGCTCCATCGTTTTAATCAGAAAACCGATACAAAATATATAATAGATGGTTCATTAATAGCATTGAGTTGTATTATTTCGAATTGACATTGACTGCTTTGGAAAAGAAACTTATGGTTTTGAGTTATCCATTTCAAACCTCTTCTTCAGGTATTATTTTCTTGTTTGCTTGCGGACAAGCAAAAAGCAAGTCCGGGGAAGTTCCAGTAGCCACACCACCAAGGATAGTCCCTAAGCCCACAAATCACCTTAAATATCAAGTGTCAATTGGCTAAGATATGGTTTGCTCATATGAAATTTTCCTAGACATTTTCACAAACACTTTCTGGGCGTAAAAAAACCATGTTCTAGAATTTGAGTATTCAATTCAAATCTCGCCTTAATTTTATCTCATATGAAGGATTTTCTATAGTCTAAGCCTAATACACCATAACCCAACTTCTAACCACCTTAATCTACCTAACCCACAATACATAGGTTCACTACTCACACATGGGAATGTCAAAGACCAAAGCAAATGTTAACAAGAAGATAATCATGATTAAAGAAATGCAAAAGATTAAGAAAATTTCAAATAATCATAAGAGATTAAAAATCATCCAAGAAATACATGAAAGAGATTTAAGAGAAAATTTTCATAATGAAAGCAAAAACATAATCCAAAAAAAAACTCTCAGAAAAGTAGGTCTAAAATGCTTAAATAACAAAAGAAATTTGAACCGGGTCAACCCAGGACAAACCGGGTCGGATCTTGGTCTTTAGTAAAACAGAGTTTCATATCTACGACCATTACGTGGATATGAGCTCTGTGTCTTTTGTAGAAATTTTGGCTCTCATATCTCGGTTGTGACATAGATATGAGACGTAGATATGAGCACTTCGACTTTTTCATTAATCCAATCTTTGATCCATGCTTCTTGACTCCAATCCCTTCTCTCTTGCTTCCTAATTCTCTATTTGTTAACTTTATCCTCTCTTTTACATCCACATAGCTCCAATATCTCCAAAAGTACCTAAATCAAACCAAAACAATAACAAAAATGCACAAATACATGTCATAATTCTAAAATGCATCTAATCACTAAAATGATACTACAATGATCAAAATATGATGTAAATGCTACAAAGCAGTGTTCTAAAAAGCGTTCTAGGCGTTCACCTAGACGGCGCTTAGGCGCTAGACCCCTATAGACCGTGGCAATTATCTTTTTTGCCGCCTAAAATATTATAGTATTATAATAATAAAATAATATAAATTTTCTTTCATATAAATCGTAAAATTTTATATATTTGGCTATAAAATGATGAAAATAAATACAATATAAATTTGTTAGTTATAAATTATGGTTTTTTATATATTTTACTATATATATCTAATATATTATGTATTTTTGTAAAACGTTTAGACCGCCTATTAAATCGCCTAGGTTCCAATTAAGCATTTTAGGCACTAGGCATTGGTTCACCGCCCGCTTAGTGCCTAACGTTCTCTTGAACATTGCTACAAAGTAATGGATAAGAGATGACAAAAACATGAGTGCAATGGTGTAAAATCACTATACATCACGTTACAAACACATGTTGTCTCTTACCGTCTCCAAAACATTAATTGCAATTGTAAGTAGTGATTTCTCTATACATCACGTTACAAACACATGTTGTCACTACTTACAATTGCAATTAATGTTTTATGATTATGCTCTTAGGCTTTGAGTCCTTATTTCTCATGTTAACATCATAAACACATTGGGAACATAAATCATGTCCAGATGTAAACCATATATTGGTATGGATCAAAAAGATTTAGGTATACAAGTTACAAACAAACAAAAAGTCAAACAAACAAACTCAGTCATATCACACAAACGATTTACTATAGTAATAAAATTTAAGATATTTAGACTCATTAAAGTTGATGCTGATTTAATGACCGATGCAAATATAGCATCAAGCATGTGTTCACATTCCTTTTTATAATGTCTCCTTTTGGCACTATTTATTAAGACAAAAAAAAAACATCCCACTCTCTATACATTACCAAATGTCTAATTGAAATTGTTGAAACAATCCTCCTGAAAAAGAAAAAAAAAATCACTCTGATGTCGAAGGCAATTTCCTCCAGTATAGCCAACCGGCCGCCGCAGCACCAAGTCTTCATAAATTTCAGAGGAGATGAGCTTCGAGGCAAGTTCGTAAGTCATCTTGAGAGTGCACTGAAAAGAGAAGATATCAATGTTTTCATAGACAATGACGTGGGGATTGGAAAAGATTTGGGCATATTTTTTAAAGAGATCGAGGATTCGAGGATTGCGATAGCGGTCATCTCAAGTCTGTACACGGAATCGAGTTGGTGCTTAGATGAACTGGCAAAGATCAAAGAATGTGTGGAGGAAGGCACATTGGAGGTGTTTCCTGTGTTCTTCAAGGTCCCTGTTGAAACGGTGGAGAAACAAAAAGGAACCTTTGGTGACAATTTTAGGGAATTGGCGAAAACAGATAAACATAAACTCAAACGTAAGAAATGGAAAGAGGCTCTTACGTTTGTAACCACCAAAAAAGGCGAGACAGTGGACGAAACGAGGTAAATATTTTTTCGTTTCATAAAATAAATATTTCAAAATATTATTCGGGATTTAGCTATCAGGAAACTTGCATTTTAATATTTAAACTAGTGATTGATTCTGCGAACTTAAATAGATTTTTTAAACTTTGGTCAATGTAATTTAGATGATATGGAACAATCTAAATTGTAAAATGTAAACGATAATTTAGATGTATTTATATATTACATACTATTTTGAATCTGCGTTGATATAAAAAGATAGTATTGGTTTATTATATATTACATACTATTCGATTAGTTTGATTAATAATAATGAAATTAATCAGATTTGTTATTGGTTTATTATTTAAGTATACAGTGAAGTGTATATAGTACAGTGGAAAATCCGGTACATGGTTCGATTTCTCTTTGCTGCCTTATGGTTTTGTATTTTGAAGCTTATTATAGAAACTAAAATCATATTAAACCATTTGTAATTTGCTTTTTCGATTCAGTTTGATACAACTATGGATTTTTTATGTTTCGGTCCTGTTTTTTATCATATAAAATAAATAATTAGATATGAAAATAATTTAATATGAACATCGTTTTTGATCAAGAAACTCTTTAAAATTTAAAATTTATATGATTAACTCTAATGTAATTTGGGACCGAGCCTTTTAATTCGTTAAAACGTAAGTTTATGTTGTCATATATTGGATCTTTCAAGGTGATCTTTTCCTATCAGTAAGACCTATATAAATTAATGGTATTAGAATTTTGAAATTTTTTAATTTATAGAATTATTAATTAATCGATAATTATTAATTTATAGAAATTTTCCTAATCCATATTTTTGTTAAAAACAATATTTTATTTAAAATCAGAATTTTTCTTTGAAATTCATACAAATTCTTCTTACATTTTTTTAATTTGAATTTTTAATACTTTTATTGTTTACATATTTTTCTTACTTTAGATTATGTTAATAATATCGGTTATCATACTAGAATGGATGTTAAGAGTTTATTTGTCTATCCGGGTGAAAGTGATACATATTTCAAAATTTAAGTTTTAAAACAGATTACAATTATACTTCTTAATATTGATTATGAAATTAAAAGATCGAATAACAATACAAAAATATTTAACGTTTCTAAAACTCTTACAGTTTTTGGATGCAAATTTAGATGACAACGACCATGAGTTTTTTCTAAATTTTTTTAAAGATTACATTTTCTAACGAAATCCAATTATAAAAAAAAAAAAAACAAGAATCATAGTTTACTAAAAGATCTTAGAGTTTATGCATAAAACTTATAATTATCAATGAAAAATTTCTTAAAATACCACAATTTGAAGTTTTGTTTACAAACATACCATCACAAAAAAAAAATTTCCAAAAATATCACCAACGGTTTTGTTATGATAATTTTTGAAAAATGCCACTTTTTCAAAAATTTTGCAAAAATCTCACTTTTTCAAAATCATTTACTCAATATATCATTTATGTTTGGGTTAACTATGTTGTACTATGGTTTAGTTTTGAGGGTTTAGGGTTTGTTATGGGTCAAAACATTTTTTAGGATTTAAAATTTTAAGATTTAAGGTTTAAAAATTCATAATTATTCGTATTTTTGCAAATGGACAATCCATAGTGGTATTTTTGAAAATGGACACACCGAAAATAGCATTTTTGAAAATAGACACACCAAAAATGGCATTTTTGCAATTGTCCATTTTCTTTTTCTAAAAATACCACAAACACTTAAAGTGATTTTCAAGGATTTTTAATTGAGATAATTGCAAAAATACCACTTTTGATCTGCCACTTTTCAAAAATGTCATATTGAATTGTCTATTTGCAAAAATGCCACAAATTATGAATTTTAAAGCCTAAATCTTAAAAATCTAAACACTAAAAAATGTCTTGACCACTAAGAAACCCTAAACCCTCAAAATTAAACCCAATACAATATAGTTAACCCAAACATAAATAATATAATGAATAAATAATATTTAAAAACTATCATTTTTGCAAATTTTTTGAAAATGTGGCATTATTGAAAAGTGGCACACAAAAGTGGGATTTCTCAAAATTTCTCTTTATAATTTGAATTTTTGGGTTTAGGTGAACTATTTTATATTTAAAGTATAGTTTTGGATTTAGGATTTCAGTTTTAGGGTTTTGCGTTTAGTTTTGAAGGTTTAAAATTTAATTTTAGTTTTGTGGTATTTTGGGAAAACTAAAACTTTTGGTGGTATTTTTGAAAAGAAATTGATGGTTAGTTTGAAAATAAAACTTCAAAATGTGGTATTTTTGAAATAGTTTTTTTATTAATTTATAATATTATTGAGACCATATTTTACATAGGAATTTTGAAAAATTATTATCTTATCAAATTTTGATAAAATTTACATTGATCGGAATCGGGACCGAAAAAATTTATCAATTGATGGTGATAATAAATTTACAGAGTACTAATTTATAGAAAATTACAAAAATGCTATTTTTGAAATATCATTTTGCAAAAGTGCCACTATGAATAGTCAATTTTTAAAAATATTACAAATTAAAAATCTTTTAAATCTTAAAATTGTAAATTTTATAAAGGGTTTTGATCATAACAAACCTTAAATCCTAAAAATTAACCCTAACATAACATAATTAATCCAAACAAAAATGATATTTTGAATAAATAATATAATATTAGTAATATTTTTGAAAATATTTTTAAAATGTGGCATTTCAAAAAATGGTATTCAATAGTAGCTTTTTCAAAAATTCTCTTAATTTATAGAGATTTTACTGTAAAACATGTGTATATTTGTAAAGAGGATCAAAATGCGTCTGCCCGATTATGAACATATTAATTATAGCCACATTAAATTTTATGTGATAAGATGTTCATTTTCAATAGCTCAAACCGGCATAGGCCACTGGTAAAAGAGAGACTAAATTATCATAATTGGGCGGAAATCCGTAATCTCCGAGATCCGAAACTACAGTAAGTAATATTATTTGCATGTAATATTGGTAATTCAAAGAAAAAAAAAGATTAAATTAACTTTCTATGATCTTTGGTCAACTCTTTAAAGAGATAGGCCAAGATCCAAAACTTTTATCGGTTAAGATAATCTCTATATATAAATGATAAAATGGTCTCTAGCTTTAGCAGGAGATTAAAATCCCGCGATCCACATGCGGGTAGTACTGGTAGTAAAACTTTGAGAAAATTATGAGAAATACTATAATTTCTATAAAAAAAATTCTAGAAATGTCATAATGCCATTTTTCTTTCTAAAAATGCTACAAAACACACATGAGATGATGAAAATACCTTCTATACATTCTCTTTCTCTTTTTGCTTTCTCTCTTCCTCTCTCCTTCTTTCTTTCTTTATCCACCATAAACTCTTTCTCTCTCACACATTAATGGTTACAAAGAAAGTGGCCGATAATGGTGGACAAAAATAAAAACGGAAAACAGAGACGTAGACGGAGATGGTGACGAAAACAAAGATGGTAGTGGATGGTGGATAAAAACGGAGACAGAGACGATGGACAGAAACGGATACATAGACAGTTACAGTGGTTGGATGGTGGACAGAAATGGATACAAAGACAGTTACGGTGGTTGGATGGTGGACATAAACGGATACAGAGACAGTTACGGTGGTTGGATGGTAGATAAAAACGACTACATAGACAGTTGTAGTGGACAGAGACGGTGGTGGATAACGAATGAGACACTGGTAGTGAAACAACCCGACCCAAATTTTTTAAAAAATTTCAATTAAATCAGGATTATTAGTATCATAACTAATAATCCTCAATATATTCAATTCACAAACATGCGGAACTCAATTACCAATTAAACCAACAGTCATTCAATACATCTCATACTATATTGAAACCATAGAACGATTCAATAACAATCAATCCCAATAACGAATAACCAACAATATCCAATTCAACAATTCATCAAATTTCAGAACTACCAACACCCTAACAGTTCTAACAACAACATAAAAGCACACAACCGAGACACTAGATCATCTCTTCTTCCTGGCCATGATTCCACGATCACACTTTCTCTTTACCTCCATCACATAGCAAAAAGAGATGCGTGAGTATTATCACAAATACTCAGTGAGACGGTCATCCCATCTACTGGCTATACACAAGCATAAGGAACAAACCACAACACCAAACAATAACCAATCATCACACAACGATCAATACGTCAAACTGACGGTATCGATCGACACACCACCATGGTGTCTATCGACGCACACTGTGTCGATCGACGCACGACGCAGAAACGCAGAATCGAACCTTCTCCTCTCTAGTCCGACTCTGCCTTCTCACATGTCGATCTCCTGCACAGAAACCGTCAACAAACACATCCAAACAACACATAACATCCATATCAACGAGAATCAATCATCAAATCATCAAACAACGCATTGGGATCAATTCCTTTACCCAGATAAGCTATTGTCATGCACTCACCTTGATTCTGAAAAGGAAAAAGGAAAAGAACGACGAGAAACACGAAGAACGCGATAAATCAGATCCAACCAATCTGAAATCCTCCTCTCCTCACGAGGAACACGCTCTCCAATCAATTCCAAAGCCTCCCAAATCACACAACCGAGTTTTCAGGATCGAGAATGCAAAGAAAACAATAATAATCCTTCGATTCCTCTCAATCATCTCACAACTCACTCCTCTCTCTGATTTTTTCTGAAAAACCCAACCAAAGTCGGCCACACGACTTATATATACGAACCCTAGGGTTCTACCCAAACCGAGCCGCAACCGAGCAGTTGGAACCAAAATCGTCGGTCCAATTTCAGCCTGTGTCGATCGACACACACCCCCTGTGTCAATCGACGCAACGCCCAGAACACGACTTCTCAATAGTCAAAAACACATGTGTCGATCGACACACTCACCCTGTGTCGATCGACGCACCAACCAAAAATTCACTTTTTGGTTCACGGGCGTTACAGGTAGCCGGTGAACGGAGACGGAAATGGAGGTCGATGATGGTGGAGGAAATACTAAGTGGTAGTGAATAAAAATTAAATGGCGGTTGATTAAAATACTAACTACAACATAAATCATACCTAAGAGTAAAATTGTCTTCTTTCATGCATGAACAGTGGATTTGTGGCATTTTTGAAAAATAGTTTCAAATTATGGCATTTTGAAAAAGTTTGGGAAGTCATTATGGCATTTCTCATAATTTCTTTAAAACTTAGCTAGAGTTGGTTGGTTTTAAAAATTTAGATATTTGTTAAATTTGTTGAGAGATTTATTAAATTTAGAAAGAATTTTATGTATTTAATAAACTTTTCAAAGAATTGTATTGTAACAATTTTTAGAATCTTATGTATATATTTAAGAATGTGAAAGTTGTGTTTAATGAATAAAATCTATAAACTAATAACAGTGAAATCTAAAAATTCTAAAAAATCATTAAAAAATTGAATGACCAACTTGATTTATTTCCCAGCTTTTTTTGTTAGCCCTCAAAATAACAAAAACCTAAGTGTCACTATTGTTCGTTGCTTCACTCTCAAGAAACATTTGCTGTCTTTAGCTCTACCTTTCTCTGGATATTTTTTAATGGACTGAATTTTTGTTTTGACTTTGGTTTTTCACACATATGTATTTGGTAGCATTGAGTCCCTGGTGATCCTTAAAATCGTGAAGGAAGTAAAGATGAAGCTAGAAGAAATTTCAACGGATCAAGTAAAAAAGAGTCCTAGAGAAAAACTTATTGAACTATCCAAGGGAAAGTTAGGAAGAGAGCCAGAGAGGTCTTCTTCTTCAAAAGCATCTCCTCCTCTCTTTGGTATTGAAACACGCCTTGAGAAATTGAAAGAGAAGTTGGATATCAAATCAGACGAGGTTACTCGGGTTGTGGGAGTTGTTGGAATGCCTGGTATAGGCAAAACCACTCTTGCCAAGAAACTGTTGGATGATTGGGGATGCAAGTTCTTGCATACGATGTTTCTAGATGACGTCCGGGAAAAGTCAACGTCTCTTGGCTTCTATAGGTTGCAATTGGACCTCTTGAATGGTTTAAAGAGTAGCTATTACAATGGAAAGGTGCAAAAGGATACTCTATTCCCACTTGAATCTTTAAAGGCTGAGCTCAGCGAAAGCAAAGTGCTTATTGTTCTTGATGATGTGAGTGATAAGAGTCAGATCGAAAAGATTCTTGGCAAGCGCGAATGGTTAAAAGAAGGAAGCAGAGTACTCATAACAACGAGCAGCATGTCCGCGGTCGAGGGAGTGGTAGACGAAACTTATCTAGTCCCGGGGCTTAGCGATAGCGATGCGTTAAAATACTTTGAAAATCACGCATTCTCTGGTCCTTGCGAGCCAAGTTTCATGATCCTTGCAAGAGAGATTGTGGATTATTCTAGAGGGCATCCATTAGCTCTCAGAGTACTTGGTGGTGAGCTTCTTAGGAAGGAAGAGACGTACTGGAAATCGAAGCTTGGAACCCTTGCGAAAAGCCCGATCAGCAACACGATTCAAAATGTCTTGAGAATTCCTTATGACGCTCTTAGCGAAGACTGTAAGGATTTGTTCCTCGATGTGGCATGTTTCTTCAGGTTTGAAGATGAGTATTATGTGAGGAGTTTGCTGGATTCTTCGGTTCATGAAAATGTGAGTGAAATAAGAGAGCTCGCGGATAAGTTCTTGATTAACATTTGTGGCGGTCGACTGGAGATGAATGATCTGATGTACACATTCGCAATGGGACTAGAATCACAATCATCCTCTGAACATTCAACAAGTGGGCGTAGGTTGTTAAACCATGGCGAGATCATCTCTATTCTACGAAACAAACCGGTGAGTGAGATTTATCTCTATTTATACATTTGAAGTTATTTCCAAACTAATCTTAACTTTCCAGGAAGAGATCAAAGTCAGAGGAATTTTCCTTGACATGTCCGAAGTACCAACTTCGAAGCAAATGAGCTTAGGCATTGACACATTCAAAAGAATGAATGATCTAAGATACTTGAAATTCTTCAACTCAAGTTGTCCTAAAGAATGTGAAGCTGACTGCAAGCTGAACTTCCCCAACGGACTTAACTTCACACTGCAAGAAATCCGATATCTCCATTGGCTGAAATTTCCGAGAAAGAACCTTCCAGTCGATTTTAAACCGAATAATCTTATAGACCTCAAGCTGCCGTACAGCCAAATTGAGCAAGTTTGGGAAGGAGAGAAGGTAATATATATATGTCACATGTTTTTGGTTAATTGATTAGATTCTTGTATTAAGTATTAACAATTCACGCTCTGTTTTTCCTCTGTTGATATCGGCGATAGGACACACCGAAATTAAAGTGGCTGGATCTGAATCATTCAAGTAAGCTACACACATTGTCGGGTTTATCGTTGGCTCGAAAGCTTCAAAGTATGAATCTTGAAGGCTGCACAGCATTGAAGACAGTTCATGAAGAGCTACAAAACATGAGAAGTCTTGAATTCTTGAACCTGAGAGGGTGCACGAGCCTCGAGTGTCTTCCACAAATGAACTTGATCTCTCTAAAAATACTCATCCTCAGTGGCTGCTCCAATCTTAAGGAATTCAATATTGTTTCAGAGAATCTTGAAGAGTTGTACTTAGATAGCACCGCGATAAAGGGACTTCCTTCCACGATTGGAAATCTCCAAAGACTAGTCTTGTTGACGTTGAAAGACTGCACAGAACTATTGAGTCTCCCAGATTCTGTCGGAAATCTAAAAGCTCTTCAAAAACTAGTACTCTCAGGTTGTTCAAAACTTGCTAGTTTTCCAGATGTTAAGGAGACCTTGGAGCATTTGAAGACTTTATTACTCGACGGGACAGCCATTAACGAGATGCCTGATCTTTTGCATCGCTTTAGTGTTAATCAAGGACAAAATTCTTCTTGGTCACACTACGATTTCAGTGAATGGCCGCATGGAATCTTCGGATTATCATCAGTGCAGCGTTTATGTCTAAGCGGAAACGATTTCAGAATGTTGCCATGCAGCATCAGTTATCTCTACCATCTCAAATGGCTTGACTTGAAGTCTTGTGAAAAGCTCATATCTCTCCCAATGCTTCCACCAAATCTTCATTGGTTAGACGCACATGGCTGCATTTCGCTTGAAAAGATTGAAAGCTCGTTGGCTCTTATGTTGGCGGAAACAGAGCATTCACACTCCACGTTTATTTTCACTAATTGTACCAAACTTGATCAAGTTGCGAAGAATGGTCTCGTATCTTACGTTCGAAGAAAGATCCAGTTATTGTCAGATGCACTACCTCACCAAGACAAGGTATTGCATCGTTAACTCTTACTGTCGAATGGTTATGATGCATTGAGCTGAGCGGATAAAGCGTACCAAAAACAACAATAGTGTCGTTTTTGGTAAGCTCTGCCGGCTCTGCTTCCTACGCTATAACCATTCACAACGTAATTAGAGTAACCAAAGATTGATTCTTTTTTGGTATTGAATTGGCAGGGTTCAACACTCGATGTTTTGATAAAAATCTGCTTTCCTGGTTGGCATTTACCTGTATGGTTCAATTATCGATCAGTTGGGCAAGAAGTATCGAGAAAGTTGCCTCGACATTGGAATGAAGACGGGCTTATCGGTATAGCGCTTTGCGCTGTTGTATCTTTTAAGGACTATCAAGCTCATAATAATACCCAACGCCTCTTAGTTAGGTGCACTAGTGAGTTCAAAGAAGAAGACAAGACTTTGAGCGAGTTTAGTTGCATTCTTGGAGGGTGGAATGAAAATGGCACTAATAAAGCCAGAGACATAGTCGAGTCTTCTGCTAATGTCTTTATCGGATACACGAGCTTGTTACACCTTAGGAAACAAGACAAAGGAGCGGGATGTGCTGCTACGAATGCTTCCTTCAAATTCGAAGTGACCGATGGGACAAAACAAGTTACAAATTGTGCAGTCCTCAAGTGTGGCTTTACTCTGATCTATGCACCCATTAATCTTGTTCATAGCTTGTGTACCGGAAAAGACACTGAGCATGGCGAGATAAAGCATGGGACAACGAGATATATTGGAGACAAAAACAAAGGTATAGAAGGATATTACCAGATCAGAAGTAACGGTGGAGCTTCTTTGGTGGTTAAGTCTGATGATAAGCCAAATGTTGGTGACGATACTAGTGATGAATCCATGTCACCGGGGAGCTCAAGAGAAGGTGAAGTGGTTGATCCGAAATCTCCAACGAAAGATGATACCAATAAAGGAGTACGTGAAACAATGTTGGAGAATACAGAGGAATCTGATAATGATCAAAGTTTAAGTAATAGCACAAGCAACTTATGTGAACTGTTGGAGAAACCAATTCGGCTTATTTTTCTTGTGGTTTCCATTTATGCTGGTGCAACTTTTGTGTTAGGGAAAGCAAACAGAAAGAGATGAAAATCTTCATTAATAATAAAGTATGTACGAGTCATTTTTTATGTAGCCATGGAATTCATCTACACTATTCAAGAGTCTGATGCTAATTTGACTCATATTTAGCTCTTTAAAACTCAAAATCACTCAAAAAGAGGAATAATAAAAAGCCTAAAATTTTCTCTCAGAATTTCAGTTTCAGCCGCCGTAGCTAAAGTAATCAGAGCCATCTTCTCCACATTCGACCGGTCCTCTTTCTTCAGGGCCTCGCCATTGTTGTCTACCAAATATTTTATTTTCTGTTGATAAAAAATGCAAATGCCCTTACCTTTTAACGGTTTCCTCTTTAGCAAGTAACAACAGCTTGTTCTCTGCGGAAACGAAACAGCGTTAGAGAAAAACAGAGCAAAATTCACAATCTGAATAGACCAAAGCCAAGATATTTTTTAAAAATAAAAATTCATAAGCTCTCTGTGTTATCCTCGTTCTAGCTTTACTAACATGGAGATCAACATCATTGATTCAGATCTTGTTTCTCTTAAGCCACCTTCTAGATCTAGTCCTTTAACCTTCTTTATAATCGTTGTACGGTTTACCTAATGAGTACAGTACCTTGGATTCACTGTTTTCTAGTAATAATCTGATGCTTGAAGGTCCCCAGAGTTAGTGATGGCTTGAAATCTATTTTATTTCATGGTTGTTGAACTCGCCGGCAACATCTTCAATGAAAGTTTGCATCTCCAATCTTTCTTCCTCTGAGATCGTCAATAGAGAGGGCTCGGCAAGACAGTCAATCATGGGGAAAAAAAACCACACCCTTCAAGTATTCTTATAACATTGTCACGTCGTTCGCCTTTAAAGAAACAAGCAATGTCTAGGAATATGCTCCTTTATAAGTCTCTGAGCGCATTGTAGCTGCTTTTGAACAAATCCATAATCTCATCGAAAACAGAACAATGAAAAAACAACACTCAACTAAAAACAAATGATGATGAGTCTTAACAGCATAAGCTCATTGAAAACACTGAAAAATAACTACACAGCTTTATGGAAAAAATGACACCAAAACAGAACAATATTTTAGTCATGCATGACAAGAAACAGAACAAAAGAGGTAAGATATATATATATCGAATTTGGTCGGCCAAAATGCAAAACGAAATGTTTATTGATTGTAGGTGAGATGGCCTCAGATTCAAGACGAGAGATTTGTGTATCCACTCAAATCAATTCTTAGATTTGGAAACTTCCACTAAAGACTTCGGCTCATTTGTAGTACTTTTAGACACTTCATAGCAAATGTGTGTGGTGATTAACCATGTCTGGATTTGTTATCCTTTTCTGAGGCTTTGGCTGATTGTCTAAGAAGCTCTTGATGGTGAGTGTAATTGGAGAAAAGAAGGTCTTAATGGATGTTCCCGGACATCTCAATATGACATTAGATGGAAACTATGGGAAACTCTTGATTTGTGTGCAACCAGAAAGATTGACAACTCGGAGTTTTTGCAATTTATGAATGACTAGGGCACTTTGCAAACCCTCACATCCGTAGAGGTCAATTTGCTCAAGGTTTAGAGCTTCTGAAAGTTCCTCAACTTCAAGCAACTTATGTGTGGATGGCGAAGGTTGATCCTCTTGAGGTTCTGAACAAATAGAAACACAGTTGAAGTAAATGGCTAAAGGAATAAGAGAAAAAGGTCTTTTTTTTATTGGGAGAGTCCCTTAAATAGTACGAAAACGATATATAATTCCTAAAATAGTATCAGAAATAAAAGAATTCCTGGAATGGTACACTTTTTAGAAATGACAGCGCTACCTTTTTGCTTTGGCAGAGTCTGCGCGAGCTCTGCTTAAACACTGCTAAAGATGACAAAGACTAAGCTAAAATTGTTAAATTAATCTGCCAATTTTGTTAAGACTGTTTGCAGAAACTCTGCTTAAACTCTACTAAAAACAACACACGTTTGGCAGACTGTGTTAAGACAGAGCAAAATCTGCTAGGTATATCGTCTACATTGTGTCTGCATAAAATATGCAGTCAAATGCCAGCATTTGCAGAAATATATTTTTATGTCTGCAGAATTGTTTTATAAGTTTAACATGTTTAGTGGAGAGGAAAAAAGATGGAGAATTCGTAGAGGGTTTTAGCAGAGATTTGGATATTACCTCGTGTCCATTTCTTTGGCTTTTTTATTATTATTTCTTTATTTCTTCATCTTCCAATCTTCTCTCTCAAACCAGATTCTAGAAAGAAGAAAAAGATGGAGAATCGTCATGGCTTCGCCGAGCAAACCCAGAGCATGTTCGTTTGCACGAAATTGCGATTGCGGTAGCATTAGACAAAAAAGAGTCTACGCAGGTGCTGCTTACGGCGGGCATGTTGATCGCTGAGATTTCTGGCGATACTTATATGTGTAATGCGTTCGTAATTGCAAATGCAATGGCATCTTTCATGACACAAACTTATCTCTGCTGCCACCGCAGACGCTGTGATTTGCAGAAGAACATGGTAGATGACATTGTCAGTCAATTTTCCACTTTGATTGAATTGTCTATCGATTTGATGAAACTGTCTTCTTCTTTTTTTTTTTCCTTAAGAAATTTTCCCTATTTTTCTTCTTCTGGATTTTTGATTTGTTCATGATTTCCTCTTCATATTTTCTTATGTGATTGGATTAGGATGATGAGTGATTACAAGGTGGATACAATCAACCACGATTTGCAAATGTTTTATGTTACATTCCATATTGGAGTATATGGTTCACCGGTTTAGATCGGTTAAGGAGCAATCCGGTTTATTGTATTTATGGTGTAAATCTCATTCTCCTCTGTTCTTGGTTTTGAGGTGTATATATATCAATAATGTACAGACTCGATCATTAATGAAGATAATGAAAGTTTACACTAAAATGTGTCTTGATTCATAAAAGCTAATATGGTATCAGAGCATTTTTCCCGCTCTACTCTCTGAAACTATCTTCATCGTCTTCTTCAATCTTCCCCAAATTTCCTTTGATTTCTTCGATTTCCAGTTGATTTCACCGTTTATTTGCTGTTCCGAGTACGAATTTGTGATTTGTTCGATCTCAAAAGCTTCGGTTTCGTGATATTTGAGCTTAGTTTTGTTCGACATACACTTCACGGTACATCTCAGCAACAATGGTGAAACAAGGTCGTAAGAATCGCAATCGGAATACATTGACGGATATTGAAGACTCTCCGCCGGTTAATCACAACGGATTTCGTTATCCCGATGAATCGGAACTTCCGCAATCTCCGATTCCTCGTCTGGTACCTACACGAGCTCGATCTGGTACAGTACCGACCGGATTAACTTCCTATGATAACATTCATAGTCCATTCTTCCTTCATTCAGCAGATTATCCAGGTCTTTCTATTGTTACTCTCAAACTTGATGGAATGAACTACAATACTTGGTCTATTGCGATGCGAATGAGCTTAGATGCAAAGAATAAGCTTAGTTTTGTTGATGGATCTCTTCCTAGGCCACATGAAGATGATAGTTTATTCCAGATATGGAGTAGATGCAATAGCATGGTTAAGGCGTGGATTTTGAATGTTGTTAATCAGGAAATTTATGATAGTATCTTATACTATGAAGATGCTGCTGAAATGTGGAATGATATATTCATCAGATTTAGAGTGAGTAACCTTCCTCGCAAATATCAGTTGGAACAATCTGTTGCTAGTCTCAAGCAGGGTTCTCTGGATTTGTCTACATATTACACAAAGAAGAAGACCTTATGGGAGCAATTAGCTAACACTAAAAGTTCTTTGGTGAAGAAGTGTAACTGTGACTATACTAAGGAACTGCTTGAAGAGGCAGAGACTAGTCGCATTATTCAGTTTCTTATGGGATTGAATGACAGCTTTGCGAATATAAGGGGTCAAATACTCAACATGAAGCCTCGTCCTGGATTGACTGCCATTTACAATATGCTTGATCAGGATGAAAGCCAGAGATTAGTTGGAGGATTCAATTCTCAACCACCTCTTCATCCAGTTGCTTTTCACACTCAAGCTCCTTCTGTTACTGATCAACACCAGATCATGTTGGCTTATGGAGGTCATCATAAACCTAAGTGTTCATTCTGCTACAAGCTTGGACATACTGCTGAGAAATGTTACAAGAAGCATGGCTATCCACCAGGCTATGGTCCGAAGTGGAAGAAACTTCAGTCTGTTGGTTCTATCAATTTAGCTTCTCTTACTCCTCAGGCTATATCAGAACAGAAAGTTGACAAGGTGGATGTTACACATGAAGATATGTCCACGAAACAGATTCAGTCTCTGATCTCTTATCTTAGTTCCAAACTCCGGACTTCATCTGTTGATAACTCTCCGGTTATATCTTGTGCTTCGATTTCTACTCCAGTACCTAGAGTTTCACAGATTCAAGGTACTTTCCTTTGCCTCTATTCCATTGAGTACTATAACATGTTGATTTCTTCTACCTCTAAAGAACCAGCTGTGTCTCCTAAGTCTTGGGTGATAGACTCTGGTGCTACTCATCATGTGACACACAATAGGGATCTTTATGTAGAATATAAGTCTCTAGATAAGACCTTTGTCACCCTACCTAATGGCTATAAAGTTAAGATAATGGGCATAGGTTTGATTCAGTTGACTGATGCTATCTCTCTCATGGATGTTCTTTACATTCCTGAATTCAAATTTAACCTGATTAGTGTGAGTGTATTGACTAAAACATTACATACTAAAGTGAATTTCACATCTAATGCGTGTTTTATTCAGGAGATTACACGGGAGTTGATGATTGGTCAAGGTAGTCAAGTTGGCAATTTATATGTCTTGGATTATGATGCATCTAATAAATCTTTTTCTTTACAAGGTACTGCTCCTATCTGTTCTAGTGTTGTTGTTGATTCTCGTATTTGGCATAACAGATTAGGACATCCTTCTCAGAACAAAATTGATTCACTATCTACTGTATTGGAATTGAAACAAAAAGGAAATAAAACTCAAACTTCTGTTTGTCATGTTTGCCACTTGTCTAAACAAAATCATTTGCCTTTTACCAGTCGACATAACATTAGACTTCATCCGTTTGAGTTAGTCCATATTGATACATGGGGTCCTCTTTCAGTCCCTACTATTGATGGTTATAGATATTTCCTTACAATAGTTGATGATTTTAGCAGAGCTACATGGATATATCTTTTGAAATTGAAATCTGATGTTTTGCATGTTTTTCCTCAATTTCTTCACATGGTAGAGAATCAATATAATACAAATATCAAATCTGTACGTTCTGATAATGCTCAGGAATTGAAATTTACTGATTTGTTTGCATCAAAAGGCATTTTAGCTCATCACTCTTGTCCTGAAACGCCTGAACAAAATTCAGTTGTAGAGAGGAAGCATCAGCATATTCTGAATGTAGCTAGAGCCCTATTATTTCAATCTAATATACCTTTAGAATTTTGGGGAAACTGTGTACTCACAGCTGTGTTTCTTATCAATAGGCTACCTACTCCGGTTTTAGATAATCGCACTCCTTATGAGAAGTTAACATCTAAACAGTCTGAATATAAGTCTTTAAAATCATTTGGGTGTTTGTGTTATATTTCCACTTCACCTAAAAACCGAACTAAATTTGATCCAAGGGCTAAAGCTTGTGTGTTTTTAGGATATCCATTAGGTTATAAGGGGTATAAAGTCCTAGACTTGGAGACACATGCTGTTTCAATTTCCAGACATGTTATATTTCATGAGGAGATCTTTCCTTTTGTCACATCTACTATCCCAGATGTTTCAAAATCATTCTTCCCTCATTTACAGTCTCATGCTTCCCTTGATGGTCAATTGCTTCCTATGCAATCATCCTCTGATGCACATCGATATTCTGATATGTCATCTTCTGAGGTATTGGTTCCTTCTGAATCATTATCTCGCAGACAAACAAAACCTCCCAAACACTTGCAGGACTTTCATTGTTATAATCTTACTAGTAGTATTGTATATCCAATTTCAGATTATGTTTCTTATTCTAGTATCTCTGAGCCTTTCTTAGCTTTTATTAACACTATCACCAGCCATTTTATACCACAAAGATTTTCAGAAGCAAAAGATGTTAAGGTTTGGTTTGATGCGTGTGATGTGGAGATTGGGGCTATGATAAGGACTGAGACTTGGAGTATTTGTTCTTTGCCTCCCAATAAGACTGCAATTGGATGCAAGTGGGTTTTTACTATCAAGTTTCTTGCTAATGGAGATATTGAGAGACATAAGGCACGTTTGGTGGCAAAAGGGTATACACAAGAAGAAGGTATGGATTTTGAAGAAACTTTTTCTCCTGTTGCAAAGTTAGCCCCTGTGAGAATGCTTCTTCTTCTTGCTGCTAAGATGAATTGGATTGTTCATCAATTGGATATATCCAATGCATTTTTAAATGGTGATTTGGATGAGGAGATTTACATGAAGCTTCCTCCTAGATACTTTGAACTGACTGGTGAAACATTGCCTCCTAATGCTGTGTGTCGCCTACATAAGTCTATATATGGGCTTAAACAGGCATCCCGACAATGGTTCCTCAAGCTCTCTGCCACTTTGAGAGGTATGGGTTTTCAGAGATCAAATGGAGATCATACATTGTTTCTCAAGTTTGTTGATGGTGTTTTCCTTGGAGTGTTAGTCTATGTGGATGATATAATGATGGTCAGCAATAGCAGTGATGCAGTTCATGATTTTGTTGCTCAGTTGGCATCATACTTCAAACTGCGAGATCTTGGTCAGTGCAAATATTTCCTTGGTTTGGAAATTGCGAGATCTTCTCAAGGGATTTCAGTTTGTCAAAGGAAATATATCCTGGAGCTACTTGCTCTTACTGGTTTCTTAGGTAGTAAACCTTCTTCTACTCCTATTGATCCCAATGTTAAGCTTGCTAAAGATTCTGGTACTCCTCTGCAAGACTCTCGTGTTTACAGGAAGCTTGTAGGCAAACTTATGTATTTGCAGATTACTCGACCTGACATTGCATATGCAGTGAACACTCTGTGTCAATTCTCTTCTGCACCAACAGACATTCATCTTGCTGGGGTTCACAGAGTGTTGCGTTATCTAAAGGGTTCAGTTGGTCAAGGATTATTCTATTCTGCAGATGATAAAATTTGATCTTAGAGGATTTTCAGATTCTGATTGGGCTTCATGCTTGGATACTAGACGATCTGTTTCGGGTACTTGCATGTTTATTGGTGATTCCTTAGTTTTGTGGCGTTCAAAGAAACAGGATTCAGTTTCATGTAGTACTGCCGAAGCAGAATATCGTGCCATGGCACTTGCTACAAAGGAGTTGATTTGGCTTTCTCGTCTTTTGGTTGATTTGCGCGTTCCTTACAAGGCCCCTGCATATTTTTATTGTGACAATACTGCAGCTCTCCATATTGCTAATAACTCTGTCTTCCATGAGCGCACACAACATGTTGAGTTGGATTGTCACATCACAAGAGATCAGATTGAGAAAGGGTTCTTAAAGACTATGTATGTGAAGACGGGAGATCAATTAGCCGATCCTTTGACTAAAGCTTTGTATCCTGCTCCGTTCCGAGAGTTAATATCCAAGATGGGATTATGCAATATCTTTGCACCTCCATCTTGAGGGGGGCTATTGGAGTATATGGTTCACCGGTTTAGATCAGTTAAGGAGCAATCCGGTTTATTGTATTTATGGTGTAAATCTCATTCTCCTCTGTTCTTGGTTTTGAGGTGTATATATATCAATAATGTACAGACTCGATCATTAATGAAGATAATTCCTCCAAAACTCTTTGCTTAATCTCTATGTTCTTTGTGGGGTTTGGTCTTCACGCTACTTTAGATTCATCATCTCTCTGTAATAGGAACTGAATTGGGATTTACATGATGGTTTATACTTAGAATTATGATTAAGCGTATATTAGGAACAAATGAATCTTTGTTGGAAATGACCTTGGAGCATTTGAAGAGTTTATTACTCGACGGGACAGCCATTAACGAGATGCCTGATCTTTTGCATCGCTTTAGTGTTAATCAAGGCCAAAATTCTTCTTGGTCACACTATGATTTCAGTGAATGGCCGCATGGAATCTTTGGATTATCATCCGTGCAACGTTTATGTCTAAGCGGAAACGATTTCAGAAGCTTGCCATGCAGCATCAGTTATCTCTACAATCTCAAATGGCTTGACTTGAAGTCTTGTGAAAAGCTCATATCTCTCCCAATGCTTCCACCAAATCTTCATTGGTTAGACGCACAGGCTGCATTTCACTTGAAAAGATTGAGAGCTCATTGGCTCTTATGTTGGCAGAAACAGAGCACTCACACTCCACGTTTATTTTCACTAACTGTACCAAACTTGATCAAGTTGCGAAGAATGGTGTTGTATCTTAGGTTCGAAGGAAGATCCAGTTCATGTCAAATACATTACCTCACCAAGACAAGGTACAACATCATTGACTCTTACGCTATGATGGTTATGATGCATAGAGCGGAGCGGATAACCGTACCAAAAACAACAATAGTGTCCCTTTTTGGTATGTTGTGTTCGTTCTGCTTCGTACGCCATAACCATTCAAGACCTAATTAGAGTAACAAAATATTGATTTTCTTTTGGTATTTGAACTGGCATGGTTCAATACTCGATGTTTTGATAAAAATATGTTTTCCTAGTTGGCATTTACCTGTATGGTTCAATTACTGATCAATTGGGCTAGAGGTATCGAAAAAGTTGCCTCGACATTGGAATGAAGACGGGCTACGCGTTGTTCTATCATTGCAAGACTACCAAACTCATAACACCCAGCGTCTCTTAGTTACATGCACTAGTGAGTTCAAAGAGGAATACGAGTGTTTGAGCCAGTTTAGTTGCATTCGTAGAGGGTGAAATGAATATGGCAGCGATAAACCCCTAGACATCGTTGAGTCTTTTGGTTATGTCTTTATCAGGTACACGAGCTTATTATATCTTAAGAAACAGGACAAAGGAGCGGGATGTGTTGCTACAAATGCTTCCTTCAAATTTGAAGTGACTGATGGGACAAAACATGTTACAAATTGTGAGGTGCTCAAGTGCGACTTTGCTCTGGCTTATGCACCTACTAAACATGTTCATAGCTTGTGTACTGAAGAAGACTATGATCATGTTGAGATAATGCCTGGTTCAACGAGCTATACTAGAGGCAACAACAAGGGTATAGAAGGATATTACCAGATCGAAATTAATGGTGAAGCTTCATGGGTGGTTGAATCTGATGATAATCCAAAGGTTGGTGAAGATAGTAGTTGTGAATCCATGTCACCGAAGAGCTCAAAAGAAGGTGAAGTCGTTGATGCGAAATCTCCAAAAAAAGATGTGACCAATCAAGGAGTACTTGAAACAAGCTCTTGTGTATCTTCGGAAGATACAGAGCAATCTCATAATGATCAGAGTTTAAGTAATAGCATAAACAACTTATGTGAACTGTTGGAGAAACTTATTTTGTTTGTGGTTTCCATTTATGGTGGTGCAACTTTTGTGCTGGGAAAAGAAAAGAGAAAGAGATGAAAATCTCCATCAATCAATAAAGTAAATATGAGTCATTTTTATGTAGCCTGGGTTTAATCTACACTATTCAAGATTCTGATGTTCCTTAAGTCTCATGAATACTCACTTAAACTATGCTTGAACGAAAAGAAAAAAAAACCCAAGAAAATGTGAGGCATAACTCACGTAACTAAACGAGTTCGGGACCAAACAAACCCATTTTGAGATTTTATACATACCCTTCGCCATTGTCGTTTACCTAATTTTTATTATTATGTTGATACACAACGCAGTTGCCCTTTAGCTTTAAACGGTTTCCTCTTCAAAAAGTAACAATAGCTTGTTCTCTACAGAAACTAAACATAGTTAGAAAAAAACATAGCATGATTCACATTCATAATTGACCAAAGCCAATTCTCTTTTTCTTTTAAAAAAGAAAAGAAAAAAATACATAAGCTCTTTGTGTTATTCTCATGTTAGTAAAATGTGGAGAACACCATTGATTCAAATTTCTTTTCTAAGCCATACACACCTCTAGTGGAGAAATCAGATGGCACATCAGTATTGCCCGAGGAGTTAGATGGTGAAGATGACGCAATGTAGAACTTCGCATCAGATGATACGGGTGATGACAATGCAGTGTACAGCTTCTGCTCATGTTAATATTGAGATGATTCGAACTCAACATCATCATGAACATGACAAACAGAGAGACAGAGTAACAGAAGTTTGGTAATCAAAAAGATGAACGAAGTTGACCCCTCAGATCAAGAGCCATTAACCTGCAGGTAAGAAAAACAAACACAAAAGATATATTTTATCTTAACTTTTCAAAATCAAACAAATCGCCAAAATTTCATAATTCAACCTTATTTTCCATATCTTTCCAAAATCAACCTTTGATTCACCTAAATCTCTAACCAAACATAATTACCTAAATCTGGCTTTTGTTAGTTACTCTAAATCGCGGAAATAACTTCTCTAGCAATTTTATTCCGATTAACATAAATGATATTTTAAGTTGCCCTAAATCGCAGAAACGCCTGAAGTAGTATTTGTTTACAATAAGTTGTTCAACTTGTTACTCATTATTATGCCTCATAAATCAAATGCATCAATGCTATATATAAAGTTACGAGACTGCAATAATGCATCAGTGATGGCAATACCGTAAACCACTAAAGTGACTTTTTTACAATTATCTCCTACATTTGTTTGCTGTAATTATCTCTAAAGTGACCTTTTACAATTATCTCATATATTTAGTACACTATACTCTAAATTAATAAGTGACTGATTTAATAAAATAACATGTTAACAAAATAAACCACACTCCGATTAAGCCTTTTATAAAAATAGAATTCATATTACTTTATTAATTTAAAATTCGTAGGTATTTAACTCACTCTGATTTAGTGATTTAACATAACTTAGTTAATGATCACATTTGTTGATAAAATTTAATCTTTTTTTTTCTCACAAAAATTCCTTGGAATCAGGTAATATAGTTCATTTTAATTCTCCCATATATAATTTTCTATCAAATAAAAATATTAAAAATGACAATAAAGAAGATTAACGATTAGGTTCATTACTGTAAATATCATTGCTACTTCTGAGCAAATAGAATATTAATACTCTTGATTGGGAAATCGTATGGTAGATACGTGAAAAGCAAAATTAACAATTAGCTTATTCAGACATTGAAGATAAAATAAAATAACGATTAGCTTATTATTATTGTTATTTTCCTTTTAATGTGAAAAAGGAAGAAGTGAATGTATCTCTCAGCTTTGAGGTCTCTTTATATCAGACTTGATTTCACCCTATCCCCCCCCTTTCTTCCTCCTCTTTCGTTTCTCGCGACTCTAGGGTTAGGGTTTCTTCAATTCACGCCTTCTTCTTCTGCAATTCGCGTCTCGACAAGTTATTTCATTCCAGGTAACTTAACTATTCTATTTCTTCTTTCGTTCGATTACTGTATTCGATTTTCGTTGATTTTCTTCTTCTCTCGATTTTGGGGATTTTTCCACCGTCAACTGAATTTCCAACGAAATTTTCAATCTTTCGGTTGATTTCTCTACATACCCTTTGGATCTGAAACTGGGTCTATTTTTGCCTGCCCAGTTGCTGATTTTCTCGGTATGGTTTCGTATTTTGAGCCAAATTGGATCGAATTGGCTCGAATGTAACTATTGGGAGATGAAATTTGCCTAATCAAGTTGTCCGATGTGTGTGTTTGGCTTAGTTCGCAATTGGGTTCGATAAGTTCGTTCATAGCTTGAAGATTTGCCCCTATTGACTCTCCTTTGGACTATGTGGTTATGTTTCATGAATCAGTCTCTTTTCCCTTTGGCCCTTCTGTGTATCTGTTTGAAAAATCTGCTTTCTGTGTCATTGACCTCTCTCAGTTGAATCCTCTTCTTACAGTTTTCTAAAGGTTTTATGCAATTATAAAGATCGTAGCTATGCTCCGTTTGCTGGGGAATCAATCTTCTATCTCTTATATGTGTCCTCTTTCTCTAGCTTTGAGTATCAGTTTAATAACCAGGCTTAGTACCATCGTGAAGTGATTGTATGTTTTGGTTCTGCTTTTGCTAGGTTGGGATATTTTGTTTATCGAGGATACCAATGGCTGGAGTACTAGCTGGGGAATGTTCGTACAGTGAGAGCGGAGTTTCATCACACTCGAGGAATTCTCATGAAAAGCAAGAAGAAGTTGCCCGCTGGTACTTTGGAAGGAAAGAAATAGAAGAAAATTCACCGTCAAGGTTGGATGGTATTGACTTAAAGAAGGAAACTTACCTCCGCAAATCCTACTGTACATTTTTGCAGGACTTGGGCATGAGATTGAAAGTGTAAGTTCTTTTTGTTTTCACCTCATCGTAGATTCCTTTTGTTTTTGTACCCTGCTATATTATTTTCCCAGATTGATGCATTTATCATTTAACTGGTTCAAGCTGGCTTGATCTTTCTTGACATGAGAATTCTTCCAACCTGTCCCATCAACATTTTGTGCTGATTGTATTTACCCCTTTATATATAGGTCACGTTTAATTGGAATTTGATTAAATATGATGTGCTGCTGATGATTTTAGGCATACCTTTGTACTAACAGAAAGTCGTAAACGTAGTTTTATTTTATTTTTCGTAGTCATGGTTAATGCACTGTTCAAAGCTTTTAATTTTTGGTTCTCATTAAAAGTGGCTGATATAGTTTTCCAATCAGTCCCCAGGTTACAATAGCTACCGCGATAATCTTCTGTCATCGATTCTTCTTTCGTCAATCACATGCAAAGAATGACAGAAGGGTGAGTTTATTGTTTTGCACCTGAACAAGTTGAATGCTTAAAAAATATGGACTTTAGTCTGCGTTGTTCATATCACTATGCTGTAGTCTGGCTAGTGTAGAATTCAAGGTATTGAAATGTCGTGGCTCCTTAATATTCTTTGCTATAAATTCTCTCTATTTCCTTGCCATTTTTCTTGGTAATTCACTACTCTATTATCACAGATAGTTTGGCTGTGGCTTTGATATTGGTTTAGCTTCTTTCCTTATTCTGTGCAGAATTAATGATTTGTGATTGTTGGTGCTGATTTAGTCTTCTAGAGCAGAAGAAGATACTTGGATCTTTACTGATCCCTTTCTTCATGTTGCTTTCACAGACAATTGCAACTGTATGTATGTTCCTTGCTGGAAAGGTTGAGGAAACACCACGTCCCTTGAAAGACGTTATTTTTGTCTCCTATGAGATAATAAACAAGAAGGATCCTGGTGCTGCTCAGAAAATCAAGCAAAAGGTATTCATCATACTACATTGCTACTCAACCTTCTCAGATCTCTTGTCTCCGTTTAGCTAGTTATAAATGAATGTACCGTTTTCCACCCATATCATCTGTTTTATTTGACGTTGAGCTTGTACTAAGCTACAGATCTTCTTTGTTTGGTAGAACCATGGTCCTGCGGTATTGATTTATTTTCTCTTGGTCGTATCAATATGTATTGACATATATCACTTTTGCAGGAAGTATATGAGCAACAAAAAGAGCTTGTACTAAACGGAGAAAAAATTGTACTTTCTACATTAGGCTTTGACCTCAATGTTCACCATCCTTATAAACCCCTTGTAGAAGCAATAAAGAAATTTAAGGTTGCACAGAATGCTCTTGCCCAAGTTGCATGGAATTTTGTTAATGATGGGTATGTTTAAGTGCTATTTCCTTCTAAAGCTAACAATAATTATATGTGCCTTGTATTTTTGTCTTCATACAATGAAAATTGGCTTGCAGTCTGCGGACATCACTCTGCCTGCAGTTTAAGCCTCATCACATCGCAGCTGGTGCAATATTTCTTGCAGCCAAGTTCCTTAAAGTGAAGTTACCATCAGATGGAGAGAAGGTTTGGTGGCAAGAATTTGATGTCACACCCCGACAATTGGAGGGTAAGTACATGATGAAATTGATTTGACAAATTCATGTTTCCATGTTTGACTTGCATTACCTCATTTTGGATATGATTTCAAGACTAATGGCCTTTTGTATATTTCAGATGTTAGCAACCAGATGCTTGAGCTTTATGAACAAAACCAAAACCGTGTCCCTGTATCTCAAGGAAGCGAAGTCGAAAGTAGTGTAGCTGGAGGGTCAGCTCAGCGGCCAGGATCCAGAAATGCAGCATCAACTGATGAGCATGTTGGTTCTAGGCAAACATCAGCACGTCCAACCCATGAACATTCAAATTCTGATAATCATGGGGGTTCTTCAAAAGGCGCTTTGAATCAGAAAAATGATAATGGGGGTGGTGAGGCAACTAATACTAGTGTTGATCACAAAGAGGAGATAGAGAAAGAAACAAAAGAAAGCCAACATCCTGAAAATAATCCAGCTCATAAGGACAACGTGAGAGAAGGGCCCCATAACTCTAGACCTTTAATTGAGGGACCTGAGAAGGACAACTCAGAAAGAGAGGGTGGAGAGCTTCAAGATGATGGCGCTGTTCATAAAGCTAGAAATCTTGATACGGGTGATGTCCCAATCAGCCAATCTCCAAAAGACTTGAAATTGCTCCGAGATAAGGTGAAGGCTAAACGAGAGAAGGCTAAGAAGTTGCTAGGTGAAAGGACAAGGAAAAAGGATTTGATGGATGAGGATGATTTGATTGAAAGAGAATTGGAAGATGTGGAACTAGCTGTTGAGGATGAAGAGACGAAGCAAAGAAAAGTACAGAGCAGGCCAAAGGTCGAGAACTCTGATCTCATGGGTAAAGAACATGGTGAGATTCTAGATGTTAAAGGGGAAGTAAAAAATACAGAGGATGGTGAAATGGTAAGCGATGTGTCTGCGATGATGCACAGCCGAAAGAGAAAAATGGGAAGCCCTCCTGAAAAGCAGTCAGAAGGAAAGAGACGCCACAGTTCTGAGAATGGTGAAGAAGGCCACAAGACAAGCAGAGGCAATAGTCATGGTGATAGAGAGCACAGAAGACACTCACAAGAGAATAACCATTCATAAGAGGTAATGATTATTAAAACCGCTACTCTCTATTTCATCTAATGGTCTTTTTTAAGACCTTTGGCACCTTGATGCCCAACCATGTGAACTTGACTTCTACATGGGTCGGTTCAGTCGTTGGAACCATGCTCAGTGTATTTTATGTTGATTATATATCTATTTGTGGCATTTTGCACAATCCAACGGCTTGAACGAGGACTCATCATCCTTAAAGGATGATGAGAAATTTAATTAGGCTTACCTTACAATAATTACTTCATGCTAGGGAAGTTAAAGTATGCATTATCACTTTCCAGTAAACTTTCATGCTAGGGAAGTTAAAGTACTGTGCATTATCTAAACTGGGCAACATGATTCTGCTAGGTAACTTAATACTTTCATTTGCTTCCATTTCCTTACATTAAGCTCGTTTGGAAAAAGTTTCATCTACTATGGTAAGATGAGAGTTTGATCGTTGCCTGAGAAACTGATAATAGGAAGTATAGATTGTGGTTAAGTCCACAATCACTTCTTGCTGTAGTAAATTGTTCAACTGAGTTTACTTTCGTGATGGCTTCTTTAAGATTTTCTATTACAATGTTTTCTAAGTTACAATGGCGATGTAAAAGAGAAACCTTTGTATTGTTGTCAAAAAGAAAAGAAAAAAAAGAGAAACCTTTGTACGGTCTGGAAGTGGATTATGTACTTGGTCTATCAGATTTTGCTTCTTATTAGTATTTTGCCTCTGATACTCTTACTCAAGAAGTTCCATTTAATTCAAAAAAGAAGGATAAAAGCGGTCACTTGAAGAAATATAATTCGATTAAACAATGAAAAGGAGAAGACGATAAGAAATCATCACCACAAAAAGTAGAAATCTTTACTTATGGATTAGAAATTTGACTGTAGCTTCAGTGTGGGGGAAAAGTCATAAAAAGCTGTCCCGCTTTATTCTATGCTAAAAGAGACATTTTTGCTTTTTGGTATGAACGTAGCCATGGAAGTCGCTTCTTGTTCGATTCTTAACAATCTTCAAAATTCATGTACAAAGACTTCTCTTTTCACTCGATATTTGAGCCAGCGATCATCACACGGCACTGGAGGAAGACGAAGTTCCTTAACTTTTCCCGATTTCCCAGGAAAATCCCAGATTCCCGGAAAATGTTTACGATTGCAGAGATTCTCTGCGCTTTGCTTAACAGCGAGCCGAGAAGATGTAAGCCCATCTGAAGAACTCGCCGTGATACTTGAGGTTGATGGGTAAGTTCCGATGAAGAAAAAGCTTCAAACTTTCTGATCAGATTGGTCTGAGTTTGAGCAACTTTCTTGGTTTTGATACAGTTTGTCTGTTTCTGTTTTCAGAGTAATGATTGATACATGGTCAAGTAATCGCCAGGCGTTCAATGTAGGTGCGGCTTAAATCACCCAATTCGTTTAGAGTAATCCATGAGATTTGTGCCCTTTTCTGATGTTGTTGCTCTTACTAGCTTTTCAAAAGCTTGGGCTTGATTGTGCAAATTGGCCTGAACCAGTTTATTCAGACCTGTTGAGGTATAATATCTGAGTTTGTATGTGTGTTTTCTTGTTAGCGTTTTAGTTTCTTGACATTGGTTTGCTTGAGGTTCACTTTGAAATGCTTAAGAACTGATTCTTTTGTTGCAAATGGGGTTTAATTCAGCTACTTGAAGAATCAAATTCTAGGGAATAAAAGTATTGATTCTTACTTTTAGCCTATTAGATACTAAGCTAATTGTGTTCCATTCAAACTGTTTTTGCTCCCTTTTCCTTCGTAGGCTCATAATCAACAGCTAATTCCCCTTCGATTACCCTCGATATGAGTAGACAATTAGATTCAGCTAATTTTACAAATGCATTTCGTTGTCTGAAAGTGTTTTGTTGATTAATTAATACCAGAAAGGGTGCTGCTGATGAAGAGAAAATGTTGCTATTGTATTTCAACCAGGTAAGTTATCAAATTATTTTGCTTAAGCGTCATTAGCGAAATGCGGCAAAACCAATATCAGAATCTGACCTTTTCCTCGCTTTTTACTTTTCAGATTGGTTGGCCTTCGTCATTGCCAACCAATGAGAAAGAGAGTTTTGTAAAAAGTGTATTACGAGAAAAGGTTGCATGCATACCTATATTTTTCTTCGAAGTTTAGATAATTCCATCAATTGCTAACTCCAACTTGTTTGTTGGCAGAAAAAGGCAATGAATGAGTTTCTGATGTCGAAAAGCATACCTCTGAGATCTGGAGTCCAAGAGTGAGTCTCTTAGATATGCCTGATGATTTCTCTTTCAGTCTGAAACGAAGAACTAGAGACTTTTTTCTTGTCATTGTAAATTATAATTTTTTTACCTTTTTGAGCTGTAGGTTTATCGATAATGCATACACGGAGAGAGTACCTGTTGCTATCGTTACAGCCTACTGCAAGAGTGGAGACAAAGTAGCCTTGTATGTAGCTAAGCTCCCAAAGAAACTCTTTCTGCAATTTATATAAGTTAGTTGTTGAATACATATCGTGTCTTTAGTTCTGGTTGCTTAAAGATGCACAAATTTCAGTTCTCGTGGAGATTTCTAAGGTTCACATGCATATGATTGTAATACAATCCATGATATTCTCAAAGGGTATTTGATTGAGAATCTTGAGGTTTCATGCTGTTTTCTTTTGGTGATTGCATAACTCACTTACTAGGAAAACTGAAAATGCAAAGTGAAAAGTAGTACTTAAGGAAACTCTACAAAACAATTCATTAGGAAAAACAAAATCTTACATAGATTTTTTTCCCCTGTGAATTCTTAACAAGCTTGATTGTTCTTTTGTCTTTATGATGTGAGTATATAACAGATCCATTGTTGAGATGCTTGGAGAAGAACGACTTTCAAATGTGAAGGTTATCGGAGACAATGAAGTAGAACAGAGTATGTATGGACAACTTGTTCTTGGCAAAGGAGTTTCTTCAAGTCTAGAAGAGCAACTAGTGAAGGAAGTCAAAAAAGCAGGTATAAAGCTTGGAGACAATTTACAAATCCTTTTTTATCTAATATCTTCCTTGTTATTGCAGTAAATATCTGATCCACCTTGTTTTTCTGACCAGCGTCCGCTGAGAAACAGAGGATAGCAGAAGAAGTTGCATCAATGCTAAAGCTAAGTGTTGACATTGACACAAGCTCATCTGAGAGGTGGAACTTTCTGTTCTTATCTACAAATAATCCCAATTCCATACGTTAAAAAGAATAATAAGATATCTTCTTGTTTTCTTCTTTATTTTTTTCCAGATTGGAGAAAATTGTTGTTGCTTTGCGTGCTGCTGCGGAATACGCAGGATTACCTGTAAAAAACTGTGTACTTGTTGCTGGTAGTCAATCTGGAGTGTCTGCTGCAAAGATGATAGGCATGCCGTGTGTAGTTATGCGAAGCAGGTATGGTTTTCGATTGTTTTGATCTCTCTATTTCGATTGTACACAATTAAAGCCTGAAAGTTGCTTTTGTGGAGCATTGTTCATTTTACTCATTTTGTTCACAACCATTATGTTGTTCTGGTAGTTTAACTGCAAGAGGTGAGTTTCCGTCGGCGAAAGGTGTAATGGATGGGTTTGGAGGTGCAGACTTAACAATCCCAAAACTTAGGAACAAGATTAAGTCTTGAAGAAACAATTCAAGAGAGTTGTCTAAAGATAAGAATTTGAAACTACTGTCAAACTATTTGTTCACTTGTCGAAGTTTTAATGGAATTTTTTGGCTTGATATCTATAGCCACATGCTGTAACAACCTGGATTCTTTGTAATGTACTGGTGTGGTTAGTTTTCACTATTCAGACAACAACTAAGCTTTACCCAAACTTATGTCCATCTGCATTCCAAAGATCTACAAATGATCAGAGAATTAAGAAAATGAGCTTTATAATTTGGTTCTTTCGAAACTTATTTCTTCAGGGTTTAGGTTCAAAATGATAAATGATTTCGTTTCAAAACAAGACACTACCAATATATATAACTACAGTACGATTCTTTATGAAGAACAACACTGTCAGAACCGACATAGCCGTGTTCTATTGTAAATATTGTACTTCTAGTCAGTTTACATTTTAGTGATCTCTGTTTCTTGTACATTGCTGGAGTTTCGTCTCTGAACCAGAGCAGGGCTTGAGTATTCTGCATCATCATCATCATCCAATGATGATATGTTTGATGAGACGGATTCAGATATTGTGCTTGAGATGGCGTTTGTTGGAGATTGTTGTCTGTAGCTATGAGAAGCTGAGTATTCTGGTGCTGGTGCTTCAGTAGTTGTTTTTCCTTGTGCTTCTTCCGCGAGCTTTCTTAGAAGATTCATAACAGTTGGAAGAAACTTTGAAGTGATGGAGAGTACTCCAGCAAGCTAACAGATGCAGGAAATATGGTGTTAAGATGATGTTACTTTAGAAAAAATTGTGTTTGAAACAATCGAGGAGGCTAAAGTAGTGAGAGCTTACTGCGCCGTGTCGAAATTCCCTAGGAATATCAAGCTGCACCCATAAGGCTTTGGAGATCAAAAACGCCACGAAGAAACCCAAGAGGTACAAAGGATTCCTGTCACAACAAGATGAAACATGCAGATGATTCTAAAAAGCCAAAACACTGGGAGAATCTTCAATGAACTGTAAAGAAGTGCAAGGAACTTGATATTTTACTTTAATAGCATCATGAATTCATTGAAACCAAGGACAATCATCAACACAATCGCCCAAGCCGGTGGAAGCCAGTTGTTATTCCGCTTGTGAGCCTCCTGGGGAGTAGAAATGGAACATTACCATCGATTAAATATATGTATATAACACAGCAATTCTGAGGTTGATTTGCAAAATCACCTGTGCCGATATAGCTTGGGTTACAGTATACTCAGTCTCAGATTTAAACTGTCTCCACAGTGACTTACACTGTACTGGCGTCAGTAGCACATCTTTTGGAGGTACCTGCATCAACAAAACCATAACATTGGTAGTGCGATTTGACTACAACTGGAAGTGGCATCCGTATTAGCATCCTATGTCTCACAATGCCAAATATGTCCTAATTTCGACAGAACAGAATATTTCTGGTAAAGAGAACTAATTCGGATTTATATTCCATTTAGTATGATGCCTCAATAATACTCACATTTATTGACCAGATTATACTAGAAATCACTGAAACAGACTGTTTACCTCTTCCCAAGAGCTAGACGCAAGTGGATCAGAAGAAGTTCCTAAACTTCTGTTGTGGGAAGATGCAACAGAAACAGTTCCATCCATGAGAGAAGAGAAAAGAGTACTCTCAATTTTGTCTGGTCTTTCATCCAAACGTATCGCAGCCATCACAGATAGAAGACTTAAGGCCTGCAGGATAACAACAGAGAGGTGAGTTTCATGACATCAACTTATCGCCCTTCACCATTAATTTAAGGAGTTACCTCTGCGCGGGCATCTTTTGTGATTGCTCTAATATCCTCTTTTCCAGTCCAGACCCGTGGCATTGAGTCTTTGTCATGACTGAAGACCGTTGAGAACCTGAGATGTGTTTGGAATAATATCAAGCAGAGTAAACAGAAACAAGGCTATTAATAGGAGTGTACTCTGTTCTTTTTTCTTGCCTATCTTTCATTCGGATTAGAATTTTAGCAGCTTCTTCTCTCGCTTTTTTCTCCACTACACTCTGAGAATAGTTCTTTAGATTCTGAACCATAGCATCAATTGTGGCGTGATCTAGCTCAAAACCAGTAACCACATCAAGAAAATCTCTAACAGCTGTTTCAGTCTCGCGTTTGAGAAGAGTCCTTATGGAAGGCCACGTCTCTTTTCCACCAGCTTCGAACAAAGACTCAACAGGTTCACCAAGTGCTTGACTTAGCCGTTTCTGTAAAACCCCATGAAGCAAAACAAATAAAAATACAAATCCTTTAAAAGCTAAGAAATCAGAAGAAGAGAAAACCAAAGCAGAACCTCGTAGTTGGCTGTTAATTCAGATAGTTTGGCAGTCTGAGTAGATAATGTGTGAGAATCAATGTCACGACAAAGCTTCTCTCTGATTTTGGATGCATCCCAAGATGCTTGTTTAACCGCAGCATCTGAATGGATAAACACAATTTATAAAAGGAGGTTCTCTTGTGTAAATGTTATTGTAGTTTTTGGTCAAAACAATTTGTTTCTCACAAGGAAACTCTACTTTTGAATCACAAACTAAAATAGGAACTCTCACCTTCGCATCCTTTGTCAAACACAAGCAGACAAGACTGTTGGGAGTCCCGCACAGCCTTTGCAAATCCTTCTCCTTTTTTTAGGGACTGTTCCAGTCGGATCTTAAAGGATTCCAGTGCATTGGATCGTATATGTCCCAACATGGTAGCATAAGCAGAGTACACGAACTGAAATTTGGAGAAAAGTTGAAAATAAGAGACACAATAATCACAAGTAACCAGATCCTGAGTCAACACTATTAATGTACACAGAAAGCCGGAGGAATTCTTACATCCAAAGCTTTCGATTTCAGCTGCAGACGCTTTTCTTTTCTTACTCCTTCATCAAAGTATATTGCCTCTGCGTCGTATCTAAGAAGGGTTAAGCGAAACAAGATTAGGCAAAATTTCTTTGCTTGGGAATTAAAATACTTCAGGAACCAAAAAAAAGAAGCTTACTCTGAGAAGTATTTTTCAAGGATAGAGCTAAGCTTTTTGCCAAAACCAGGAACCGGACCACCTTCTACGGCTTCTTGCAAGTCCAACCAACTCTAAATAAATTCTAACCCGTTACGCCTCATAAAACATCTAAATCAGCGAGGAAAAAAATTGAAATAGGTAAGGAGGCTACAGAAGCATACCTCATCGGTTGCCAAATGGTGTAGCTTCTCATTGGCTATTTCTTCACACCGAACAGTGGCAACCATTACCTTGCAAGCATAAAACAAAACAACATTAGGCCCCAAGACCAGAAAACATGGTTTAACCACAGAGATTTTAATGAATAGAAGACCTTGTGAGCAGGAAGGTCCAAGTCCCTATTCTCTTTTATAACTTTCCAAATCTGCTGGGAGCTGAAAGAAAATCCGGAAGCAGGAACAACACCACGTCTATCACCAGCAAGTCCCCCAGGGGAAATGGAATGGAAAAACCTCTGCCTCAACTCAGCAACCTATTTAAAAGTCCGCATGAATCAAGGGAATCGGTCTTAGGTTTACTTTGATGCTTCAAAAGACATGTGTTTTACATATCAGAAGAATACCTCTTGCATAAACTGTTCTTCTTTCTCTTCATAGTTGGATAATGCAACGACTTCTACCTACAAGCATGTATCAAACCAATTATCAAATATAGAGAAAATTCATCATAAGTAGCATCATCAATGTGGGAAGACTATCTACTTACATTGAAGAATTCACTTAGAGGTGTATTCTTGTGTTCTTCAGGCTTGCGAACTAAATCCCATATCTGCAAGAAATCATAATTGATACCCAGACCTCAGAGAGGAGAAAAAAAAGATGCTTAAATAAGAGGAAATTGAGAGAGAGTGTGTGTTTTACCTTCTGAATATCTTCTCTTAGAAGAGGCTCAAGCCGCTCTATTGGAGTCTAAGGACAAAAGCATATGTCAATCTAAGAAATATGACTTCAGCATCAAGAATCATATTTAATTGCAAAAACCAAACCTTTGTTTTATCACGTATGACGAAAAGAAGAGTTGTTTTCCGAGGGCTAAACAATCGCATCATGACCTACAAAAGCAATAATGAACAAGTTATCGAACCTCTTGATTGAACATAACATTCCATACATCATGATACCTGAAAAACTGTCTTCAGTAATGGTTTGTTGGCAGCCTGTTCCCTTCCGATGTCATGGCACCACCTATGGAGTTTATCAGTTCATGAATTAATAATCTAACAAAAAGGGTATATCTGGTCCAAACCATTTATGCCTAAGAATACATCATGCCTGTGTTGATAGGTCTTTACTAAGTTTACTCGACACTAGCTATAACATAGTACATAAGATTCAGAAAAGATATCAAACATATAACTAACGAGGGATTGTAAATCTGAAATTGTATCTAGCTTCTTATAACATTGGCCGTTAACTTTCTGCTTCCATGTAATAAATACATCAGTAATAGTTATAAGAGAGAGATACAGCAAAATATAGAGACTCACATGTTTATCAGTACAATATCGGCAACAGCAAGAGCGAACAGGGCACTTTGTTTCTCAAATGTAGTGTCATCCTGAAAATTACGGGAACCGTTGCCAAAAAGAATAGGAAGTGAAATGCTAGAAACACATAAGGAAATATAAAAGTATCAAGTATAAGTATCTGCAAGATTTAAGTATCCATAATTTTCGAAATTTCTGAAAATTTCTTAGCAAGTCAGCCAAAACCATGTTCTTTGGTACAACTAAATGTATATAGCAGTATAGATGGCTATACCTCGCCTCTCTCTCTCCCATCAGTACCCTCTAAATCCATGGCAAGTGTAAAAGGCTCAATTCCAACACACTTAGCCATCCAAATACCTTTGGTTGTTTGACTCCTGCAAAGAAGATGAAGACAAACTTAGCAAGTCAAACAAATTTCAACCTTGCCACAAAAATGGTTAAAAAATTGACTATTGACAATCTCTAACCTTCCGGCAAAAGTATCCATTTCCCTAAAACTGGTATGAAAAAGATGATTCAAAAGTGTACTCTTGCCTGTTTATCACCAAAAGACAAAACAAGAGATACCACAATAAGCAAATCAAAGGCTTTTAGACTATGCAAATAACTCAACCTCAAGTCAAAAGTATAATTCCGTAGCTTATAGAGAGATTCCAAAATCAACCCAACAAGACTCAAAAATCGTCTCTTTGATTAGAAATAGCTAAGAACCCGAAATTTCAATCCCAAACTCAAAAACAAAACTCGTACCACTACTCTGAGGACCCATGATTGCAACAACAGCATAAGAAAGTCCACAATCAGAAAGCTTCGTCTTCTTCACAAAATTATCCAAACCCTCAACGTTAAATTCACCATTCCCATCGATTAGCTGAGTCGAGAAACAATCCTCGTTTTTCCCCATTCCTATCCAACGAAATCGACTCCCCGGCGTATCTACAAACCCCAAAACGTCACAAAAATCCAAAAATTCGAAAAAAAAAAAAAAACTTGAGCAAGTATACAAAACATGCATCAGCAAGTTGGGGTTTTTGTTTACTTACGGATTTAGGTAAAGTATAATAAAACGCGATTGTTTTGGGGTATAGTTCACTGTTGCAGCCGAAGAAATCGAGAAGCAGAGATTGAGAGAGAGAGAAGAAGAAGAAAGAAATGCAACCGCCTAAATAGCAGCGAGAGAAATATACGAAGCTTGTTTCTTGTCTCTTCGCTTTTCCCTTAAGAAGAAAAAATGATATTTTAATCTTTTTCTAAAAAAATAAAATTGGATTAATTGGTTCAATAATCATAAAAAAAAAATTAATCTTTTTTTTTAAATTAATTAAAAAATCCAAGACTCCTAAATCTAAAAGTTGATATTTTGTCACATACATTTTTTTTTGTCATCTTTTACATTTTATTAAAGTAGGCCACAGAGACCGGCCTACTAACCTATTAACCTCACGTAGGATGAAGGGGTCGAATCCCTGATGTTATAGAGCATGCAAGTGGTTAACAACCACTCCACTACAAATGCTCTCGGCTATATATAAGTTAGTTTGTAAGTTTCAGTTTTTCTTTATGTTATTGAACTAATTAACCTTTTATAGTAGAGATTTTATCTTTTTTAATTTTTATTATCTTATAAATTGTAACACAGTTAGACAATAAAAAAAATGTAACATAGCTAAAATAAAAAACCACAATAGTAAACTCTAAACGAGAGGGAACAAATATAGAAATTCGGAAAGAAACTTTGCGAAAACCGAGTAGAATATGAAATTGTGTATTGAACGAATTAGACATTAACAATGGAAACATAATAAATTTCTATAACAAATGATGTCTTATACATATTCTACTCGTGGAAGCACCTTTGGACCAGTGGTCGATCAAGGGTTCATTGATGCTTCTACACCAGGAGGTCTGGGGTTCGAATCCTAGATTATGCGATTTATTATTATATATGGAGATTAAAGCAGACAAACTTGCAGAAGATCTTCAGCGTGTGGTAAAGTAGAATCGTTTGGCATGGATCAAGGCGGTATACTTATCCATTGTAGAATCGTCGATGTAACAATTCTCATAATTTTGTAATAGAATAATAATAAAAATCTAGTGTTAAAACAAAAAAAACATATTCTACTATATCATAAACTAATTCATAATGAGATATTTTAAAAAACTATGGCATAGCAAATTGGTTAAACCAATCTTATTATTTAAAAATCTAGATTTATTATTTATTATAAATTATGAGAACTGTTACAAAGACATTCTATCACAGACAATTCAATCTAATTTTTAAGAGATCCACGACACTTTAAACCTTCAACACGTGAAATCTTTGGTGAACGGCTCTCCCAGTACTACGTTGGAAATCTCTTGTAAGTTTGCCTACATAAATCTACATAATTGTTAATAAATCGTTTTTTTTGAAATCGAAGTCCAAACCTCTTGATGTAGAAGCATTAATTCTCGTCAGCCAACAACTGGACCAAAGGTTTCCACAATGGCAATATTTAGTTATATTTTGTGAAAATTTTCTTGGTCCAGAGATTGACCAAAAAAAAATTTATTGGCCTCTACGTAAGAAGGTATGGTAGTTTCATTCCAGCAAATTCGATTAATGCAGATAACTAGAATTTCATTTTTTTCCATCATGTTTTCAATCCAAAATCAAAATACTATTCAATAAAAGAAAATGAGAATTCAAAACCGAAGATTCAGGACAAATTTACAGACACATAGTGGGTACAACCACGAAGGAGGTTATATCAGGATCAAAAGGATATTTAGACTAAGGATTTAAAGGACAAACTCATATAAACAAAGGGAAAGCTTTATTGATCAAAACACTCAAAAGGATTATAAAGACTCTTTAAGGTTTTTCTCTCACACTTGGTTTAGTTTACAACTCTTACTTAAGCCATCTATCTATACTACAACTTTTAAGAAATATTACATGGCATATTCTCTTAGATATTTATTCTTTATCTAACTTTTGTCTAACTCACACTTATTCAACTCTTTACATCCATACACAAATTCAACTCTCTTTATTACATACTTTTATTATTTTATTTATTTATTTATTCCCCATGTCTTCAAAAAGAGATGGATTTCATCTCGCTTGCTTAGAACTCTGTGTCGTCTTCTTCACTGTCAGAAAGTACTTCAGTCACGTAGATTTTATGGTCTGGGATGTATCTCTTGATTTTGTATGTTGTGCCTTCAACTCGATAGATCGGATGGTCAGGGTCAAACTTTGGCCACGCGTATTGATCATGGAAGCTGAGCAAAATTTGTCTTATCTCCTCGACAAAGTCTTGTGGATAAACATCTATGTTGTGCTGTATGGGAAAAAAGAGAGCCTAGGGTCCAATTGGGATTCTTCCACGTTGTTTAATGCTGCCAAACCACGTGTCCTTGAGTGAAAATTGTCTCCATTAATCGCACTGTTGTTGTCATTGTAACTTTTTTGGATACGAGCTTCATAGGTCTTCTGGATTACGACTCCGTCTTCTGTTTGGACTTGCTCCTTGATATCTTGAATGTGGCAAAGACTGTTACCCCATCTTGTGCTCGAATATTTTCTTGCCACCATGTCACATCGTGGAACAGAGTGAGCCACTTGTACAATAACTTGTGGTGTGGTTTTCTTCTTGTCAAATAGCAAAGCAATTGACACTTGCCGAACAATACTCCAATGGTGTACAGGTTTGTCAGATACCAAAGCAGGAGATATGTTTCTTTTGGAAAATTTCCATAGTGAGTTGGGTTCATCTCAATGGTTGTGAGAAAAGGATATGTCGGATGGTAGGTTAGCCTTAATAGTGGACCAAGGTCTAGGCCATACCTATGGACGTAGAGCTTCAGGAACCCATGAAGTGTTTCAACTCCTCTATAGACCAAAACAGTGTCTAGCATCTTCTCCTGTAGACCTTATGGCATTGCTGCAATCATGTTCCTCAAAGATTCTTCTGTTGGATTTTCAGGACTCAGGGTGTAGATCATTGGCATGATTGTCGAGATTTGTCTTTGAGTTTTGGATAAGAAATCTGGAAGGAAGTTGTCCTTTCCTTTGATGTGCTTTACATCAAACTTCCATTGTGAGAACCAACTAGCCCATCTGAGTAATTGTGCATGTGGTTAGACCTTTTGCTTGAATTGGATCATCTTTGGCATGTCCATCTCTATGAGAAAATGTTAACCAACCAGATGGAACTCAAAAAAATTTTATCCCTTGTTTGACTGCAAGTATCTCCTTGTATGTTGAATGATAATGCTTCTCACTGTCTTTGAAAATACCACTTTTTGTATCCACAAATACTTCGTTTTCCTTTTTATCTTCTTCTAACAGAATAGCTCCCCAATAGCAATCACTAGCATCGGTTTGTAGGACTCTTTTGCCTTTGGTTGGAATCTTCAATGCTAGAAGAGTTTTCGAGATTCTCTTAAGTTCTTTTACTGCTTCAGTGCATTTTTGATCCCATGAAGGAGCATTCTTCTTGAGTTGTGCTAAGAGTTGTACTTGTTTGAAAGAGAGATTTTCATCTGGGAATTCGCCGAGCTGAGTTGCAATATGGAGCTGAAGATGATATTGTCTTTTTGAAATGTGCATACCAAGGAAATCTATTTCAGTTTCTCCAATGGCCATCTTCTTCTCAGAAAGCATGATACCATACTGTTGTATAATATCATGGAATTTCGCCAATAGCTGGGTGTGTGTGTCGATGTCTGAGGAGAATAGCAAAATGTCATCGATGTACACCAATGCGTTTGATATGATTGGCTCGAAGATCTTGATCATAGCTTTTTAGAATAGTGAAGGAGCAACTTTTAACCCAAACGGCATAACCTTCCACTGGTAGTGGCGATCTGGTATGCAAAAAGCCGTTTTAGATCTATCTTCTGGTTTGATTCCAAGTTGCCAAAAGCCTGCCTTTAGATCGAACTTGGAGAAGACTTGGGCTTGAGGAAGTCTTTGAAATAAGACTTCTCGTTTTGGTAATGGAAACTTGTCATCATCGAGAAAATGGTTGAGCGGCAGGTAGTTGATAACCAATCTCAATTTTTCTCGAATTTGTTCTGCTTTCTTGTTGACATAAAAAGCTTCACGTGCCCATGGTGAAGTAGTCTTCTCAATGAGATCTTCTTTGTGAAGTTGGTTTACTATTTCAAGCGCAAGATTGTAATTATCTGGATTCATTCTTAGGTGGCTTGCCTTAGTTGGATTTACATCTTCATTTTTCTTGAAAGGTAATGAGATGAAGAAGTCTGAATTCTTCCAAAGAAGCGAAGAACATTTGGTTAAGAACTCCGAGTGAGAGGTGGTGCATGAGGTTTTAGCAATTTCGTCCTTGATGGGATTAAGGATTTCCAAGGGGTAAAGATAGGAAATTGTGGTCCAGGGTAAAAGGTGGTTTTTGTGTTTTAGGCTTTTGGGTGCCAAGACACTCTTTTGAGGCTGTGTAAGACATCAAATCCAAGTATAAAGTTTTTTTCCGGAAGATTGGACCCATATACTTTAGATTTAATCATATATCCTAGAAAGAGTTGGATATAGATAGGCTTACTAATGAGTGAGATGATGAATGTCTGGCCATTAGCTGCCTTGAATGCCATCAAGCATGGTTCCCAATGAGAAGATGGGAGTATATGCGGCTTTATGATGGAAGATGCAGCTCTCGTGTCAAAATAAGCTATGACTGGTATAGGCTTGTCATACTTGTTGGGGAAAATGTAGATTTTGGCATTTGGAGATGGTTGTGATAGGTATGTTAATCCCCCTTCAGTTGGCTGTTCTGCCTTGCAAATATCAAGCGTGTAGAGATCAAACACTATAAAGTGATCATCTACATCATATTCCTCTATGTCAAATTCTTTTGTGTTTTCCGACGAACTATCTTCTTGTTCTATTCCCATTGCTATAATAGTGTCTCTAGTTGGTTCATCATCAAGTGAGAAAATAGATTCGACATTTAAGTCATCAATGTCCTTGATCTTAGCTAGGTATCCCATGAGGTTGTCTCTTTTCTTCTTGTTTGGGCAGTGTTTAGCATAGTATTTTTTCTTTTTACAGATGTAGCATTTGTTTGATTTCTTGAAACCTCTTTACTTCTTTCTTCTAAAGAACTTCTATTTATTTCCTCCTGGTAGCTGAGGATACTTTTTCCGTCATTTGCTTTTTGAATTTTTAGCTTTTTTATAGCTTGTAGAGCAGTTGCAACTCTTTTTCTTGCATTTGATGGAGAGTTTTGGGCGATCACACGCTTTTGCAACGAGTTTTCCTTGTTCTTGTAATTGTTTGAAGAACTTTTGATGGTTGCATAACTTCTCCAAGGCTGCAAGCGACATTTGGTATATTTCTCACAATGATGCTTGGTTAAGGGTCATGTTCTTGAGTGACAATACCCTTGAAGTCTCATTTCTAAGTGGTTCTGGAAGTGAGTTCAGGTAGGCCTACTTGAGGTTGACATCATCTATCTCATTTAGAACATAGAATCTTTTTGACATTCTTTCATAATGTCTCTCCAGATCCTTTCTCTTGTAAGAACAACATCTCATGCTTAGATATTCTTCTCTTGCCTGGACGGTATAATGATCTTATGTATCAAGAAATTCGTTGTTGATGTGTCCAATCAAAGCATCAACTGATGGTGACTGATGTATTTGCATTTGTCGGTACTGTCCAAGACTAATCCACCATTGTCTGAGGCGACCATGGAACTTTGAAACCATTATGTCAATGACTGTGGGAAGAGTAGCTCCTGAATTAAGCAGTTGCTCAGTAAGCCAGGCATGCATTTTGTAGATCTTGTCTCTTCATTTCGCTTGTGGAATGTTATCAAAAGAGAAGCCAAGATGTGATTCAGTGTACGTTCTTGGACTCCAATCTGGTGGGGGTTATGCTCTTCAAGGCTCTCGTCTATCTTCTGATATGTTTCCTCCATCGCTCTCCATATCTTTTTCTTCTTCTACCGTTGGTTCTGTCATCAGAAAGTTTGGAATTATAGCCTCACCTTCTGAACTTTTTTGCAGATTTTCCAACTTCTTGATCTTCTTTTGATGCATAGAACCTTCTTCTTGTTTTGCTACTTCTTAAAAAAAAGTAGATATTGGATTACTAGCATGTTCCACCATGAATTATGGTTCACTTTTCTCGGGTGAAGGCCGATCCAGTGGAATTTCAGAAATATGCGCCTTTGAAGTTTCTCCTTTTTCTGCAACATTTGATTTCTTCTCCTTCGTAATATGTTGCTTCTTAATAACATTTGTTGGTAAGAAGGAAGATGCACCAAAATAGCTTGGATCTTGGGAGAAATATAGAGGTTGTGTTTGAACCATATATGGTGGGTTATAAATTGGATTAGGAGTGAAGATATCATATGGAAATTGGGTTTGGGTTTTGGCTGGTTTTGTAAGAAGTTTAATTGGACTTTGAGGTTTTTTAGCTCTAACTTCTTCTGATACATGAGAGAAGAGGTTATGGAAATCGTAGTTGCTAGGTGGAAGAGTTCATGGTGGAGGGAGGATATCTTTTTGTTGATCTCATTGACAGAAAGATCTAAGATTGATACCTTTTTGTCTATCTGGCTTAAGAGATGATTTTGTGCCACCGCGTTTTTTGTTTGCCAGTTTAGAGTTGCTTCAGCTGCACTGATCTGCACCGTTGAATCGTTTGGATTATTTGTGTTTGGATTCTTAATCTTCCATGAATGCTTCATATTGACTTGTTCAAATTCTTGGGATGGGAAGATCAATCCTTGAGAGGATGTTGGACGAAACATGTAGCAATTGTTGATATCTTCTCGCTCAGGAGTTGTTGGGGCTGATTGATTTGTATACAAGACAGGACATAGTATTCAAAATTCTTTCCACTAGGTTCTCCAAGAAGGCCAACTTGTGGGTCTTCTGATTCATATCGTTCCTTGAACTTTTGTTGAGATGACTTTTTCTTTTGTCTTCTTCGTTTGGAGTATCTTCTTCAGCCGAGTCATTCATTAAACAATTTTGACAGTCACATACATCAAAGAATTTGTGACCTGTTTTATCTTCGAATGAGTAAATACGGTCCCAAGAGAGTAGAAAGATTCGATTGGAACTCCTGGTAAGTATGAATTTTCTATAGATGAAAGCTCTTCAGATGGCGAGATCGTATTGATCTCAGTACAAAAGGCTAGAGGTCGAAAACTTGTACTGCTTTGTTGTTTGAACTCAATCTGGATGGCTCCATCTTTTCTTCTGCTGATGAAGGAGTCTACAGACTGTATCGGAGTACTATTTTCAAGAAGTTTTTCATAATTGGTTACCCATGACTCCAGGAGTAACTTGATCAGCTCATCTCTAGGAATTTGTCTTGGAATATGGATACAGGATGGACTATGTTGTGACTCCAATTGTATGAGTAGTGTATCTTTAGAGTCACGTGGGAGACTTAGATCCATAGCATGGTTTTGCACCCTATACGCCATTTGGTGGTGAAGAGTTGCTACGTATGTGTTTCCAACTTGAGGAGCGCCAGTGATTTGTAGTTGGATATGCATGTTTTGATAGATTTGAGGATCATTAAGCGCTATATTGAAGTTTGGGAAAAGGATAACGAAGACTGTGCCTGCATTTAAAGTTGTCTAGAGGGTGGCTATGCAAGCATGCTGGTATTCCCTATATCTGGTGTCGAGAAGAGCGACTCTTGCTACCACTGGTGTACCTTTTCTTCCATGAAGAGTTAACGCCAATCTTATTGCTCCGTAATAGAGATGAGTGAAACCTTGTGATCTCCACTGATGGATCATCCTCTCGTTGAGACGAAGAGGGATCATCTGCTCTATTTCAGTTGTTGGCACCAAGTGTTGTTCTAACTACAAAGGTAGAACGAGCTCTTTTGCGGTGTGCTTATTTGGGTTGAAAACATGTTTGATGACTTTTGGAAGGGCGGAATTTAGTTTTGTAAAGGCTTTGTAGGGATTGAAAAGAGGTAGTTGGGTGATAGGAACTTTAGCATCATCACTCACATATTCTACTTCATATAGATAATCTATTTTACTAGAAGTTGATCTTCTAAATGATGGTTGACGAGGAAGAAGATATGTATTTTCCATGTGTATACTGAGACCAGAGACCAAGACATAATACTTTAGTTCTTATTTATTTTTTCGGGCATAATAAACCATGAATTTCTTTTTTTTTTTTTCTTTTTTCTTTTTAGTGCTAAGAATATAAGAGAAAACATTCATGAGGTGTTTGATACATAACCGAGACAATAACTTCATCTGAAGTCTTAAGGTTCCATGTGCTTTTTAACCTCACAAACATTTTCTTCTATATTCTTTCTTTTCTTAGCTGGATAATTTTTTGATGTGGAAGATCCACTAAGTGGCAACCACGGAGCATATTTTCCATAAAGCTTATAATAGAAGAACACTCGTGGACATTAAAACCCCCAAAAATATAAGAATTTCAAGTTTAGATACATAGTGGGTACAACCACGAAGGAGGTTATATCAGGATCAAATGAATATTTAGACTAAAGATTTAAGGGATAAAGTCGTATAAACAAAAGAAAAACTTTATAAATAAATAAATAAATGAAGTAATAAAAGTATGTAATAAGAAAGTTGAATATGTGTATGGATGTAAAAAAATTGAATAAGTTTGAGTTAGGCAAAAGTTAGATAAAGAATAAATATCTAAGAGAATATGTCGTGTAATATTCTTTAAAAATTATAGTATAAATAGATAGCTTGCAAGTGTGAGAGAAAAACCTTAAAGAATCTTTGTAATCTTTTTAAGTGTTCTCATCAATAAAGCTTCTCTTTTATTTATACGACTTTGCCTCTTAAATTCTTAGTCTAAATATTCCTTTAATTCTGATATAACCTCCTTCGTGGTTGTACCCACTATGTGTCTGTAAATTTGGTTGGCGAAATTGGATGGAATGAGACTCGAGTTTGGCTCACCCCTATAGTGAAAGCCATAACCCCCCTACTGAGTTCGTTTCTGCTAACTTTCTTTTTTTCTTACTATCTCCCTTGATGAATAAAGTACCTTCCTCAGTTTGAGTCTCAATCTCAGCTGAACAAACAAATCCATTCACATGATCTTGTGCCACGACACTGAAATGAGTTAAACACACGGTAACAAAACGTTCCAAGCGTATTCGAGCTTATTTAGTTTCACAAACAATGTAGAACTAAGGTATACCTATACATCGGGTTCGGCCACTTTCTCTTTCTGCAAATCTTAATCAACTTGGCTTTTGCATCTTCAATTTCGGTATTTTCAATAACATCTAATTCAGGTTGAGGTTGCGGCCGCAAATCATCCAGTGTAGATATCGGCTCGAAAAGACCCTTGCAGATCTGCAAAATTCCCTTTCTTGGTTTGTTTAAACTCGAGAACCAATATAACCTTAGAATTATGAAAACAAAATAGAACAAGACAAGACAAGATACAAACCTCCCAAAATCTTGATACATTAAAATTCACATCAACATAAACAGCTCCAGCTACATTTTCTACGAATCAACTGAGAATTCTAGGAGTTATCACAAGTCCACCATTCGGAACTGGGTCATCTTCTTTACTCACAGCCTCTGAGAACAATTTAGCCTATGAAAACACTTTATGGTTTAAATCAATCACGACGAAGTGTATGAACTGGTTCGTAACGCCGACGAATAACATCCGGCATAAATAGTGGCTCTAAAAGACCCTTCAAGATCTGCAAAATTTCCTTTTCAACTTGAGAATCATATAACTTAAGAACATCTTTATTAGTACTCACTGCCTCTGAGAACAAAAGACCACATCAAGTAGACATACAGGCACATACCTCCCAGAGTCTTTGTAGATCAAAATCCAAATCAATATAAACAGCTCCAGCTATTGCCTCGACGAAGTCAGCTAGAATTTTGGGGGCTAACATGGATCCTTGATACCAAACTAGATCATCTTCTTTGCTCACTGCCTCTGAAAACGCTTTAATCTAACCAAAATTTCAACAACTTGTTGGTGAATCATAAGAAGATACATGTTCTCAATCATTCAATAAACCCAAATTCTCTGGGAGGTATGTGCCTTTTCAGCTAAAAGAGAGCTACCACCAGGGTGGCAAAAAAGAAACCGGTAGAGTCTGTGTTTGACGGCGACACGAACGAATTTATCGTTACTTGTATTTACACGTCGCAACTCAATCAACTCGAAATCTTTGAGATCCGGGAACGTGAGGTGGAGGTAATTGGAGATGGCGAGAGCAAGAACCGAGTCGCCAAGGAACCCAAGCCGATTGAATGAACGATACTTTCTACCACAGGTTTGCCTTACCGCATCCTTAAGAAGATTCTTTTTCGCGAAACTGTAATTCAATATCTTCTCCACTGCTTCCAGAGGATCCATTGAACTTACCTCCTCCATTTGCAGATTCGTCTTCTTCTCTGAACATTCCTTCTCAATTTGCAGATTCTTCTTCTCCTCTGAACTTTCCTGCAGATTCTTCTTTACGGAATCCATTGAAGGCCTGAGCTGAAACAAGTCGGCGTCGAAGACTCTGGGAAGAACAAGGAGATTAGGTCAAACCACGAGCAGGACCGGACCGGTCCTAATTGTTAAATAATTTCGAATCGGTACGCAAACGTAGATATATATTATTACCTCGTTTCTACAGTATTAACACATACTAGTATTTTATAATTTTGATTAGTAAAATTAACATAAATTTGTTAAAAATAATATTTTGGAAGTATAATTTAACATTAGACGAAAACATCTTTCTTCAAAATTAAAAGTAAAGAATAACATTAGTGAAATAGGAAGATAAATATTATGATTTTAATTGTATATTATAGTTATTTAGATTTAAGGGAGAATAACAAAGTATGGTTTAGTTAAGTGATATATGAGATTTTTTTTGAAGGACAAAAAATAATGTTTTGCTATGTCCAAGTGCTAATTAGAAAAGTTTTTAATGATGACAAAAAAAAAATTAGAAAAGTTTTTAACTATTTCTGTCGGCCCAATAAAATAAACGGACTTGCAAATATGAAATTTATGGAATAAAAAAAAAGCATATCAGTATAAGATAAGTTAATTACAAAGAAAAGTGGATACATACATACACATGACTAAATGTGCTGCTACGAAAGTATTTATGTGAAACGCAGATAATGATTTTATAATTATTTTAATTTGTGGGAAGAGAAGATCTAAATAGGAGAATAAATAAGTAGGGTAAAATATGTTTGTGTTTCTTAGCTTCGTCGCTTACTTTTTTTTTTACTTTTGTCGCTTACTTCTTAACACCAGTCAAACCCAAAACTCAGAATAACCCAGATGAATTCAAATGAATCGCAGAACAAAGAAAATCAATTTCATCCCAAAATCTCCGATCTACATATGGAAACCAAGAGACGAAAATTGTATACAAAAAAGATCTGGATGCAGCTCGATTTTACCCTGGTGACATTCAGTTGCCGAATCTTATATTGGTTAGTTTCTCTACCTTTGTTTTAATAAATAAAGGAAATAGCTATATCAATAGCGGATTATTGCAAATAGTTCTTGCTGTGTATTTGAGTTTGAGTATATATGTTTTGTAATTGGTTGAATTCACTCACAAACAAAAAGTATGAAAGCATGAAACGACTGACTTTAGATAAAGCAAATTCATTACTAAAAAGTGTTTGTACAAAGTTATATATATAGAAAAAGCGTTGTTAAAAGAAAAACCATACTGATTGACATGTGATTACCTGTTGCTGCCCATATCTAAAGGTGTCATTGAACAAATGAACCTGAAAAATAGTATTATAGCTCTGTTAAGAAGATGAGAGATTGGAAAGAAAATTGATAACTATATATAAATATAGTTATTACCTGAAGATATTTATCAGACTTGGTGGAAATTCTGGAATATTTCTTTAAATACAACATTAGTTGTTTTTTTCACCCGCTTACCTTCCTCGTCAGTGATGATGATCTTTAAACCTTTTCTGCTTTTGACTCTTGAGACAGCAACATATAGTTGACCGTGTGCAAAAACCGGTTTTGGTAAGTAGATTCCAACATGAGCTAAACTCTGACCTTGGCTCTTATTAATTGTCATTCCAAAGCAAGGAGAAATTGGAAACTGCCTCCGTTGAAATTGAAAAGGCAATCGTGCATCGGTAGGTGTGAGCACCATTCTTGGAAGATAAACCTTGTTTCCAACGTTATTGCCAGTAATGACGTTTGCTTCAATGATATTAGTTCCCAAGTGTGTTACCTGCAACCTGGTTCCATTAACCAAACCACATGTCTGGTCAATGTTTCTCAGAAGCATAACCGAAACCCCTTTCTTTAGCTTTACAACATGGTTTGGCAGACCGACACACTTAATTGAGTTAAGGAATTCAATTGTGACATCCTTATCTCTGGCAACGCTGGAGTTCGATTCACATATTTTATCAGAGCTATAATATGTCTGTAGTTCTCCAGGTAGAAGATCCATAATGTGATTGTTGACCTCATCAACAACATCATTTGTAGGACATAATATTGCACGATCTTTGAAAAAAGACTCATCCTCCAAATGTTCAACCAATGACGGATATGTGGCATTAGTGATTGACGTGATTGGATCAAGCAAGTCGATGAGAAGCATGTCATCTGGTATGTCAATCACTGCTTTTGCCATCATTAGGTTCAGATAACTTCCCATCTCCCAGTTTTAGAATCCATTCGGAGAACTCTTTGATGGATTCAGTTTCTGCTGGATCTGAACCAACAGTTAAACGCATATTCCTTGTTAAACTAAGCACCTTGCAAGAGTTCCAAAGCACAAAAGAAGTGAGAGAAGCTTGTACAATTTGTTCCCTACTCCCCTTAGGAATCACTGGGAGCACTTGACGAAAATCACCCCCGAAAACAATAGTCTTCCCACCAAACGGCCTATTATAGTTTGGAATCATTGCTGCTCTTAAAACATCTTTCAAGCTTCTATCCAAGGCTTCAAAACAATGCCTATGCAACATAGGTGCCTCATCCCAAATGATCAACTTAGCTCTCAATAACAGTTTAGCAAGCTCGCTATTTGCGGTGAATAAGCAAGTGGAACTTTCGTTCAATTGCAATGGTATTGCAAATCGAGAATGAGCTGTACGTCCTCCTTCTAGTAACAGTGCTGCCATTCCACTCGAAGCTACGTTTAAGACGATATCTCCAATTGAACGAATGTATGTCGACAAAGTTCTCCAAAGAAATGTTTTCCCAGTTCCTCCAAACCCATTGACAAAAAAAACACCACCAGAATTTGTTTCAACAGCTTCCATAATAGTATTATATATATCCCTCTGTTCTGATGTCAATCTAGGCAGCAATGTTTGATGTTCTTGAGCACACGCGTGTATGTCATAACATAGCTCATCATTAATCAATCTATTAACCATTGCTGGGATGTAGGAAATGCCATAGATGGGAAGTTCTGTAGGGTATTTCCATTTGAGCGCAACTGCTTTTCAATCTCCAACAAAGTTTGATTCTTTAGCTGATCACTTGACATTTCTAGTCCTGAAATTTGAAACCATATGGAAATTAATAAGAGAATAGTACAATTTATGTAGTTGGTAGAATGTAAGAAATTAGATGTAAGATTATGTAATTGAAAATATATGGTAATGTACGTTCTGTTTATGAACATAGTAAATGGGCAATAAGGGTCATATAAATTGCCCATGTAATATATTTATAAATATATAATCTTCTTGAAACTATAAGGTACAGATGTAAATTTCTGAAAAATATCTCTTGTGTAAGAACAAACCTGGTCGTTGGAGGATTGCACGTTGCTTATATAAAATATCATCCGCAAGCAAATGCCATGTTTCCAACCAAACATGTCTGGGTTGTGACAAACTTTCTGAGACTAAAAGATAGGTGAATATCCGACGTAAATGAAAGCCTGATGCGGTTTTGCTGGCTTCCATGATTGCTTCGATGTACTGCTTGTCATCGTCAAGTAGACCTAGAGCAAAGCAAGCTTCCTTGTAGGTTGGAAATGTGATTCCATTAACGGTGCGTAAATCTTCATAGCAGGTTGGTCCTTTAACTTTGTTTATCATGATGCTCAAGTAGAAGCGTTCGCCTGCAAATGGTGAAGTATGATAAATTCTACCAACAGATGTATTCCGTTGACGCCGAGTCCATAGTTTATTTGACTTGTTCCACACAAAGAATTTAGGAAAATCAATGTAAGTCAACTCCTTTGCATCAGAGTTATGACTACATGTTTTCATATACTCCAGAAATTGTGATGTTTGATTCCCCTCTTTTGCCAATACATCATCAATATCATCTCCGTCATCATATGTGACATTATGGTCTCCTGGTAGATGGAAAGACAGCCTCTGAACAGGTGTGCTATTGTAATGTAGCTCGAACCCCAATATTCTCCATACTGCTTCACATGGTGATACATACCTAGAAATTAATTAGAAAAGTAAACGTAAGAATTCTTATGCTTAAAATGTGAAATAATATTGTATGGTTAGTGTTGTATAATCTTACCGACAATCTAGATAACGTTTGATTTCATTTACAGAACTTCCTGACTCGTTATTTGATGATTCTCGTAGTAATTATGCAGTGACTCTGTCATTTCCTTTGTTCATGTATTTGAACAAATACTTGATTGCTCTGGATTGATTGCACCATTCGACATTTATATGCGCTTCGTATTTGAGAAGTAGATGTGGATTATAAGGAATGATGAACCTATTATCCAGTGGAATGCCATTTTTTGTTATTCTATTTCCATCATTCCTTCTTCTGTAAACTGGAAATCCATCTTTCTTGATATATGTAGCAGCAGAAATAGCTTTAGGAAACTTCTTTGTGCATTTCCCTTTAACCATGCAGGGTGCGCTTGGATTTGCTAATCCACACGGGCCATGGACCATTACATTGCTAACTATATCATATAACACTGGATTAGATGATTTATCTGGAATTTCAGCACATATAACCCTGTCTATATCCTCTATTTTAGGAAGCTTTGATCCTCCCTGTAAAAACAGCATTTTGTGGGCATGCGGAAGTCCTCTTTTTTGGAATTTGATTGTGTATATCACTATATAATGCGAAAAATACCATCAAAATAATGTAAAAGATAAAAAACCTTCATAATTTGTGAACATGTACAGCATTTTACCTGCTGCACATGGGCCAAAGAGATTGTTGTCTTTTATGTCAAAAATAAGACTATCTAACTTCATCTTGAATACACGTGAAAAAACATCAGGCCTGTCTTCTGGTTGTAAACCTCGGGGACTTAGATATCTTGTGATCTCAGGCCATTTAGGGTTGCAAGTGAAAGTTATGAATAAATCCGGATAGCCAAAATGCGAACATACTGCCATTGCATCCATATACTTTTCGTGCATGTATCTTGGACCTCCCACAAAAGTGGAAGGTAAGACGTATCTTTGTCCGCACATTGAAGAATCTTTGTTTCTGGTAGAAGCACAAGCTGAAACATTGCTATACTTGTCTGCACGCAAAGCCTTTTGCTATACTTGTCTGCATTGCTATACTTGTCTGCACGCAAAGCCTTTTGCTATACTTGTCTGCATTGCTAACATCGCGTGGTCGAATTTCTGGGATGGTGTGTCGATCGACACAGTCTGTTTTACGAGAATATGATGTTTTCTTGTTGATTGATCATCCTGGTATTGTAGCATTTGTTATGCCTGCTTATTTAGTCTGTAGATGGGATGACCGTCTCACTGGGTATTTATGATAATACTCACGCATCTCGTATAACCATGTGATGCAGGTAAAGAGAAGGTTTGATCGTGGAATCATGGCCTGGACGAGGGGATGACCTAGTGTCTCAATTGAGTGTGTTATATATTTTTCCGCTGTTATTATTGGTGTAAATTGTTGAGGGAATTAATAATTATGGGAATATTAATTCCGGTGTTTTCGCAAAAAAAAAAAAAAAAAAAAAAAAAATCGGGTTGTCACAGTTTGGTATCAGAGCCCTAGCGGTTCTAGGGCGGGTACATTTAATTGATTATGTGAGTTAGTCAATTGATTGTTGTGTGAGTATGGAGGCCTAGATCATCTCTTCCGAGCCTTCAATGAGATTCCACGGTATGTGTTTTTTTTTGTGATTTCTGTTTTTCTAGTACTTAGTATTCTGCGGGTTAGAGTAGAGTGATGGCTAGAGTGACTAGAGGCAGAGGTCGTGGGGGCCGTGGAGGCCGGGGTGGTCGTGGTGGGCGCGGACGTGGGCGGAGACTTGGGAGTGAGTCTGCTGCCACGTGGGTGTCCCAAGAGACCACGCCGGAGCATGTAGCTGACTCGCAGGCGTTTCAGGAGGGGTCTGTGGGAGTTACCGTGGGTGCTACCCAGGATCGAGATGATCGTCTGGCGGGTCTACTACAGATGATTCTGGAGAGGTTACCGGGAGGGGTGCCGGCTCTGGGTCAGGCTCTGGGGGTGCAGCTGAGTATGGCTGGGGTACAGCCAAGGATGGCTAGGGTGCAGCCGGGGATGGCTGGGGTGCAGTCGGGTAGGACTGGGATGCAGCCGGGTATGGCTGGGGTGCAGCTGGGTATGGCTGGGGTGCAGCCGGGTATGGCTGGGGTGCAGTCCGGTAGGACTGGGATACAGCCGGGTATGGCTGGGGTGCAGCCGGGGATGTGACAACCCAGCCCGTCAAAATAAAAAAAATTTCGACCCGGATCACTATTATCACAAATAATGATCCTCGACGGTCCAATATAACAACAATGCGGAAACAAACGAATAAACAATCAACAAGATTATTATTTAACAAGTCCATACTTATTAAATTAATACATCAATTCAGTCAATTCAGTTCAACAATCAATATAGTTCTAGAATTGCTAACACCCTAGCAATTCTACTTAAACACGAAAACGAGACTCTAGATCATCCCCTCGTCATGGCCATGATTCCACGATCAAACCTTCTCTTTACCTGCACCACATGGTTATAAGAGATGCGTGAGTATTATCACAAATACCCAGTGAGACGGTCATCCCGTCCACAGACTATATATATACAGGTACAAAAAATGATACAATACCAGGGTGAACAAACAACCATGCCTCACACATCAACCAACATGAAAACAGCACGTTCAGTATATCAAACTGACGGCAATCGATCGACGCAGCCACTGTGTCGATCGACACACCCATCGGACACTCGTGTCGATCGACACACCACTTTTTGTGTCGATCGACACACTGTCCCCAGAAAACCCAGAACACGAATCTGCACGAAAATCCAACAAAAACAACACGAAATCGATCCAACCAACACACAATCGCATTCTATCAATTCCTTCTACCTATATAAGCCTACGGTCACGCACTCACCTCAATTCACGAAGGAAATCGGATCAAAACGCTCAAGAACACGAAGAACGCGAAAAACACGAAGAACGGATCTTCCCGGAATCGAAAACTCCCTTCACCTACTCGAATCCCGTAACCACCACGAGCACAACAACACCAACAATCCTTCAAACGGAATAACAACCCGAAATCCCCCAAAAATCCTCTCAAAACCCGATTTTTCTTATTTCTGGAAAAGTGTCTGTCTGCTGCCGACACTTCTGACTTTTATACTGGCCTCTGCCGACACCGTGTCGATCGACACACACCCTTGTGTCGATCGACATGACCCAATCTCATGTCTACAAGATAGATATTTGAGTTAGCTTCGCAACAGGCTTTGAATCAACTCAAACGGAGCTACGAGCAGAAAGATACGCTCGAGTTAGTGAAGACAGGTCAAACTGCCTCAGAAGTGAAACAAGTGCAGAATCGAGTCAACCACCAGGCCAGTCCGTGGACCGATGTTTCAGACCAATGCCAACACTCCCTTGTGTCGATTGACACGACCCAATTTCCACTAAATTGGTTCGCGGTCGTTACAATTCTCCCCCACTAACACGGATTCGTCCTCGAATCACGCAAAACCGTCACCTTACAGTTAACACTAATAGGGAGCAACTCCCGATCTCAATAACCTAACCCCATCTCACTAAGGTTATCACTCTCGTCCAAAACCCGTCCAGACTCTCTCGGGAACGTAATGCAACACTCGCTGCTCCGGACCAGGACTGTCCGATGAGTCGCGCAACAATCAAACAAGAACATGCCCAACCAAGCGTAGACCCAGACTTTGGACCAAAGAGGCTACATAAGTTTTCCAGGGTCGTCTGAACTACGGTTCTAAACTCAAGTAAAAACCCTAGATTAACATCCCTCCTGACCAAACCCGGTCAGCACCACCTGAGATCATTCCCGATCCTTGAAGCTCATCAATCTCATACTTTCAATCACACTACAGGTACTAATGCTCAAAAATCATATCTCGATACACCACTCCACTAGCAAGGTCGTCACCCTACGAGCTCTAGATGTATACCATACCGGCTCTCGGTATGCTCCAGCCCCTCCGCTTTTAGGACACACAGTCCGTCAGCTCTCGGCTGCAGAGGAATCACACATCCTCTGGAGAGATCCCCATCCCTCAAAGTATATGCAGAGGAATCCCCATCCCCTAGAGCAGTAACACTGTAACGCGCATCGTAAGCATCTGTCGATCGATTTACTTTCGTGGTTCCTATCCCGATATTCCCTAACCCAGAATATCTCCCCATGACTGATTCCCCGGTCATCAAACCCATGACCTCCTAGTCATATCTCACACACATGACCTACCCCGTCATCCAACCCATGACCTCCCAGTCATAACATAAGAACATCCGTCTTATAACCACAATTAATAAGGAAAATCCATCTTATTAATCACAATAATGTATATCATTACAACCCAACGAAAAAAACACAAACAAACAACTCATAGCAACATGCTAAAACAACACTATAACCAGAAAGGCACTCAAGCCACCGCTTGCTTCTCAAACAACTTCGAGAACTTCGCCTTCATCCTTGCTTCTGGTTCCCAAGTCTCCTCCTCGACACCGTCACAGTCCCACACAACTCTCACTAACGGTATCTTCTTCCGGCGCAGTACCTTGACTCTCCGCTCGAGAATCCTTACAGGTCTCGCCTCCAACGTCATGTTGGGCTGAAGATCCTCCGGAATCCTAGCCAACACCTCCTCAGACTCATGTAGACACTTCCGCAGCATCGATACATGGAACACCTTATGAAACGCTCTCATACTCTGAGGTAACTCTAACCGATAAGCTACTGGTCCAATCCGCTCCACAACCCTGAACGGACCCATAAACCTCGGACTTAGCTTATTCTCTGAAATAGATCTGTTAGGACCCCTCAACATCGCTGCCTTGAGATACACCAGATCTCCCAGCTCAAATTCCAGCTCTTTCCGTCTCTTATCGGCATAACTTTTCTGCCGATCCTGAGCCTCTCTCATGTTCAGCCTCAAGACACGAATCTTCTCCGTCGTCTCCTGAACAAAATCTGCACCAAACATGCTCCTCTCCCCCACTTGAGTCCAGCATAATGGTGTCCGACATGGCCTCCCATACAGAGCCTCATATGGAGCCATCCCAATACTCGTCTGGTAACTATTGTTATACGCAAAATCAACCAGGTTCAGATGATCCACCCAATGACCACCATAATCTAGCACACACATCCTCAACAAGTCCTCCAATGTCTGAATCGTCCTCTCAGACTGACCGTCTGTCTGAGGATGATACGCTGTGCTCAAATGCACCTTAGTGCCATCTCAGCCAGAAATGTCCTCCAGAACTCTGAAGTAAACCTCGGATCCCTGTTTGACACAATACTCGCTGGCACCCCGTGCAGCCTCACTACCTCCCGCACATACTTCTTAGCCAAAACTGCTGCTCCATCGGTCTTCTTGATGGCAAGAAAATGTGTTGACTTGGTCAGACGATCCACAATCACCCAAATCGCATCTAAAGTCCGTGACACTGGCAACCCTGTTACGAAATCCATGGTAATCATGTCCCACTTCCACTCCGGAATAGGCAAACTCTGCAACATACCACTCGGCACCTGATGTTCTGCCTTCACTAACTGGCACACGTTGCACGCTGCAACCCAGTTAGCGACATCCCTCTTCATCCCGTTTCAGGAGGGGTCTGTGGGAGTTACCGCGGGTGCTACCCAGGATCGAGATGATCGTCTGGCGGGTCTACTACAGATGATTCTGGAGAGGTTACCGGGAGGGGTGCCGGCTCTGGGTCAGGCTCTGGGGTGCAGCTGAGTATGGCTGGGGTACAGCCAAGGATGGCTAGGGTGCAGCCGGGGATGGCTGGGGTGCAGTCGGGTAGGACTGGGATGCAGCCGGGTATGGCTGGGGTGCAGCTGGGTATGGCTGGGGTGCAGCCGGGTATGGCTGGGGTGCAGTCCGGTAGGACTGGGATGCAGCCGGGTATGGCTGGGGTGCAGCCGGGGATGTGACAACCCAGCCCGTCAAAATAAAAAAAATTTCGACCCGGATCACTATTATCACAAATAATGATCCTCGACGGTCCAATATAACAACAATGCGGAAACAAACGAATAAAAAATCAACAAGATTATTATTTAACAAGTCCATACTTATTAAATTACTACATCAATTCAGTCAATTCAGTTCAACAATCAATATAGTTCTAGAATTGCTAACACCCTAGCAATTCTACTTAAACACGAAAACGAGACTCTAGATCATCCCCTCGTCCTGGCCATGATTCCACGATCAAACCTTCTCTTTACCTGCACCACATGGTTATAAGAGATGCGTGAGTATTATCACAAATACCCAGTGAGACGGTCATCCCGTCCACAGACTATATATATACAGGTACAAAAAATGATACAATACCAGGGTGAACAAACAACCATGCCTCACACATCAACCAACATGAAAACAGCACGTTCAGTATATCAAACTGACGGCAATCGATCGACGCAGCCACTGTGTCGATCGACACACCCATCAGACACTCGTGTCGATCGACACACCACTTTTTGTGTCGATCGACACACTGTCCCCAGAAAACCCAGAACACGAATCTGCACGAAAATCCAACAAAAACAACACGAAATCGATCCAACCAACACACAATCGCATTCTATCAATTCCTTCTACCTATATAAGCCTACGGTCACGCACTCACCTCAATTCACGAAGGAAATCGGATCAAAACGCTCAAGAACACGAAGAACACGAAGAACGGATCTTCCCGGAATCGAAAACTCCCTTCACCTACTCGAATCCCGTAACCACCACGAGCACAACAACACCAACAATCCTTCAAACGGAAGAACAACCCGAAATCCCCCAAAAATCCTCTCAAAACCCGATTTTTCTTATTTCTGGAAAAGTGTATGTCTGCTGCTGACACTTTTGACTTTTATACTGGCCTCTGCCGACACCGTGTCGATCGACACACACCCTTGTGTCGATCGACATGACCCAATCTCATGTCTACAAGATAGATCTTTGAGTTAGCTTCGCAACAGGCTTTGAATCAACTCAAACGGAGCTACGAGCAGAAAGATACGCTCAAGTTAGTGAAGACAGGTCAAACTGCCTCAGAAGTGAAACAAGTGCAGAATCGAGTCAACCACCAGGCCAGTCCGTGGACCGATGTTTCAGACCAATGCCAACACTCCTTTGTGTCGATTGACACGACCCAATTTCCACTAAATTGGTTCGCGGTCGTTACAGGGGATGGCTGGGGTGCAGCCGGGTATGGCTGGGGTAGAGGAGCTTCCATCTTATCTGAGGATGATGGAGCAGATGCAGCGGATTGGTACTGTGTTTTTCTCGGGTGATGCTAAGCCTGAGGAGGCTGATGGATGGCGATTAAGGTTAGAGCGTAACTTTCGCTCCATCAGGTGTCCAGACGGATACAGAGTTGAGCTGGCGGTGCATTACCTAGAGGGTGATGCGCATCTCTGGTGGAGAGGTGTTGAGGCCAGGAGGGTGCAGGCCGTGATGTCTGGGAGGATTTCTTGGCGGAGTTTAATGCCAAGTATTTCCCGCAGGAAGCGGTGGACCGTTTGGAGTCTAGGTTTCTAGACCTGGCTCAGGGAGACCGATCAGTGAGAGAGTTCGACGCAGAGTTCAGTCGACTTTTGGTTCATGCGGGGAAAGGCATGGAGGGTGAGCAGGCCCAAGTTAAGAAGTTCCTAAGGGGACTTCGAACGGATTTGAGGACTCGTTGTAGGACGAGTAAGTTCGCCACGAGGGCGGAGCTGGTTGAGACTGCTACTGCGATTGAGGAGGATCTCAGGGAGCAGGCTGTGGTGGTTAGTTCACCGGTGCAGCAGCAGCAGCCGAGGAGATCTCAGCAGCAGGTGAGTTCAGGCAGGAGCGGTAAGCTTACGCAAGGACAGAAGAGGAAGTGGGAGAACACTTCGGAAACGAGTTTGATGGTTCAGTGTGGTCCAAAATGCTTCGGGTGTGGAAGCATGGATCACAAGCTTGGAAGTTTTCCTAGGATGGACGAGTCGTGGGATTCGAGTGCTGAATCCTGTCTGTTTTGGAAATTGTGATAAGTGTTAAGGTTCTTTGGCACATGGGAATTTGTGCTGGAATCTTATTAGTGGGCAGTTTGAGTCCCACGTGGACTTGATACTGGAGCTGCGAATTGCTTCATTATCAGAGTGTGCGGAGGGCAGCGGGATCCGGAGCGATTCCGGGAGTAGTTAAGGTTGCGGGTGGCAGGACGTTAGCTACTTTCGGGCGGAAAAGTGGTGTGGGTGTTCTGGTGGCGGGAGAGTTGATGCCAGCAGACCTGATTATTACTCCGATGGAACTGTACGATGTCATCCTTGGTATGGATTGGTTGGATCGGTACAGGGTCCATATGGATTGTTATTGAGGACGGGCGTGTTTGAGCGAGAGTCTAGGAGGTTGGTTTATCAGGGTGTGAGGCCGACTTCCGAGAATATCATGATTGGATCACAGGAGGTAGCTCTGGTGTGAGATGCATATTGAACGTTTAAGAATTTATTGCTCTGAGGTATGAGTAGATACCCGAACAACTCATGGGGAGATGGTTAGTTCTCCTGTTTTTAGTGTATTTCTCGAGGGGATGGTTGTTCCCCTGCAGATACCGAGAGCTCAAAGGATGCGTCCCTGAGAGTATGAGGGGTGTATTGAATGAGTTGGGAGCAATGAATGTCTAAAAACGTGTGGATAAGCATAGGACTAGATGTGGACCTCAGAGATCATGCGGGTTGATCTAGGGTGGTGATACCATTTGGTTTGATGAATGCGCCAGCAGCGTTCATGCGGTTGATGAACGGGGTGTTCCTGGAGTATCTGGACGTGTTTGTGATCATTTTCATTGATGATATCCTGGTGTATTCGAAGAGTCCTGAGGAGCACGAGGTTCCTTTGAGGTTGGTTCTAGAGAAGCTGCGGGAGCAGAAGTTGTACGCGAAATTAAGTAAGTGCAGTTTCTGGCAGCGAGAGATGAGTTTTCTTGGCCATATGGTGTCTTTAGAGAGAATTTATGTGGATCCGGCTAAGATCGAGGCTATAAGAGGTTAGCCTAGACCGAGGAGTGCCACCGAGATCAGGAGTTTTCTTGGGTTTGCGGGTTATTATTGGAGATTCGTCAAGAGGTTTGCGAGTATGGCGCAGTCGATGACGAAGCTGACAGGGAAGGATGTCTCTTTTGTGTTGTCTTCAGCTTACGAGGAGGGTTTCGAGAAGTGAAGGAGATGCTGACTAATACACCGGTTTTGGCATTCCCTGAGCCGGGTGAGCCGTAGGTGGTGTATACTGATGCTTTAGGAGTTGGTCTGGGATGTGTGCTGATGCAGCAAAGAAAGGTTATTGCATATGCTTCGAGGTAGTTGAGGAAGCACGAGTGCAATTACCCTACCAATGATTTGGAGTTGGCTGCGGTGATTTTTGGACTTAAGATTTAGCGGTCTTATCTGTATGGCGAGAAGGTGCAGGTATTCACAGACCACAAGAGTCTGAAGTATTTCTTCACTCAGCCAAAGCTGAACCAGAGACAGAGGTGCTGGATGGAGTTAGTCGAGGACTATGACCTGGATATTGGGTACCATCCGGATAAGGCTAATCTGGTTGCAGATGTGTTAAGTCGAAAGAGGGTTGCTTCAGATCAGAAGTGGGATATGCAGGCTCTGGTGAGCGAGATCAGTACCTTGAGGTTGTGTGTGATCTCATAGGAGCCGTTGGGGTTAGAGGCAGCTAATCAGGCAGATTTTATGAGTCGGATTCGAGCAGCTAAGGAGTTGGATCCGGTTCTGATTGATGCTTCTAGGGTTGCAGGTTCAGAGTATGTGGTCTCGGCGAATAGGACGATACTGGTGAACGGACGGGTTTGTGTACCCAAGGATGAGGATCTGAGGCAAGAGATCCTGCGGGAGGCTCATGCGAGCATGTTGTCGATTCATCCGGGGGCGACCAAGATGTATCGTGATTTGAAACGATATTATCACTGGGTCGGGATGAAGAGAGATATAGCTAACTGGGTTGCAGCATGTAACGTGTGTCAGTTAGTGAAGGCTGAGCATCAGGTTCCGAGTGGTATGTTGCAGAGTTTGCCTATCCCAGAGTGGAAGTGGGATATGATTACCATGGATTTTGTGACAAGGTTGCCTGTGTCACGGACCTATGATGCGATTTGGGTGATTGTGGATCGTCTGACCAAGTCAGCACATTTTCTTGCCATCAAGAAGACCGATGGAGCAGCAGTTTTGGCTAAGAAGTATGTGCGGGAGGTAGTGAGGCTGCACGGGGTGCCAGCGAGTATTGTGTCAGACAGGGATCCGAGGTTTACTTCAGAGTTCTGGAGGACATTTCTGGCTGAGATGGCACTAAGGTGCATTTGAGCACAGCGTATCATCCTCAGACAGACGGTCAGTCTGAGAGGACGATTCAGACATTGGAGGACTTGTTGAGGATGTGTGTGCTAGATTATGGTGGTCATTGGGTGGATCATCTGAACCTGGTTGAGTTTGCGTATAACAATAGTTACCAGGCGAGTATTGAGATGGCTCCATATGAGGCTCTGTGTGGGAGGCCATGTCGTACACCATTATGCTGGACTCAAGTGGGGGAGAGGAGCATGTTTGGTGCAGATTTTGTTCAGGAGACGCGGAAAAGATCCGTGTCTTGAGACTGAACATGAGAGAGGCTCAGGATCGGCAGAAGAGTTATGCCGATAAGAGACGGAAAGAGCTAGAGTTTGAGCTGGAAGATCTGGTGTATCTCAAGGCAGCGATGTTGAGGGGTCCTAACAGATCCATTTCAGAGAATAAGCTAAGTCCGAGGTTTAAGGGTCCGTTCAGGGTTGTGGAGCGGGTTGGACCAGTGGCTTATCGGTTGGAGTTACCTCAGAGTATGAGAGCGTTTCATAAGGTGTTCCATGTATCGATGCTGCGGAAGTGTCTACATGAGTCTGAGGAGGTGTTGGCTAGGATCCCAGAGGATCTTCAGCCCAACATGACGTTAGAGGCGAGACCTGTGAGGATTCTCGAGCGGAGAGTCAAGGTGCTGCGCCGGAAGAGGATACCGTTGGTACGAGTTGTGTGGGACTTTGACGGTGTAGAGGAGGAGATTTGGGAACCAGAGGCAAGGATAAAGACAAAGTTCTCGAAGTGGTTCGAGAAGCAAGCGGAGGCTTGAGTGTCTTTCTGGTTTTCAGTGGTTGTAGTAGCTTGTTGCTATGAGTTGTATGTATTTTCGTTTGGGTTGTAATGATATACATTGTTGTGATATAATAAGATGGGTTTTCCTTATTATTGTGTAATAAGACGGGTGTTCTTATGGTATGACTGGGAGGTCATGGGTTTGATGACGGAATAGGTCATGTGTGTGATGACTGGGAGGTCATGAGAGGAGATAGAAATGGAAGCTCTATGGATGTTAGAGCTTGTTCATGTTCTAGGAGGAGTATCTAGGGATGGAGGTCCTAAGGGGTTAGGACGGGTATATTCCCTAAATGGTGCTAGAAAATAGAGGTTTTATGTGAGTTAGAACCTGTCTATTTTCTAGAGGGAGTTTGGAACAGAAGTCTTATGTGAGTTAGGACTGTCTTTTCCAGGAACTCCAAGGGAAACACCCTGGGGATTGGGTTGTTTCAGATGACCGGGGGATTGGTCATGGGTGATATTCCGGGTTAGGGAATATCGGGATAAGAACCACAAAAGTAAATCGGTCGATAGATGCTTATGATGCGCGTTACAGTGTTACTGCTCCAGGGGATGGTGAGATTCCTCTGCATATACTTTGAGGGATAGAGATCTCTCCAGAGGATGTGTGATTTCCTTTGCAGCCGATAGCTTGACGGACTGTGTGTCCCGAGAGTGGGAGGGGCTGGAGCATACTAAGAGCCGGTATGGTATACATCGAGAGCTCGATGGGTGACGACCCTGAGAGTGTGAGTGGTGTATAGAGATATGAGTTGAGCAATAGTACATGTAATGTGATTATTAAGTATGAGATTGGATTAGCTTCAGGGATCGGGAGTGATCTCAGGTGGTGCTGACCGAGTTTTGGTCAGGAGAGATGTCTAATCTAGGGTTTTTACTTAAGTTTGGAACCCAGTTTAGATGACCCTGGTAAACATATGTAGTCTCTTTGGTCGTGCATATTCTTGTTTGATTATTGTGCGACCAATTGGTCCAAAGTCTGGGTCTACGGTTGGTCGGGCATGTTCTTGTTTGATTGTTGCACGATCGGTCGGACAGCCTTGATCTGGATTAGCGAGTGTTGCATTGTAGATGTTTTCTGGGATAATTTGGTCGGGTTTCGGACGAGAGTGTTAACCTTAGTGAGACGGGTTAGGTGATGGAGATCGAGAGATGATCTGAGTTGGAGCTGACCGGGTTTAGTCAGGATTACACCTGTGGTGGCGGTGCAATGTAACTAGTATGACACTAGTTGAGTTCTGAGATTGGGTGTAATCTCAGGTAGTGCTGGCCGGGTGGGGCCAGGGGTGAGGATATTAGTAGAGCTGGCCAGGTTGGGCCGGAGGGCTGATATCAGATGTGTTGACCATAGGGTGACGGTTTTGCGTGATTCGAGGACGAATCCGTGTTAGTGGGGGAGAATTGTAACGACCGCGAACCAAAATTTGGGAATAAAACGACAGGTTCGGTTTTAAGCAGCGGTTTGTAATTTCGGTTTAGGAAAACCGAGGAGACTTGGCTATAAATAGAGGGGAGGCGTGGCTATTTATCTTGACAGAAAAATCAGAAAGAACACAGAGTTGGAGAGGATTGAGAGGAGGAGAGAAGATCCTTGTTGATCCTTGTGAGTGTTCTTGAGGTTTGAGGGCAAGTTCTGTGCGGGTTTTGGAGAGGACGAACGGCTAGGGAGATCGGGTCGGATCGGAATGAAAATTTGAGGTTTTGATCTGCGATCAGTTCAATTCGAGGGAGTATTACCGTCGAATCGCTGGGACTCAGAACACGATCTACATACGGTTGGAAAGCTCTCTCAGTCTAGTGTTCAGATCGAGTTTCCGATCTTGATTCCGAGTTTCAATTATCGGACTTACGAGCTGATTTACCGTCGTTCTGTAAGGACCCAGAAGACGATCGATATACGTTCCGATCGTCGAACTTACGGGCTGTTTTCCCGTCGAACCATTAAGAGTTAGCAGACGTTCTACACACCACTGTGTAGCTCGTCGTGTCTAGTTTCCAGCGCCGGTTTCCGATTGGAATTTGGAGTATCCGTTCGTCGTATACGTTGAGTTCTTTGGAACGACATGTTCTTGGCGTTCTTAATGGTTTTTCATCCGTTTTCCCTTTCCAATCGAGGTGAGTGCGTGACCATAGGCTGGTAGGTATAGGAAGTGTTAGAATACGATTGCGTGTTGTTGTTTGGGTCGATTTCCTTGTTGTTTTGGTGGTTTATGTGCAGAAATTCGCGTGGTCGAATTTCTGGGATGGTGTGTCCATCGACACAGTCTGTTTTATGAGAATATGATGTTTTCTTGTTGATTGATCATCCTGGTATTGTAGCATTTGTTATGCCTGCTTATTTAGTCTGTAGATGGGATGACCGTCTCACTGGGTATTTATGATAATACTCACGCATCTCGTATAACCATGTGATGCAGGTAAAGAGAAGGTTTGATCGTGGAATCATGGCCTGGACGAGGGGATGATCTAGTGTCTCAATTGAGTGTGTTATATATTTTTCCGCTGTTATTATTGGTGTAAATTGTTGAGGGAATTAATAATTATGGGAATATTAATTCCGGTGTTTTCGCAAAAAAAAAAAAAAAAAAAAAATCGGGTTGTCACAATTCTCGTAGTAATTCTGCATTGACTCTGTCATTTCCTTTATTCATGTATTTGAACAAATACTTGATTGCTCTGGATTGATTGCACCATTCGACATTTATATGCGCTTCGTATTTGAGAAGTAGATGTGGATTATAAGGAATGATGAACCTATTATCCAGTGGAATGCCATTTTTTGTTATTCTATTTCCATCATTCCTTCTTCTGTAAACTGGAAATCCATCTTTCTTGATATATGTAGCAGCAGAAATAGCTTTAGGAAACTTCTTTGTGCATTTCCCTTTAACCATGCAGGGTGCGCTTGGATTTGCTAATCCACACGGGCCATGGACCATTACATTGCTAACTATATCATATAACACTGGATTAGATGATTTATCTGGAATTTCAGCACATATAACCCTGTCTATATCCTCTATTTTAGGAAGCTTTGATCCTCCCTGTAAAAACAGCAATATGTGGGCATGCGGAAGTCCTCTTTTTTGGAATTCGATTGTGTATATCACTGTATAATGCGAAAAATACCATCAAAATAATGTAAAAGATAAAAAACCTTCATAATTTGTGAACATGTACAACATTTTACCTGCTGCACATGGGCCAAAGAGATTGTTGTCTTTTATGTCAAAAATAAGACTATCTAACTTCATCTTGAATACACGTGAAAAAACATCAGGCCTGTCTTCTGGTTAGTTTCTCTACCTTTGTTTTAATAAATAAAGGAAATAGCTATATCAATAGCGGATTATTGCAAATAGTTCTTGCTGTGTATTTGAGTTTGAATATATATGTTTTGTAATTGGTTGAATTCACTCACAGACAAAAAGTATGAAAGCATGAAACAACTTACTTTAGATAAAGCAAATTCATTACTAAAAAGTGTTTGTACAAAGTTATATATATAGAAAAAGCGTTGTTAAAAGAAAAACCATACTGATTGACATGTGATTACCTGTTGCTGCCCATATCTAAAGGTGTCATTGAACAAATGAACCTGAAAAATAGTATTATAGCTCTGTTAAGAAGATGAGAGATTGGAAAGAAAATTGATAACTATATATAAATATAGTTATTACCTGAAGATATTTATCAGACTTGGTGGAAATTCTGGAATATTTCTTTAAATACAACATTAGTTGTTTTTTTCACCCGCTTACCTTCCTCGTCAGTGATGATGATCTTTAAACCTTTTCTGCTTTTGACTCTTGAGACAGCAACATATAGTTGACCGTGTGCAAAAACCGGTTTTGGTAAGTAGATTCCAACATGAGCTAAACTCTGACCTTGGCTCTTATTAATTGTCATTCCAAAGCAAGGAGAAATTGGAAACTGCCTCCGTTGAAATTGAAAAGGCAATCGTGCATCGGTAGGTGTGAGCACCATTCTTGGAAGATAAACCTTGTTTCCAACGTTATTGCCAGTAATGACGTTTGCTTCAATGATATTAGTTCCCAAGTGTGTTACCTGCAACCTGGTTCCATTAACCAAACCACATGTCTGGTCAATGTTTCTCAGAAGCATAACTGAAACCCCTTTCTTTAGCTTTACAACATGGTTTGGCAGACCGGCACACTTAATTGAGTTAAGGAATTCAATTGTGACATCCTTATCTCTGGCAACGCTGGAGTTCGATTCACATATTTTATCAGAGCTATAATATGTCTGTAGTTCTCCAGGTAGAAGATCCATAATGTGATTGTTGACCTCATCAACAACATCATTTGTAGGACATAATATTGCACGATCTTTGAAAAAAGACTCATCCTCCAAATGTTCAACCAATGACGGATATGTGGCATTAATGATTGATGTGATTGGATCAAGCAAGTCGATGAGAAGCATGCCATCTGGTATGTCAATCACTGCTTCGCCATCATTAGGTTCAGATAACTTCCCATCTCCCAGTTTTAGAATCCATTCGGAGAACTCTTTGATGGATTCAGTTTCTGCTGGATCTGAACCAACAGTTAGACGCATATTCCTTGTTAAACTAAGCACCTTGCAAGAGTTCCAAAGCACAAAAGAAGTGAGAGAAGCTTGTACAATTTGTTCCCTACTCCCCTTAGGAATCACTGGGAGCACCTGACGAAAATCACCCCCGAAAACAATAGTCTTCCCACCAAACGGCATATTATAGTTTGGAATCCTTGCTGCTCTTAAAACATCTTTCAAGCTTCTATCCAAGGCTTCAAAACAATGCCTATGCAACATAGGTGCCTCATCCCAAATGATCAACTTAGCTCTCAATAACAGTTTAGCAAGCTCGCTATTTGCGGTGAATAAGCAAGTGGAACTTTCGTTCAATTGCAATGGTATTGCAAATCGAGAATGAGCTGTACGTCCTCCTTCTAGTAACAGTGCTGCCATTCCACTCGAAGCTACGTTTAAGACGATATCTCCAATTGAACGAATGTATGTCGACAAAGTTCTCCAAAGAAATGTTTTCCCAGTTCCTCCAAACCCATTGACAAAAAAAACACCACCAGAATTTGTTTCAACAACTTCCATAATAGTATTATATATATCCCTCTGTTCTGATGTCAATCTAGGCAGCAATGTTTGATGTTCTTGAGCACACGCGTGTATGTCATAACATAGCTCATCATTAATCAATCTATTAACCATTGCTGGGATGTAGGAAATGCCATAGATGGGAAGTTCTGTAGGGTATTTCCATTTGAGCGCAACTGCTTTTCAATCTCCAACAAAGTTTGATTCTTTAGCTGATCACTTGACATTTCTAGTCCTGAAATTTGAAACCATATGGAAATTAATAAGAGAATAGTACAATTTATGTAGTTGGTAGAATGTAAGAAATTAGATGTAAGATTATGTAATTGAAAATATATGGTAATGTACGTTCTGTTTATGAACATAGTAAATGGGCAATAAGGGTCATATAAATTGCCCATGCAATATATTTATAAATATATAATCTTCTTGAAACTATAAGGTACAAATGTAAATTTCTGAAAAATATCTCTTGTGTAAGAACAAACCTGGTCGTTGGAGGATTGCACGTTGCTTATATAAAATATCATCCGCAAGCAAATGCCATGTTTCCAACCAAACATGTCCGGGTTGTGACAAACTTTCTGAGACTAAAAGATAGGTGAATATCCGACGTAAATGAAAGCCTGATGCGGTTTTGCTGGCTTCCATGATTGCTTCGATGTACTGCTTGTCATCGTCAAGTAGACCTAGAGCAAAGCAAGCTTCCTTGTAGGTTGGAAATGTGATTCCATTAACGGTGCGTAAATCTTCATAGCAGGTTGGTCCTTTAACTTTGTTTATCATGATGCTCAAGTAGAAGCGTTCGCCTGCAAATGGTGAAGTATGATAAATTCTACCAACAGATGTATTCCGTTGACGCCGAGTCCATAGTTTATTTGACTTGTTCCACACAAAGAATTTAGGAAAATCAATGTAAGTCAACTCCTTTGCATCAGAGTTATGACTACATGTTTTCATATACTCCAGAAATTGTGATGTTTGATTCCCCTCTTTTGCCAATACATCATCAATATCATCTCCGTCATCATATGTGACATTATGGTCTCCTGGTAGATGGAAAGACAGCCTCTGAACAGGTGTGCTACTGTAATGTAGCTCGAACCCCAATATTCTCCATACTGCTTCACATGGTGATACATACCTAGAAATTAATTAGAAAAGTAAACGTAAGAATTCCTATGCTTAAAATGTGAAATAATATTGTATGGTTAGTGTTGTATAATCTTACCGACAATCTAGATAACGTTTGATTTCATTTACAGAACTTCCTGACTCGTTATTTGATGATTCTCGTAGTAATTATGCAGTGACTCTGTCATTTCCTTTGTTCATGTATTTGAACAAATACTTGATTGCTCTGGATTGATTGCACCATTCGACATTTATATGCGCTTCGTATTTGAGAAGTAGATGTGGATTATAAGGAATGATGAACCTATTATCCAGTGGAATGCCATTTTTTGTTATTCTATTTCCATCATTCCTTCTTCTGTAAACTGGAAATCCATCTTTCTTGATATATGTAGCAGCAGAAATAGCTTTAGGAAACTTCTTTGTGCATTTCCCTTTAACCATGCAGGGTGCGCTTGGATTTGCTAATCCACACGGGCCATGGACCATTACATTGCTAACTATATCATATAACACTGGATTAGATGATTTATCTGGAATTTCAGCACATATAACCCTGTCTATATCCTCTATTTTAGGAAGCTTTGATCCTCCCTGTAAAAACAGCAATATGTGGGCATGCGGAAGTCCTCTTTTTTGGAATTCGATTGTGTATATCACTGTATAATGCGAAAAATACCATCAAAATAATGTAAAAGATAAAAAACCTTCATAATTTGTGAACATGTACAGCATTTTACCTGCTGCACATGGGCCAAAGAGATTGTTGTCTTTTATGTCAAAAATAAGACTATCTAACTTCATCTTGAATACACGTGAAAAAACATCAGGCCTGTCTTCTGGTTGTAAACCTCGGGGACTTAGATATCTTGTGATCTCAGGCCATTTAGGATTGCAAGTGAAAGTTATGAATAAATCCGGATAGCCAAAATGCGAACATACTGCCATTGCATCCATATACTTTTCGTGCATGTATCTTGGACCTCCCACAAAAGTGGAAGGTAAGACGTATCTTTGTCCGCACATTGAAGAATCTTTGTTTCCGGTAGAAGCAAAAGCTGAAACATTGCTATACTTGTCTGCACGCAAAGCCTTTTGATTAAGTTTGAGATATCCAATTCTCTCTCCTTCTATCATTGTAAATGCATCAACCAAAATTTGCTGAAATAGTTTCCCAGAATGTAGTAGAACGTTGAATTGGTCGCAACGTTCCATGATTTTGTACGCAAAAAACTCCTTCATACTGACTTTAACCCTTGGATTTGTGGATGTGGTTGTTGTCTTCTTTAGCTGCAGGTCAATATGATATCCATCTTCTCCATATGGGAACAAAATTGGATATTGTAAAGGGAGATATGCCAGGTGAAGTTCACTGATTCTTGCCAACTTTTTGGTCTTTGTTTCCACCACAATATCTCTCACCTCCAATTGGTCATCAAAGTCTCCAACCAAGAGTGCAGCAACTTCTGAACATGTAGGCAGATTATATGTGTTACGGTCAACAGGACGACCGAAAATCAACCTTACTTTTACATTCATGGATTTTAATGAATCTCCAAAACGTTCCTTTGCGGATCGAAGAACATTTACGTATGGATTGCACTCGTTTAGCATTTTTTTGATTGCTTCCACAATATCATCCCGAAGTTTTTTTGCTTCGGAAGTTGGTCTTTGTCTTTTTGAACTGGAATTATAGAAAAATATTAGAATTCGGATGAAATAGTACATCAAGTTGTTATATCACATAAATGAAAAGATTATACAAGATAGTATAAGTATAATAATATACCTGAATGCTGCAATTCTGTTGGCATTTTCATTGTCAGTATCAAATATGTACATTTGTTGAAACTTTGGACGTGAGCCATTAGGAGGGAGTAAACTTCCAATCATATGGTAATTTTGACCCAATAATCTAAAAACAGAGGGTCCACGTCCATTGTTGATAGATGCATCAATATATCCTCCCATGGAAGTCATTGCAAACATCGAGTTATAAGGTCTAATGTTCTCTATGAAATTTTTGCTCAAGTCGTCTCCTTTAAATAGAAGATCCATAAGCGCTTGTGGCAACTTGGGAGCTGGAGAAAGTTCAATCTTTCCATGCATACAACACATTGAGAATTGTGGAGGTGTAGAGACTCGTCTTTTGTTTATACGCTCATTATACCACATCAAAGCACCACAGTGTTGACATGCGAATTGTGGATCGCCAAAGTCTTCGTAATCTGTGGAAAAAAAAACGGATTTGTTAATTATGAAAACTAAAGAAATAGTAATGGTTATAATGTTTTCAAAGTGGTAAGAAAGATGTGAAAATAAGAAATGTGAACATGTAACCAGAGCATCAAGTGAACGAAATAATGGGATGCCAAAATGTGATGAAATGTGATAATTACAATAGCATGTTGTTGTGTGTAACCAGAGCAACAAAATAATTTCAAACTACTTGTGTTATGTTGTTGTGTGTTGGATTTTTGCAGAATAATTGTGATAGATTTGCGAATTATCATTAGTTTGAGTTAAATACCTGGGTTAAAAGTAGCAGTTTGAAATGAATCTGGTATAGGATTCTAGCTAGAGCTTCCGAAATGGAAAGTGGCTGAAATTTATGAACGTTTTAGATAGTAAACTTATGAATCTGAAATTTATTTTATTAAAATTTTAAGTCGAGAGAAAATATTACATGATACTCTTGGTTTTGCTGTTTTTTTTTCTCTCTCTCAAAATGCGCATCCGTTCGCTTCTTGAATGGTTATCTTCTGCGAAGAGCACATGATAACATGAAAAGCTGGATTGATCGAGATTTATAAGGGAAATAAGAAAATAAGTTTAAGAATTAAGTTTACCTTGATCTCTGTAATTTCTTTTCTTTCTCATCTTTTCTTTTCCTTTTGGATTACGCATTGTTTGATTTCCAAATATATATGTGGAGAATTTAGTTATGAAAACTTAGTGATCTTCTGCAGGTTTTAAATGTAACTGAAAGCACAAAGATTTGCTTGACATGGAAGAATGTAGAGCAAGGGTAGAGAGAGTAAAGAAACAGAGCAAGGAAGATCGTAACTGTGTAGAACGGTTTTCTTTTGAATATTTTTCAAGTCCCTCAAAAAAAATTAGTTTAAACATTTTAATTACTACGTTTAACTGGAATAGTGACATGTGTTAACGTGGCTCTGTAGTCCAATAATATAATTGGGAGATTCTCTTCTTCAGTGATGTAAAAAAAATTATTTTGTCAATAACTATTTCAATTGAAATTAGTACCTTTTATCAGAGTTGTAAAACAATGTCTAGCGTTTAGAGATTGAAGTAAAATAAAATAGATTTTATAAGAGAAATATATAATTATGAATTCTTGTACGTAATTAAAATCCTACAAAACAGCAAGTCCTAATAAAACATGGAAATAGATATAAGCTATAATTTTGCACACCAAAAAAAAAGATAGAAGTTATGTGATACTTGCTAAACATTTAAAAACCACAACTGATTAAGCATCACTCTTTTTCCTTCTTTGGAATCAGATTTGCCAGCACTTTCTGCTTTGTTGATGAAGCTTTTGTACCAGCATCCTTAGTTATAGGCTCAGGTTTCTGTTTTGGCTTTGAGACTGAATGTTGTCCAGCTTCTTCTGCAGTTAAAGTGGCTAGCTTTGGTTTGTGCTTTTTTGATGAAACTTGTGCACCACTGTCCTCAGTTGGTGATGATGTTTCTGCATAAGTAATTGTTCGTTTTTTGTTAGGAGTCTGTGGAAACTCCGTCGAACCACTTATCGAATTGTTGCTAGAAGCTTCGAAAGAGACATCAGCAATCTGATCAACAAAGAAACGTCATAAAAAATGAATTATGTTGCAAATTTATCCCAAATAAAAAAAAACATTGTAAATTTATCTAATGATAAACTGTAACTTTTTCATATCTTGAATTACTTGTAAATTATAACATAAATTGTATGTTTGATTCGAAATTACAAAGGTGAAGTTTAAAGCAGAAGAGTGTCATACCAGGTTAGTAGTGAATTCTGTGGAGTTTGACAAATTAGGACCAATCGCAACAATCACCTCTTACATGGAAATTTGGTAAAATCATTAAACCAAATAAAATTAGAAGAGGAAGATAATAAATGGACATTTAATTATATATACCGTGTTGACATCATCACCACGAAACATTGAAAGTTTTGCAGGGTCATCGGTGATTTTAACAACTTTAAAGGTGGTTGGTCTGAAATTATTTGTTGTAGAAGGTTTGTAGACGGTAAAAACAAACTGACGATTCTCTAAAGCTTGGAGTTCAGGAGGGAATTCACTCCTACGGTTGAACTGCCACAGTTTGGAGGAAAAATAATAAAAACATGATATTAAGATGAACTTGTTGCTCCAGCAAGTCGTACGCTGATTTGTCAATAAGTTGAATGACTTCCTTGTCAAACAGAAGGAAAGAAGTGGTTCCTGTTTCATCCTTAGCTTTTACATGAACTTGGTATCTATGAAAATAAACTATAGTTTATCAGACTTGTAATGGTAAAATATGTGTAGAAAATAGACAAATGTTATACAAAGATTTATGTTAAACCTTGAGATAGTAGAAGTAACAATTTTCTGGCAGGTGTCACATGTAAATTTATCAGTCTCAATTTCTTCAGTTTCCGGATTTAAGTAGTGGTTTACTTTTTTTGAAACATTTTGTACATCCGATGTAGAACCAAGGAATCTCAATTTTAAGTGCACATATTGTTGCATAGATAGAACACGTTAGTTCCTGAGGACATTCATGATAGAAGTCAAATTAGCTGGATGTGTAGTTAGTATAAGAGATAATTGAGGAAGTTTAAAATAAACAACTAACCTCATCTGATGTAAGCAGCTGAGAAATAGTTCTGCGAGAATCCAATGAAATCTGAGGAAATTTGCTCAGAATTTGGCAAAGTCAAAATGGAGCTACTGGGCGTAGTAGAGATGGCATCTTTTGGCATCCTATTATATATACAAAAATAATGAGATGAAATAAATTATAAAAAAAAACTCTATATAAAACCAACAAATTGCAAGGATATTTGGTTACTTTTCTTTGAATTCGTTGATCTCAGGAATATCAGAATTTATGAAGAGCTTTGTCGATGATTTTGCACTTTGGATTGTCATTTTCCCTAAAAAAAAAGTGAAAGAAATAAAGTCAATATGGATGAGTAGTAAATAGATTACATGCGATATAATTTGGTAAAACCTACCATTATAAATGTTAATCCTCATGAGACTACAAAGCATAACAATAGGTCCAGAAAAGGATTGAACATACGCATGTATGTCTTCAGCGTTCTTTTCCCAAAAAACACAATCAATCGTTGAACCACTGCAAAACAAAAAAACGTTTAAGAAGGGATATAAAATAAATCAATTAATTTATTGATGGATACTAAGCTGAAAGCTACTTACTTGAGGCTTTTTAGTTGAAGATTCAACAATTTACATGGAACATTACGAACAGTTATTTCCTTTAAACCATGCACTTCGATGATTTCACCAATAACATCTATATAAGAAGTTAAATTTAATAAGAATATGAATGAAATGTATTAATTTGAATAAAAATACAAAGATGGTGATATGACATACCTAGGAAAACTGTTTCGTCATGTGATCGAGAGAGCAATTCTTCAAAAGGGATGAAATTGAAACGAAGTGAGTGGTTTGTTATCTGCTCGCAATTCTTCACATGTGTTGACCAACTGAAAAATATTTTGAAGGGATGTGCAGTTGCTCTGAAGATCCCCCCATTAGGAGAGAGCTTAAAATTCATGAGAATGCGACATTCTCCTTCCTCAAAATCTTTTTGAAACTTGGATACTAATTTTCCTCTTATGCACGCTTGTATGCAATCTCCCCAACATAAAAAATAACAATTAAACCTAAAAGTGTTTAACAATATCTTAGATAAAACATGATCAAATAAGATTTGAGTATCTACCTTATCATCCACAAGTATTAAATCAAGTCCACCAACATCTCCAGGTTTATCATTGTTTTGGAATCGCCAAATACGGGAAACTCGAGCTTTAATCTTCCAAATTTCGTTTTCAGAAACAGGATTTAATTGAGCAATTGGTGTGAAATCAAGTTTCATCTTGTACTGAGAGTCACAGTAATACCTGACATGAAATTGAGGAAAGCAAAGAACAATTGTTAACATGTTAATGTTAAGAATGCCATATATGTACAAATTCAATCTTTCTTAAAATAAGATGGAGACATGAATGTACTGTTTTTACAATGTCTTTTACTGAACACTAATTGATAAGTCACACCCCAAATGTCTACTGTTTTTTTTTCTTTCTTTTTCAAAATTGAGACCTAAGAAAAACAACTCAATCTAATCGATTAAACCATTACAATTTCAGGTTAGGATTATACTGTAGCCATATTATCATCGATCATACTGATTTAACATTAAAGTATATAAAGAAAGAAAGAAAGTAAAACAAAAACCACAAAACCCCAAAAAACACACTCACTGTGATAACGACCAATTTCAATATATGAGAGATGATTGGTATTTGAATTGCTTACTATCAAATCTCTTCAAATAGCTCAAACACAGAACAAAAGAGGGCGAATTAGAAGACTAAGAGAGATACGGAGGCCAAATTCGTAAGAATTGAGAAAAATCAAGAGAAAAATCGTGATTCAAATCTAAGAGAGAATTGGAATACAAAAGAGGGCAAAATTGAAGCAAACAGATGTAGAGTGAAGATTTTACCTAATCAAAAGGGTTTTTGATAGATTTAATTCCTTTTTAAAAATTTCATAGCTGTGCAAATATGAAGTTATCGATTGTGATATGGGAATTTTGAAGATGGTGAGTAGTCGAAATCATGGGAAGTTAGAGAAGGAGAACGTGGGTTTTGCTTTTGTTGGTTAAAGAGAGAAATCGCAAACAAATTTTGTAAAATAAAACAGAAAAAAAAAGAATAATTGTATTTAAAAAAGAAAAAGATAATGACACTTGTCATTCTGAGAATTGACGAATGACTTCTGTTTTAGTAAATAAAAGATTAAAAAAAACATATTAAATTTTAATTATAAATATATTATTTTTTTGTGTTAAACAATTTTCTATATTTTTTAACTAATAATAATTCAATAAAATAAATTAATATGTTTTAAAATTTACAATTCATCTTTACTATTTAATAAAAATTATAAAAAAAAATAAAACACCAACTTGTTAAAAAAACACAAAAAAATTCTAAAGCATCAAATATTTAGAAACAGAAAAAATACCATTTAAAATGAGGAGATATTCATTTTTTTTTAAACATAGATATTGACAAAAGATTTATTAATGGAATTAGAATATAAGAGAGTTCGTTTATGCGGATTATTGGAATTGTTTCCATCATGTTTCCAATCCAAAATCAAAATCAAAAGAGAATTCAGAACCGCGAAATTGGATGGAATGAGAGTGGACCTAAGAACCGCTACAAGAACTAAACTAAAGAAACAAACATATACAGACAATTTGCCTAGAACAAGAAGACCAAGCTTCGTCTCCTCACCCAACACCCTAACGCGGTTAATAGAGGCTATGGTGGTTCAAGGAAGATGCACTTTCTAACTTCGCAAATCATCCTTTGTAGAAAATTCCAGGGCTCTAACCATGTGGAAGGCTGAGTTTATTTCTGCTAGTTTTTTCTTTTTCCTACTATCTCCCTTGATGAATAAGGTACCTTCTTCAGTTTGTGTCTCAATCTCAGCTGAACAAACATATCCCTTCACATGATCTTGTGCCACGACACTGAAACGAGTTAAACACACGGTAACAAAACGTTCCAAGTTCACACACAGTAAAAACAGCCAAACTCACATATTACAAGTACGGATTTTTTAGTGTGAAGATTTTAACTAGGGAATATGGATTATCAAATGTGCTCTGCTTCTTTGAGATTAATAGACTCTACAGACTACTCAAAGATAGAGTCAATTTGACTTAGAAGAGAAAAACTTGTCAGATAAAAACACAAGATATAAGATGACATCTCAAGTGGTGGGTATGCTTCACAAAATGTAGAACTAAGATGTACCTGTAAATCGGTTTCGGCCACTTTCTCTTTCTGCAAATCCTATTCAACGTCCATCTCGCATCTTCAATTTCGGTATTTTCGATAACAGTTTCATCTTCAATTTCAAAGGGCATTCTTTCTGACAACTTCATTAACGCTGTCTTAGCAGCGATCCGCTTTGCATCACCACTACACTTAGATCGCCCGCAAGCTATTAATTCATCATCAAGATATACCTCACAAGTAGATTGTTCGTTTGGACCTTTGCGATACCTGAAGTCAATTTGTTTGCCACGTTTATCACCCAAACGAAGAAGTGTAAGAACTGGTTGAGATTGCCACCACAAATCATCCACTGTATATAACGGCTCGAAAAGACCCTTGCAGATCTGCAAAATCTCCTCTTTTTTTTATTTAAATTCGAGAGAATTAGAAAAACAAAAAGAACAAGACAAGACAAGTCGACACAAACCTCCCAAAATCTTGCTACATGAAAATTCACATCAACATAAACAGCTCCAGCTATAGTAACTACGAGGTCACCGAAAATGCTTGGAGCTATCACGAGTCCACCATATGGAACTGGACCATCTTCTTTGCTCACAGCCTCTGAGAACAATTTAACCTATGAAATGAAGATACCATAAACACAATGATGTTCTCAAATCAATAACTATGTTCATTGTTTATGATGCACAAATAACCACAAGAGAAGATTATTATTACCTTTTTATCGAAATTACGATGAGAACTTCTATTGTATATAAGAAATTTGTCGAGGCCATGCTTGACGGCAACACGAGCGGATCTCTCATTAACTATATTTGCACTTCGCAACTGATCTAACCCCATGGTTGAGAGATTAGGGTACGCGAAGTAGAGGTACTTGGTGAAGGCAAGGCAAAGAGCTGTGTTGCCAAGGATTTTAAGCCGCAATTTCATACCAGATTTATATGTTATTGCTTCCTTTAGAAGGCTCTTGTTCGAGAAACTGTAATTCAAGATCTTCTCCACTGCTTCCAGGGAATCAATTTGCAGATTCTTCTTCTCCATTTGAAGATTCGGCGTCTCCTCCAAACTTTCCTGCATTTGCAGATTCGGCGTCTCCTCCAAACTCTCCTGCATCTGCAGATTCGGCATCTCCTCTAAACTCTCCTGCATTTGCAGATTCGGCGTCTCCTCTAAACTCTCCTGCATTTGCAGATTCGGCGTCTCCTCCAAACTCTCCTGCATTTGCAGATTCGGCGTCTCCTCTACTTTCCCATGTCCATTTTTAACATCTAGACTACGGTCCTCAACTTTCCTTTTAACGTCTGGACTACTAGACTCATCAATAGTCTTTTGAATAGGCATACATTCTGACAGCTTCTGTAAAGCTTCCTTAGCAGCGGCCATCCTTGCATGACTTTCCGATTTACCATGCCCAGAAGCTATAAATTTATCGTCAAGATATACCTTTGCAACAATCCTTGTTTCGTCATCCCTGCAATACTTGAAGACGACTTGATTCTTACCCAAACGATGAAGCGTAGCAATTGGTTCATAACGCCGACGAAAATCATCCGGCATAAATATTGGGTCCAAAAGAGCCTTGAAGATCTGCAAATTTTCCATTTTAAAACTTGAGAATCATATAACTTAAGATGTAGAAACAAAAGACCACATCAAGTAGACATACAGGCACATACCTCCCAGAGTCTTTGTAGATCAAAATCCAAATCAATATAAACAGCTCCAGCTATTGCCTCGACGAAGTCAGCTAGAATTTTGGGGGCTAACATGGATCCTTGATACCAAACTAGATCATCTTCTTTGCTCACTGCCTCTGAAAACGCTTTAATCTAACCAAAATTTCAACAACTTGTTGGTGAATCATAAGAAGATACATGTTCTCAATCATTCAATAAACCCCAACTTACTCTCTTACGTGTAGACTTTCGAGAAGTGCAAATAACAAAAGGGAAGAGTCCGCGTTTGACGGCGACACGAGCGAATTTATTGTTACATGTATTTACCATTCGCAACTCAACCAACTCGTTATCTTTGAGATCTGGGAATGTGAGGTGGAAGTAATTGGTGAAGACGAAACCAAGAACCGAGTCGCCGAGGAACTCAAGCCGCTGAAATGTAAGAGACTTTTTACCAACGCCGTGTGGTTTTAGCGTCTCCTTAAGAAGACTCTTGTTCGAGAAACTGTAGTTCAAGATCTTCTCCACTGCTTCCATTGAACTTTCCTCCTGCGTTTGCACATTCTTCTTCTCCTCTGAACTTTCTTCCTGCAATTGCACATTCTTCTCCACGGAATCCACTGAAGGTCTGAGCTGAAACAAGTCGGTGTCGAAGATCTTCTCCACTGCTTCCACGGGATCCATTGAAATTTCCTTCTTCTTCTCCTCTGAGCTTTCCTGCAGATTCTTCTTCTCCACAGAATCCATTGAGCTGAAACAAGTCGGCGTCCAAGACTCTGGAAGAAGGAGATTAGGTCACACACCACGAGCAGGACCGGTCCTAATTATTAGATCATTTCAAATCGGTACGATAAGTCAAACGCAAACGCAAACGCAACCGCAAACGCAAACGCAAACGCAAACGTAGAAATAAAACCCAGGGTTTTAGGGTTAAAGTAAAGATCCTCGAACCAGAGACAGCTCCGTGTCTGGATTTTCAATTTGTTCTCAATTCCGACTGATTCTCTCGCTGCTGCTAGCTCAATCGCTTTTGATTCTGTATGATTACAGGTGTTTGATCCTAAAATTCTAGATTACTAGTCTGAATCTGAAGCTGTAAGATATCTATGAATTATGCTAATTGTATATTCCTACACAGCATGACCAACAACGATAAAGAGATCATGGACAGGGTAAAGCTTACAGCTCCTATCAAGTTAACAGCAGATAAGTACCAGCTTGTTCCCGAGTTCTTGAAGGTACATAGATTTTAAGCACATGTAGCAGAAAATATGCAATTGGGTTTGTTTGTTTGTTTGTTTACTTTCCATGGTATGTGTGTGGTGGCATTCATACTTGTCTTGTTGTAGGTGAGAGGACTTGTGAAGCAACACTTGGATTCATTCAATTACTTCATCAATGTCGGGATCAAAAAGATTGTTCGTGCAAATAATCGTATCACATCCACTCTCGACCCATCAATTTACCTAAGGTCAAACTTTCTTATCTATTCTCAATCTTATATTTTCATACTTGGTGGATTTTCAGTCCTTTTCCTAAAATTGAGAGACTTATTTCTGCTGTTTCTAGAACTAACCTTTGGGAGCAAAGTTTTGATGCAGGTTTAAGGACGTCAGAGTTGGTGAACCCTCAGTAATAAGTATTAGTATGGCCCAAAAAATTAATCCGCACATGTGCCGATTAGCAGACATGACGTAATGACTTCTTCTATACATTCATCGTGTTTTAATAGTTCGATGTTTGAGAATATGTTGGGCAGTTGGAATCTGGTGAAGACTTTTGCATTTTCCACCGGTTTCTGCTGTTCTGCAATCTTCTGCATCATCAATAACTTTCTTTGCCTCTTGGCTGTTGTAAATACATTATAACTTCTGTTTTTAAAAATCAGATATGCTGCTCCAATATATGCCAATATAGAATTTGCTCACGGAAGTCATGGAAAGACGGTGATAAGTGTGAAGGTAAATATAAAAAAAAAATGTCTTATACATAATGCTGCATATCGATAAAATTCAGACTAAATATGATGCTACTTTATTTCAGGATAACGTAATTATCGGAAAGATGCCTATTATGTTGAGGAGTTGCCGCTGTATATTACATGGAAAAGATGAAGAGGAACTTGCAAGATTGGGTTGGTATTTGTACCCTTATTTCAAGCATTGCTTCTTCCTGCTCATCACATTTATTGTATGACATTTTGGATTCTAGGTGAGTGCCCTCTTGATCCTGGAGGATATTTTGTCATCAAAGGAACAGAGAAGGTGATACTTCATACTTCTTATATATATATAATCATCTTACAACTATAGTATGGAGTCTATTGATTGGCTAGTAGTCTGCACGTCAACTTTGAGGATATATGTTGTGTATTATTCCATCTTTATAATTCAGACTCGATTGTGTGTTTATTTAACCGTTGATCACCTTTCTTGTTCTTGTTGGCGTGTTTCAGTTCTTATTTTTCCCTGTCAATATAATTGTCCCATTTTTCATGGAATCCGTTCCTTTTTACATGACCTGAAGCCATGCTATTGCTTGTGCTGGTGTTTGATTTTCATTTCAGGTGGTGTTGATACAAGAACAACTTTCGAAGAACAGAATTATTATTGATTCTGACAAAAAAGGGAAGTAAGTGATCTCTTACATTATTTTTCGGTCCTTGTAGTATTGATGGCAAGTACACCATATCAAGCCAGATCAGTGTATCCTGCTTCAGCAGTGTTATTCCATTATTTACCCACCCACTATCCATATACCAATTTCTCTATTTGCTGATTCTCTCTTCTTTTACTGATTATTGTCAGCATAAATGCATCTGTCACAAGCAGCACTGAAATGACGAAAAGTAAAACAGTTATTCAGATGGAGAAGGAGAAGATATACTTATTTCTTCATCAATTTGTAACCAAGGTTTAGATATCATCACATCCTTCTCTTCAATTGTAGATCTTTTAACGTTGGATTCTATTGGCTGAGCATGTGATGTTATTATAGATTCCAATTATAATTGTCCTAAAAGCTATGGGAATGGAGAGCGACCAAGAGATTGTACAAATGGTTGGAAGGGATCCTCGTTTTAGCGCATCACTCTTGCCTTCAATGGAGGCAAGTATTATAGCTCTTGCTTTTTACCTTGTGTCTAGCTTATAACCTTTTTGTAATGATGTTGGTATTTGAGTGAAGCTTTCCAATTAATATAACACTGGACCTAGAGGCAGCTGATTAGTTCTGTGGATGTAAATATTCATTATAGGAATTTCTTAATATGTTACATAAGTAAACTATGTGAGAGTGATCCTTGTGTGGTTGATTGTTGCGTCCTCACAATTCTAGTGAGGAAGTGAAATATCTGAGTTTAATGTTTAATTCCCAATACTATGAAAGGGTACCAATAAACCTGCTATGAGAAACCAATTTCCTAGCTAGAGTCCTTTTTGTTGAATCTAAAGTTTATGCATTTCTTTTTCTTACATGTTTTTTTGTTCAACATTGTTCACACTGTGGGTTCTGATGAGCCTACATCTCTGAAGCATCAAATTTATCCCTCAAAATGGTTATTTTATTTCAGGAGTGTGTTAGTGAAGGTGTGTATACACAAAAACAAGCACTGGACTATCTCGAGGCAAAGGTGCAATGTTTTATTTATCTTACGCAGTTGTTTAAAAGTTTTTGTATTCAATGATCTTAGTGGACACATATTTCTACTTCAAAAATTATCTAGAAAACAGAAAAGATATTACTGCACCATTGAAAAAGAGCTCTCTTTAGTGTTAAAAAAGATCATAGCTCATCTCTCTTTCTGTTGAATGGAAAACGTCATAGACTTAATTGGTGGTATAGATAGTTGCTTCCACCTCATTCTGTGATGTAACGAGAGTAAGTCTTTTATTGGGAAGTTAACACTGGAGAAAAGAGTAGACTGTCCAGTTATGTTAGTTTAACAATAGATTCCGACTTTTGTCAATTTGCGGTAAGAAATATGTGACATTCCTTTATTTCTTAATTTCTGTAGGTGAAAAGAACATCATATGGACCTCCACCTGAAAAGGTCTTCATTCTTTACTCCACTATTACACTCTCTAGTTCAACTTTATACAGATGGATAATATGTTTTGGCCCTGCAAATTTGGGTATGAAAGTTCTCTTGCTAAATGAAAATTTTGCTGTTTATAATTACATTTTACTAGGACGGAAGATCTGGATACATTCTCAGAGAATTATTCCTTGCACACGTACCTGTAAGTATCTTAACTTCTTCTGATTCTTAAAATTTATCCTTTGTTTGCTGCTACTTGGAAAAAGGAAAAAAAATAGCCTTTGCTTACTGTTATGTTCTTACCGTTAAGGTTCGTGACAACAATTTTCGTCAAAAATGTTTCTATGTTGGGGTGATGTTGAGACGAATGATTGAAGCAATGCTAAACAAAGATGCTATGGATGACAAGGTAATACGATAACCTCTATCTGGAAAAGTTCTTGTGTACATGTGGTATATATTTGAAGTTTGGTATTTTCTTTTAGGACTATTGCTGTATGACATGATAGATTACCCAAAAATGGCCAATTGAAGAGACATGCTGAAATGGCTTTCCAAATGTGTTGACTGTCCCTTAGAGCCTTTATGATTTTAAGACTTCAACTCATAATGATGGCTAACTTGTTAGTATATAATCTGAAATAAAATAATGATGATCTGGAGACAAGTCTCATTGTAAAAAGCCCAGATTGCTTTTAACGTATGTTTTCAAATGGGCGTCTTCATGTAGGATTATGTTGGTAACAAGCGGTTGGAGTTATCTGGACAACTAATATCTCTTCTCTTTGAGGTTTCGCTGGAACCCATCACCAGATGCAGTACTTTCTCTTCTTTTGTCTTGTAAGGTTTTGTCTAGTTCTTACCTATTATTTTCCTCCCTCTCGCTGCTACAGGATTTGTTCAAAACAATGATCAGTGAAGCCATTAAAAAAGTAGATGGTATTCTTCAAAAACCAAACCGAGCAAGCCGATTTGATTTCTCACAAGTAAGTGTAGAAATATACTGTCCTACTAGTTCAGGTCTTGCATTCAGTTCTGTTAAAACTATAAAAACATGTAGCCTTAGAAACCTCTTATCATATGGATTTATAAATGATCTTCTGTCAATATAGCATAAGGGATGCATGTTTAAGACTTTATTCTTTGTTCATCCGGTAGCTGTGAACTTGGCTTCTCAAATGGTTCTTGGTGTAATCTAAAAAGTAGTGCTGTTTGCAATTAAGCTCATTACTAGTAGTTTAGCTAGGTGTTATTATGCCGAATAGCACTTGCATTATGAACTTAATTTTCACTTGAATATTCCAATGCAACTTGAATTGCTAGTTACTACAATTAATTTTTTATTGCTCTCTGTAGCTTCTGGCCTTGGGATAACATCGATGGAGTTGATTTTCAGAATAGTTACTTTAGTGAAAAGAACTGATAGTACAACTCCAATTTTTTTAATTGTTTTGGGGGTGATGTGCTCATAGTGTCTTACTGGAGAGAGTATTACTTTGGGATTAGAAAGGACCCTGTCAACCGGAAACTTCGATATTAAAAGGTTCAGAATGCATAGGAAAGGAATGACACAGGCCAGTCTCACTCTCTCTCTCTCTCTCTCTCTCTCTCTCTCTCTCTCTCTCTCTCTCTCTCTCTCTCTCTCTCTCTCTCTCTCTGTTTACACTTCATGCTACCTTTCTCTCAAGGAAATCTTTTCATATAGGTCTTAACGAGGTTATCTTATATCGGAAGCTTGGGGTTTATTACGAAAATTATGCCACAGTTTGAAAAGTCCAGAAAAGTAAGTGGGCCTAGATCTTTGCAACCCAGCCAGGTAATGATGCTGTCTTTATCAGCCTGCTGAAATGTTGTAAAGAAAACTAGTGCTTGTCTTTTAACTTTCCTTCAATCTGATTTTTGGCATTGTGATTTGCTTTATAAGTGGGGCATGCTCTGCCCGTGTGATACACCAGAAGGCGAATCTTGTGGGCTTGTCAAGAACTTAGCTTTAATGACTCATGTCACAACGGATGAAGAGGAAGGCCCGTTGGTTGCTATGGTATTGGTTGTCTATTCTTTTCCACACTACCATTCTCATTAAGTTCTGCTAGTTATCTGTTTTCTTCGATGGATTTTTCAATTAAGTACTGAATCTGTGTGTTTGAATTAAATTTCTGGAAACAGTGCTACAAATTGGGTGTCACAGATTTGGAAGTATTATCAGCAGAGGAGCTTCATACTCCAGACTCGTTTTTGGTCATATTGAATGGGCTAATACTTGGCAAGCATAGAAGACCACAGGTACTTTATATAAAGACAGATCTGCAACAAATGCAATTACTCATCTTTATACCTCGTCACTAGTTTCTGTTGTTTTAGTACTTCGCCAATTCACTTAGAAGGCTGCGTAGAGCTGGAAAAATTGGCGAGTTCGTCAGTGTGTTCATAAACGAAAAACAGGTATTTCCTCAAATCAATTTTTTTGGGTAATCTAAGTTTTTCAAGTGCGCCTTATAGCTTGTGTTCATTTGTCCAAGCAAAACCCAATTTATATTTTTGGCTGTGTTCTTGTGTATGTAATATTTAAGCTTTATATTTGGTAATATGTATTGGTATAGCTTGGAATGAAGATTAAGTTTTATTTAATTGAAGATAGACTGAGAAAGCTACAGAAATATATTTGCAAAGTTTTCAATAGTGCCCTTAGAGTATTTTTGGAGTAGAAATACAGCTGAGGATGTCATTTATAAAACTATAACTTCGTAGATGGTTGCTAATAAAGACTGAAGGAAGCAATTACTTCCTGAATCCCTGCAAAGTGTTTCTTATGAATCCACAAATGTTAACTGAAACTAACTCGGAAGAAAAATGTTTATCAGCATTGTGTTTACGTTGCATCTGATGGTGGGCGGGTGTGTCGTCCACTTGTTATAGCTGATAAAGGAGTATCAAGAGTCAAACAACACCACATGAAGGATTTACAGGTACATGTGTTATACACTCCCAGATTCATACATACTTGTCTTAGCTGTTTGAGGTAAAGTAATTGGGTAACTGATTTGTATTTCCTTGAAGGATGGGATTCGCACTTTTGATGACTTTATTCGTGACGGTTTGATCGAGTATCTTGATGTCAATGAAGAAAATAATGCACTGGTTCGTGTCAGTCTCCATATTTTCAAGATGTATATATTCTACTGCACCACAGGCAGCCTAAAATGATACACTGCTCTTTTTCTTGGTTTAAGATTGCTTTATACGAAAGTGAAGCTCCTAGGAAAATAGCCAAAAAGGCAGAAAGAGCAGAAGCTAAAAAATTAAGGGAAAACACAACCCACATTGAGATTGAACCTTTCACCATCTTAGGTGTTGTTGCTGGTCTTATCCCCTACCCTCACCATAATCAGTCACCAAGAAATACTTATCAGGTTTGTGTTTCTTGACAATCTGACATAAGAAGCTGCAATTTCTGTTGGTTTGCTTCTTGTTATTAGTCTTGTTATGCTTTGTGCAGTGTGCTATGGGAAAACAAGCTATGGGAAATATTGCTTTCAACCAGGCAAGTCCATTTATGCTCTTCATATCATTTCATTGAGGCACAAACTATTGCTTTCCGGTTTTGGTGACTTGATTGGATCAATCATTGCCTATTGTGCGATCTCAAGTCTTGCTTTATTAAGTTGGTTGTCTGAAGTCTACTTAATCCTCCTCATTGCATCATTTGGTATATCTTGCTATCTCAGGCACTGACTTTTTTTCAAAAAATCTTTATATTTAGTTAAACCGGATGGACACATTGCTTTACCTATTGGTCTATCCTCAGCGACCCCTGTTAACAACAAGGACAATTGAACTGGTAAGTTTCTTTCCTCTTTTAGGGTTTGTTAATAACATGGTACTAATAAATTATGCTTGTTAACAGGTTGGATACGATAAACTCGGAGCTGGTCAAAATGCAACAGTTGCTGTGATGAGTAATACTGGATACGACATAGAGGATGCGATAGTAATGAACAAATCTTCCTTGGATCGTGGGTTTGGCCGCTGCATTGTTATGAAAAAGTATGTTATGGATTTCTCTTGGTGGCAAAATTCATTTCCTTTGAGAAATCGTCTCATATCAACTATTGCTTCTTGCGTTGTGTTGTCTTGTGAAACAGACTTGTTGCTACGAGCCAGAAGTATGATAACAACACAGAAGACAGAATACTCATGCCACAAAGAACAGGTCCAGACGCAGAAAAGATGCAGGTAGTACATTTTGCCTGCACGTGCCCTCAATTTCCTTCTCTTGTAGACATATCCTAAGACTTGTGAAGTCATTTTAAAAACTTTGCTATCTTTTGGAATTAGCGTTGTTGCAAATGCTAATTCTTTCTGGATCTTTTAGATGCTGTGGAATCAGTCCTAAATAATGCATTGAGCACATTATACATTTCTTGACTTCTCTATTTCTTATTGGAGGGAGCAAGCACAGTATGGTTGTTACTTATTTGAAATTGTACATTCCCATGACTGTCTGCTTTTACTCCAAATAGACACATCATTAACAAAATTTGACTCTGCATAGAAGTTATGACATAACTGGCATAAACTCTCATATTCTGTGCTTGAATATGCGAATTCTTATTGCGCTTATCCAAGTGAGAGTGTCCCAATTTAGGCATCTTCCTTTTTTATTCCTTTTCCTTGTTTGCTTGACTGTGGCCTTTTTCTCTGCTGAAACATGATGAATATGTTATCATGTTGACTATTTTGTTTCTCTTGAAGATACTGGATGATGATGGAATTGCTGCTCCAGGGGAAATTATTAGACCGAATGATGTCTATATAAATAAACAAATCCCTTTGAACACAAGAGACGAGGTTCCAACTCCGCTACCTGATAGGTAACCCACAAACTTTTCCCATATGATCATAATTGTTTCTTAAAACTGTAAGCAAGATGTCCAATCTGTTGTGCAATTTTCAGTCAATATCGTTCAGCCAGAGAGTATTTCAAAGGTCCTGAAGGGGAGACACAAGTGGTTGATAGAGTTGCTATCTGTTCTGATAAGAAAGGCCATTTATGCATCAAATATATTATCCGACATACTCGTCGACCAGAAGTGAGAAAGTTTATCTTCAGTACTGTTCTGTTTTTAGCCCTAAGCCTCATGTTCCACAGTGTTAATGATGCCTTGGTCTGCCTGTTTTTTTTTTGTAGCTTGGTGATAAGTTCAGTAGTAGGCATGGCCAGAAAGGTGTCTGTGGTACAATTGTTCAGCAGGAAGATTTTCCATTTTCTGAGCGTGGAATTTGTCCTGATTTGATCATGAATCCTCATGGGTTTCCAAGGTCATAAAATTTCTACATAAGATCTATTACTATTTATCTGTCAAGTAGAGGCCTTTTTATAGTGTAGCCAAAGAAAATTTCTTCATTTTGCGTAAGAAAGTGTGTGTATTTTGGGGCCTCTTGTGACAAACAAGTAATAGATGGTTCTTCCAGTTAAGACAAAAAAATTAGATTCTATTTGCTCTAAAACTTTCTGAGTTTCATCTAAAGTTCCTGATGGCTTAAGCTTTGCATCAAAACCAATGAATTATAATATTTTTTCATTTCGCAGTCGTATGACAGTGGGAAAGATGATAGAACTCCTTGGAAGTAAGGCTGGGGTTTCTTGTGGTAAATATCATTATGGTAGTGCTTTTGGAGAGGCAAGTGGTCATGCTGACACAGTTGAGAATATAAGGTACTCTTTCTTCTCTTAAAGATTGAGGTCTCTTCTTCCATTTCTAAACTTTTGTTTTGGCATTTAATGTCTTCGTATGTTCTTCTATCATTTCAGTGAGACCCTCGTGAAACATGGGTTTTCTTACAGTGGGAAGGACTTCTTATACTCAGGTACTCGGTTCGTCACACATTTCAGAATGTCCATTTATATGTTAAAAATTCATTCTAGTGTCTGTTGTTAAATATAAAGTTGTTTAGTTCTCACTAAAATGGACTAAGACACGATCATTTAAAGTTAACTGGGGCATACTTATTCTTTCTCCAAAGTTTGTTGCAAAACAAAGCTATCTGAGATTCATGATTCTTTTTTTGTACATTAACCTGATGACCTTGAGAGTCTTGCAGGTCTCAGTGGCGAGCCATTACAATCATACATCTTTATGGGGCCAATATATTACCAGAAATTGAAACACATGGTGAGGTTCCACTAACCTATTTGAACTATTTTTTTTTTTTTGCTGCTTTGTAATCACATGCATTTTGTAAATAAAATAAACATATAATCTCTGTTTTTGTACTTATGTTGAGTAGGTCCTGGACAAAATGCATGCGCGAGGGAGCGGACCCCGTGTCATGATGACAAGACAGCCTACTGAAGGAAAATCTAAAAATGGAGGTATGTGTCTCTTTCTTCTGTATTGTAACTCTTCGGATTTAACTATTGTTCTTCTCTCAAGTGTGTTTCTAATGGTGTTGCAGGTTTGCGAGTGGGAGAAATGGAACGAGATTGTCTTATTGCTTACGGGGCTAGCATGTTGATCTATGAGCGGCTCATGCTTTCTAGTGATCCTTTTGAAGTTCAGGTAATATATCATAGTGCACTGTTATCATCAACATGGAATGGATTTCGTATAATCATCCTGTAAACAACGATTAGAAAACCCAACTGATGCACGATTAAACATTTTGAATGCAGGTTTGCAGAGCTTGCGGTCTGCTGGGATATTACAATTACAAGCTGAAAAAGGCATGTTGTTCAACATGTAAAAATGGTGATAACATTGCTACGATGAAACTTCCATACGCATGCAAGCTCCTATTCCAGGTAAATCCATAAGCAAGATCCTCTGATATATTCGGTTATGTCTTAACTCTTTTCTCTTTCTTTCCGTGCAATACATGTTTACAGGAACTCCAGTCGATGAATGTTGTTCCGCGTCTGCAACTCACAGAGGCTTGATCGAGCTAAGGGAAATTTTGTGAAACTCTGAAACTGTCTTGTATGATACGACTTGGATTGCTTTTGATGTCAAAATTTGTGTAAACATCCTGCGATTTTGGTCCTTTCTCCTTTTTGGAAGTTTAAACGTATAAGAATCATTCGAATTTGTTACGTTTTGTTCTCGTTTGCTGTGTCGGAACTTTGAAACAATGAAACACAAAATACAAATATGGAAAAGTTTATACATGAATCATATGCTTATGGAAAAATATTTCCCGATGAATTAAGTTACAAAATCACATTTATTAGATATTTACTTTCTCCCTTTTTTATTTAAATTTTTTACCAACTTACGTTTATTTGGTAAATAGTCCAAAAAAATGACATGGTTTGTTTTTCCATTTAATCAGTCATTTTTGCATAGGATAAAGTAGTCATTATCTATGTAACTGATAAATAAGTTTTTTGTTTTTTTTAAATCGCCTAGATTTATGAATTGTTACAATTATGAAAACAATTATACAGACTATTATGCAAAAGACAATTTTAGTCTTAATATACGAAACTATTTCAAACGATTCTCTTTGCACTATGCTGAAAATTTCATGTAAATTTTAATCTATTATTTTGTATTTTCCAGGATTCGAATTGTAGAAGCATTACTGCCATTTGACTAAAAAGTTTCCACGGTAAAAATGTTTTAAAACGAAAATATTATATGATAACTATAATATTTTCTTAATCACCCACTCAAAAGATTCAATCAGTTTCGCACACAAACAAATATCTAATTACAAAAGGAGATCCAAATAAATCTCTCCAAATACAAATATCTTCAGATTCCACAAGGCAGAAAAATCATCATATGATATACATCTTTGTTGTCAATGCAACCAAAGTAAAGCAACAACGTCAATAGAAGAAGAAGCAAACACATAAAGTCTCGATGTTCTCTACTATGTGACTAACCAAGAGAGATCTCCCTTAAGCACAACATGATGCATTCACTGCCGTAGCCGCTTGCCCGCTCGGGAGAACCATTCCTGTTGGGTTTTCTGTTGGCTGTACACGTGGTAGCCTTTTCGCTGTAGGGGAGGTTGAGCAAGACAACGCGAAATGAATTTAGTGAAAACCAAAAGTTTGTTTGGAATTTCTTTTCTTGAATGTAAGAATGACTCACCGATTTCGTAAAATATGTCCTTGACATTTGTTGCGGTCTTCGCTGAGGTTTCCATGAAGAAAAGGCTATTCTCTTGAGCATACGTCTCCGCCTCCTGCGAATGACAAATACCAAGTCCGTAGGGATTGTAAGAGAAGATTTCATGGTCACCAGTCGCATTTTCTCCCGGTACTTTGAATTTCATCTCAAAGGTTTTTGGCGGAAACAGAGCAAAATCAGACAGAACAGCAAAAGGAAGATTTGATTTACCTCTGCAGACACCTTCCTTGCATCTAATAAATCAGCTTTGTTTCCGGCAAGGGCCATGACCATATTAGGGTTACCTATTCACACAACAACAACAACAAAAAGAACATTTAGTCAACTCTCCTTGATAGCAAATAACCATCACCAACTATATTAGAAACTAGCAACAAATCATCTAAACAAGAGTCAGTTATTTTTGACCTTGTGCCTGCAATTCCTGAACCCATTTCTTCGCCCTCTCAAATGACGCCTGTGACGTAGCAAAACAAAGTCAAGCAAAACCTAACTTCGAATCAGTAAGTTAACACATTCTTGACAAAAGCACGGGATTTGTGAATTCCTACTTGATTTGTAATGTCAAAGACAATAATTGCAGCAGCTGCACCCCTGTAGTACATTGGAGCCAAGCTATGGTATCGTTCCTGGCCAGCTGTATCCCATATCTCAAACTTCACAGTTGCATCATTCACAGCCAATGTTTGAGAGAAAAAAGCCGCACCTATAGTCGATTCCTGTCAACACAAACCAAGTATCAAAAGTCAAGAATCAACCACAGAAATGCAAACAAAATCTCTATAAAAAGAAAGACTAGTCGAGCATTTCCACCAACCTGGAATTCAACAAACTGATCTTTGACAAACCGCAGCACGAGACTTGATTTTCCAGCCCCAACATCTCCAAGTAATACCTGAAAGGACTTAACTAATTTACACACCGAAACGAAACAGAATTGTCTTCCTCTACAGATGCTAACAAAGAGGCCTTCCTTAGATACTAAAATGTCCACAATCATCCTTAATATTCAGTATACTAAAATGTCCACAATCATCCTTAATATTCAGTGGTACATAATGCATTAGATAAGCAAATCATTATACATCTGAATAAACTAAATGTAGAGCTACAATAACTGGTTCGATCTAAGATAATACTGTATCACTGATATCAGAGTAAAGCATATTAATTTCCCAGATGGGTTTCTTCATAATAATCAGCTGATTCGTTAGAACCCTAAAAACAAAGACTAACCAGATCTGATAATCCAAGAAATATACAATTTTTACTCCAAACCCTAGCTTTACACACTAATACAAACATGCAATTTCTGAGTGAAATCAGAACAAGAGCAGTACAAGGATTAGAATCATCCTTAAATCACAAAATTCGGTTGAAATTCCCTAAATTGGAAACAGACCCACATCGAAAATCGACGATCCAATCAGAATTATCCAAATAAAACAGTCGATTTCACGATTCAAAGGATAATTGAACGAGCCCAGAAAAGAATCAAATCAGTAAAGCAATTAAAAAAAAAAATGACCAATTTGGCGTTGATGTTCTTGTTTCCAGAGGTAGCCATGATGTTGTTGATCTGAAAACAAGAATTGAGAAAGCTCGACAACACTTGTGCTCAAAATACGATAAGAAATCGGAGATGAAACGCGTTGACAATCAAAAGAAGAAGAAAAGTTCCAAAAAGATGAGAAGAGAGAGCCAAGGAACAACCAAAATCTCTCTCTCTCTCGGGAAGACGAAAGCAAAAAAGTAAAATAAAAAAAAATCAAAGAAACAAATATTATACGGCACGTGAATACGACACGAGACTTTTGAGAAATTACGAAAATTCCTAATATTTATCTAAAATATCGAAATTACGAAAATTCATAAGTAATATTTATCTAAAATAACCGCGAAGATTTATAAAATTAATTATTTTTTATTTTTAAAGACACAAAATATGTGCTATTTTCAAAACTAAAAATCTTATATAACATCAATTTTGAAAAATGACACTCTACGCAGCCATTTTTATAAAAAAATTCTTAAAACCGTCACTAAAATTATAGTATTGTTTATTCAAAATATCAAAAATCATTAAATTTATAAATCAATAATCTCCGCTAAATTTGTTAAAAACTTTATCCTTACAATTTAAAAATATAATAAAATCAAATCTTTTTTCGTGGATAGTAATATTTGATTTGTGGCCTTGAATACATCTTATAAGACATCTATAGAAACAGAATCATAATCCAATAACTCTCGGCTTTTCGATATTGAGCACATATAAGCACGTTTTTCAAGTTTTGGTTATGGCCTTGAGAGTATTCATCAGTGGACCCAATGATAATTGTCGCAAAAGTCGTGGTTACTTTCCTTTTTAATGACTCTAAGTAAATTTCATGTATGGAGAGACCCAGACTAATATATAAAATAAGTGTAATTTATAGATAAATCCATTTTTTGGATATGCAAATGGACCAAAAGCAAAAATTTATATCCATGTGGGTGTCCAAAGTAACATGTTTTAGTTTCGCATAGCAGGTGGATCAAACTTATAATCGAACTTGTAACATACTGACATCACAAACTCGTCTTCTTACCATTTGATTACAAGACTCCAAACAAAGACGTGGTTACTTACGTGGTTACTTTGTTAGTTAGAGTGATTGTGATATGGTGTGTAAAATTATTTGGTTTGATGAGTGTAAAATTATCCCATATACTAGAGCTCAATACTAATATATGTTAAGGGTACTTATACAATGCTAGTATGTAAAAGTTATAAATGTTTAAAACAAATCAACAAAAGTGGATTTAAACTATTGATTTAATCTTAATTTTTTAGTTAACATAATATATATAAAGACTAGTGGAATATTAAAAATCGATACAAGTACAGAATATCACATACAGTAAAACTTCCATAAATTAATATTTTAAAATTAATAAACACTATAAATTAATAAAAATAATTCGGTCCCAGGTCCAGGCTAATGTAAAAATTAACAAAATTCGATAAAATAATAAAATAATAATTTTTTTAAACTTCTATGTAAAATATAGTCCTAATAATAGTATAAATTAATAATCATGTATAATTATGCATATATAAGTATAACTATAATAATGTATTAAAATATGATTTCACTGATTTTTATTTTATTTATGTACATAAAAAACTCTTATGATTGTTTTTTTCGGTATCCAAAATTTGTGAAAATTTTATAGACACGATAATTGATTCTTTACACATTGATTTTTACACATAACTATTTCTTTAATGTATCGTAATATATATCGTTTCTAACTTTATCATCAATATTAAAAATAATAACCATGCTGTCTTCTAAATTTTGTACTTAGTAACATGTATCATTTTTATGTGGATAATATATTATGATATTAGTATTCATTCTATTGTGATAATTAAAAATATAAATCATCATCTCAAATTAATGCATATTATTTTTATAAATGCATTTAATTAAAAAATTTAATATAATATTGTTTATTTTTTTTTAAGAGAATTATTACAAAAACATATATTTTTTTATAAATTAATAATTATTAATTTATCGATTAATTAATATTTTTTTAAATTAATAAAATTTTAAAATTTTGATATTATTAATTTATAGAAATTTTACTTTAGTTGGTGTAATCGATTACGTTAATATAAAAATGGTTTTTTCAAGAGTATCAAGTTCCTTTAGTATTATAATATATATACACATGTAATGATTTTGGGTAATGTATAAACAATTCAAACTTTTTAACAGATCACCTAGTTTTGTCTTCTTATACATTGCCATGTATAATACACCTCGTATTCCACGACGACATGTTCTTAAGCTCCAACTTACTCGCTATTTTTAGCTAATTCCAGCTCAAGAGCCCTAATCATTAATCCCAAAAAAGACACTTAATTATAAACTCAAAAACATAATTTAATTAACAGAAAACAACAAATACAAACATACAACGAGACATTTAATTAAACAAGAGCATAACAAAAAAGACAAGAAACAACTCGCAAAACCAACTCAAAAGATCGATGATTCGTCTCTTTTTTTTTCATGAGCCTCGGTAAAGTCCATGTGAAGTAGCTTCTGAGACACAATCCATAGCTTGAAAGCCTATTCTTTCTTTCTCCAAATCATACACAACCTTCACATTTTGCTGCTGAAAGCTCCCAAAAACTCCGGCCGGACCATAATCTCCATCTTCCATGTTCCGGAACAACAAGCATTTCACAACCGAGCCATTGCTAGGTGCTCCCATTGCGTAAAAATAGTTGCCTTGTGGAAGAAGTAATGTTGCGTTGTTCAAGAAATGGAATGTGATCGAAGGAAAGATCATTACTACATCATTGTCGAGACTAGTGAGATTGTTGTTAGGACATGGGACTCTGTAGCAGAGGTCAAAGCCTGTTCTTGATTCTGTTTCCGTGGCTCTAGGGTATGTGATGGTTGATTGGAGAGTTGTGAGGAGTTGCGAGTAGAAAGGATTGGGTAAATGTGTGTAAGTTGTACCTGAATCGATCAACATTCCTCCATTTCCTTGTGAATCAAATTGTCTTAACGTTAAGGGTACTTGTGTGGCAGTGACATTTGTGCCTATTGTAATGGATTCTAAGCCAATGTAGTAGCTGTTGGGATACACTGGAGTATTCAACATGGGAGTAAACTGCAAAGAACTTGTGAGATTGATGGATAATGCGGAGTCTCCTAGGATCAAAGGGCTTGAGATGTTAGGGTTGTTGACAAACTTGAAAGGCAAGAAACAATGAGAAAATCCCTTTTGAACGAACCCTAACTGCGACGGGAGGGAGAGTAAACCTCTTCCAAACCCAGCAATGCCAATAGGTTCGCGGTAACTGGAAGCTACGCAGCCAAAAGAGAATCGCGGAACATCCATGGTTTGAGTCTTCAGTATATCTCTGGTTAGTATCCCAGAGACAAGACCACCTTCACCATAAGTATAAGCAAAGGAAGGACAAGGCCTTACGCAAGTGGTTTTGAGAAGCATACTCACAGAGCAGCCAGCAATTGCGCAAGGGTCAAAAGGATTGTCTGAGCTATGGACCTCGAGGCAGAATGAGCTAGCACAAGAGGCTCTAAAAGATGAAGATGAATAAAGAGGAGAAAAGATTGAGGATGATTTTAGATTGTTGTTTTTTAAATCATAACAATCTATGCAATCAAAACTTATATTCCCACATGGAACCCAAGTGAGATCACTTCCTGTGTCCATGTACACTTGGACTGCTTGTGGAGGTGTTCCAATGTTTAAGGTTATCAAATATCCATCTCTCACTTCTCTCAAGGGCACCATTACAACATCTAATGATGATTCTAATGGATTGTTGATCCTTTCTTGGGGTTGAAATTTTGCTGTGGGGAGAGAAACACTTGATTTGGTCAGGGCAAGAACAAGAAAAGAAGATGTAGAAGAATTAGGGTTTTTATGTTGTCTTGCTACGGTTTTTTTGGTGGTGTTTAGCAATGCTGTGATGAGTATGAAGAGAAAAAAGACATTGATTTTGGTGGCCATCACTTAGCTTACAAGATGATGGTGTACAAGAAAGAGATGTAAAATGAAAGTTTAAGTGTGTATGTGTTTTGTGTGAAGTTAGTATTGGTATTTATGGAGATGAATTAGGGTTTTAAAAGCCTCCACTAGAATAGTTTGTGATATGCAAGAATTATTATAGAAATAATGGATTTGATAAAGTAAGCTTTATATGTACTCTTCCAAGTGATATTTTAGATTAAGTCATTTTAAATCAGATATCATAAGCTTCCAATGGACCGCACTTCGAGTTACGTGGAATTATCATTAACCTGTGCTCTTTTTTAAAACACAATTTTAACCTAAGTTCTTTATATTATCATTATGCTAATCAATGATATGCATATGGTTAAAATCCACATATATTGTCAACAAAAACAAAAAAAAAACTAGGAACCTAGTTAATAAATATCTTAGAGGAAATCAATCAAACTAATTATCGCAGTGGTTTTCCATTCTGGGAAACAGAGGAATAATAATATACTGCATCTAAAAGCATTTTCAATGGGGTATCTCATTGAAATATCTACATTTAAAATAATAATAAAACTATGAAAAAGGAGAAGAGAGAACAAGAGACTCATAGCATTAAATCAATGTTGGAAAAATAAACTAAACCAATAAGATAAAGACAAGTGTACAATGAATTTTTCATGGGTATTTCATTTGAAACTATAGATGGAAATACTCTAACCATCTTCAAGAACATCGACCAAGACATAAAAAACATCATCAACTCTCGAAGACAGCATAAACGTTGGAAAGACCTTATGTCCCATTGGATTAGGTGATTTAGCCATATCTTACCCAAAACTTTTAGTATTATAATGTTGTTTTTATCTTCTTTTTGCCAAGATTGTACTAAATTAGACAATGCTTTTATAATACCTTAACAATTCATTTTTAATGATATTTAAAGTTTAGCAAAAAAAAAAACTATATCCATGCTTATACATTTGTGTTGATCGCTAATTCGTCACAAGATGAGATATATTAGGAGTTCTGTATTTTCGTAACAATGTCACTTGTAAATTAGAATTCACAATGAAAATCTAAAAAGTGTTGGAAAAAACAAAACTCTCTAACAAATAATATTCTACTAACAAAAGCAATAAAAAAAAACTTATTGTATATGTTTTGTTATCAACAATGGATTATGTGAATTTGACTTCGAGTAGTGAAGCAACAACGATTTTAACATAAATTATTATATTAAATGTTTAGGTCGAAACAATTTTGTTTATTACTGTGTAAATACTTCGAGTAGATAATTGTATTATTTATTTATTTATTTATTTTTAAATATAATTTTATTATTGTATAGATATTTATGTAACTACTAGATGAAAGACCCGCATATATGCGGGTTTGTGATTTAATTTTCTATAAGTCTATAAACAAATAAAATATTTAATTGTGGTGAACAAAATTAGATTTTCTGTTAACATAAATAAAAGCAAAGTAAAAGTGTTACTGTAAAACTATTGATCGAGAAGAATATCATTCATTTATTATTTTTTATTATTTTTATTATTTGATTTATAACCAAAATTTATCACATCTTTTGAAATTATTAGTCTTTCTTAATCATATGAAAATTTGATATTTTCTTTTACTTTTAATCTTATTTTACTATTCAAATATCTACTTTGAAAATGTTGATGGATTATTTCTCATATTTTTATTTGAACTATTTTTACTCTTAAATATTTTGTAATTTGCAAAAAATTTCTCATATTTTTATTTGAACTATTTTTACTCTTAAATATTTTGTAATTTGCAAAAATCAAAGACGAAAAGACAAAAGACAAAAGGCAAAATTAGATCACTCCATTAAAATTGAAAACGTTATTACAAAATCATTTATATAGAAGTTTATCAAATATTTATCTATTGTATTCTTATAATTTATTTTTTATATTTTTTTGATTTTCAACTAAATTTATCACATATATTCAAATAGTTAAATATTTCTAATCCTATTTAAAGTCAGATTATATTTTACTATTTTGCAGATCAAGATATTATTATTTTTAAATAGATTTTTGAATGTGGCTAAATCTAATCAAAAAATATTTTATACTTGTATAAATCTAACCGATTGACTCAAACATGCCTCGATAAGATTAAGTACCTTGTATAAAAATTTGAATTTAACTTTTACCATTTTAGTAATTATTAAACGTAAAAAAAAACAAGCAAAAAATGGAAAAATAAATTACTACACCTCATATAAATGTTGTCAATAAAAAAAAATCAAGTTAGAATGAATTATATTAAGCTCAGAAAACTAATATATATTATCATATTCTATTTTACATATCGAAAAATATAATAATTTATCTTTTCTAATGAAAAGCCAAAACAAATAAATTTTATGGAAAATATTATTGAAGTTTTAAATTCCGTTGAATGGAAAGAGCATAAAAGTATGTAAATAAATGTGAAAATTTGGCTATTTAAACTTAAATCTATTCAAATTAAAAAAATTACATGTATATTATAATATCTTAATAGGAAAAGGTATTTGATTTATTATTTTATCTATTTCTATTTAAAATTAAAATATCTAATTGATAAATACAAATAAATAAATGTTTATTTTAAAATGTTGTTTGACATGGCAAAATCTAATTGAAATTTTTTTTAACACGTATCAAAATCTAATCGATTAGCTGACACATATCATAATTTTGTTAATTATCATGTTTGACGGATCAAACTTTATATAATAAGATTGTGTAAAATAATGTGGAAACAGATCCAGAAATTAAGGAAGAAACACAATGAGGACAAGGTGATGAAGCCAAGTGAGGTGTACATGACTCATTCTAACCGTTAGTCTCCCGCTAATTTTTGTTTTTGTTTTATTTAATTATTATATCTTTAGGAGTAATTATACAATTGATGCATCAAGCCTTCGTATTTCATGAAAATGAATGAATAATCAAACAATTTTTAGATAATATATATAATACACACGGATAAATGTGTACTTAGTTGTATATTATTTGGCATGTCGTCCAATTAAAATGTATTTTTGTGGAACTTCACACGTAAGCCCCACTATATATTGTCTTCTTTGCCAAACCAATTGTCTTCTTTGCCAAACCAATGTACATGCCACAAAATAGAAAAATAAACGCATTAATTGTTCTTACTTTTGGGTTGTCTCTTTGAACATCTATTGATTTTCCAGAGTGAAGTCTCTACACTATGTATTTTTCTCCTTTCGGTAAATATTTGTCTCCTTTCGAAGCAAAAAATAGAAAATTTAAAAACGCACAACTTTTAGAATATATGAAAACTCGCCACTATTCCAAAACTTATAAACACACAACTTTTAGAATGTTTCGAGTTTGGTTATGCAAGGACACACAAACATTTATCATTGAATCTTATAATGGGATCAAGCCTAATCTGAAAACTTATACCATGTGAATTCTCGAACGAAAACAAATTGTTTGACTTTGATTATTCTACTTTTGATATTTCACGAGTTAGATGTTTGAACATTTTCAAGCTAAATAACCATCTCATTCACTAGGTCCATTCGGTCTGGTTAGCTGCCCCACAAAATCTTTTAGTTAATATTTGGTTGGAATTTATTAACTCTTGATTTTTGTCTATGACATAAAAATTAGTAGCAATGAAAACAATGTTTTAGCAAAAAGAAAAGAAAAAGAAGAATAAATATGAAAGCATAAGTTTATTTAAAAAAATGTAACCAAATGGTTCAATTTGGTTTGAAAGAGTTAAAATTCTATTCGGTTTAGCCGTTTAAAATAAGAAAATCACGCTATATCTTAATATGATGGAGGCTGCCATTGACAAAGCGAAATCATTACGAAAGGAGGAGGCCGATAGATCTCTTTGGAAACATTCAGATTGTGGTTTCAAGCAATGTTTAGTCAAACGAAACACATTGAGGCTTCTCTAAACTGCTCAACCAGTGAAGACGTGGTAGAAAGGAGTGTGGTTCACCCACACTACTCCTAAATACTCCTTTCTAACTTGGTTAGTGATGCTCAAATAATTAAGATTGTTTCCATTTATATGTCCTAGTATTATGGCCCGTGCATTCGCACGGGATTGGTCTCGATTTGTAGCATTGCATAGTAGCAAATGCTAAAATTCGTCAGCATACTAATATGAAATGTTGTTCAGAAAGAGGTTGTTATAAAATCTTTTACACACTACTTTGACCGAATATTCCGATGTTTTGATTTTTTCTTCGCACACTGGGAAATGTAAAATCTAAATTTAAAAGTAAAAGTAAAAATATGAATATAAGAACTAATGAGAAATGATAAAGTAATAACAATTATTTGATGTAGATTTCTTTGATTTGCGCTTCTCTGAATTCATTTACCTCTGCCATTGTAGAATTGATAGACTTTGTTTGCAAATTTAGAACTTTGAACAATTCATTTACCTGTAATCCGGAGCATATGTGAAAAAAAAAAAGTTTTTCAGTTAAATAAGAATGCATGGAAATGATCACTATATAGCCTAGTCTTTATGAAGCTTCCAACTAATATAACTTGACCATATATATTGAAAGTTCAAAACTGACCGTCTTCTGCAAGTTATAATGGTTGTTCTATCAGATAGAGATGGTTAATCATAACAAAACACAATTTAAATAATAAGTTTAATGAAAAATTACTTTCTGGCTAAAAACAAAATGAACAATACCCTGGAGATTTAATTAGTTCCTTTGTAGATCCTACGTTAGTATTTAAATCTTTCGCTCATTCATCCCAATAACCTCACTAAAAATGTTAGTCACATAATCTCAATAGTAAAAAGTAATTTGGACATAGATAAAAAAGTGTAGATACAGATGTAGAGAAATTGCTTGCGGAATACGTAACCTAATGGATCGCTTTGTTCTTTGTATAGGAATCGATTGAGCTGAAAGTAAAGAACAAGGCCCAACCCGTCAAAATAAAAAAAAATTCGATCCGGATCACTATTATCACAAATAGTGATCCTCAATGGTCTAACATAACAACATTGCGGAAACAAACGATTAAACAATCAAACCAAATTATCATTTAATACACCCATAATTATTAAATCACTTAAACAATATTCAAACATCAATAATTCATATTTCTTAGAATTTACTAACACCTTAGTAATTCTAAATTATTAAACATGAAACACGAGACACTAGATCATCCCCTCGTCCTGGCCATGATTCCACGATCAAACCTTCTCTTCACCTGCATCACATGGTTATACGAGATGCGTGAGTATTATCATAAATACCCAGTGAGACGGTCATCCCATCAACAAACTATTTATAATTAGATATAACAATTATTATAATACCATGATGAACAATCAACAAGAAAATAGTACGATCACGTAAAAACAGTCTATATCGATCGACACACCACCCCGATGTCGATCGACACCAACTCCGACACTCGTGTCCGTCGGCACACCATCCTGGTGACCTGCCGACACCGTGTCGATCGACACACCAACCCGTGTCGATCAACACACCAACCCAGAACGCGAGTTATGCACAAAAATCCCTCAAACCACACGCAATTCGATCCCAAACAACACATAATCGTATTCTAACACTTGCTATACCTAATTAAGCCTATAGTCATGCACTCACCTCGTTTGTAAAGGAAAAACGGATTATCAAACGCTCAAGAACACCGGAAATAACAAGAACACGATCGCCCCAAAGAACTCAACGTACACAACGAACGGCTACTCCAAATTCCAATCGGAAAACGGCGCTGGAAACTAGACACGACGAGCTACACAGCGGTGTGTAGAACGTCCGCTAACTCCCAACGGTTCGACGGGAAAACAGCCCGCAAGTTCGACGATCGGAACTGGAAATAAAAACGACACTTTGAACAAGAAAGCACACAGAGAACAGAAAATACCTCGGAATCGACGTGATTTGCCCAGCCGTTCGTCCCCTCCAACACACAAACAGAACTTGTTCTTCACCCAAGAACACACCTCACAAGAGAACACTCTCTTCTCTCTCAAACTCTGCTCTCTTACTCTGTTCTTCTGACAAGAACAACACTGGTGACACTCTACAACCTTTTATAGCCAAATTTTGTTAATTAATTAATTTTTTTTCCGTGTCGATCGACACACACCCTCTGTGTCGATCGACACACTACCAAATATTCCGTAATTTGGTTCGCGGTCGTTACAATGTGTTTGAGATATATCCGATTTGGCAGTGACTTGGTCTGGTGTTCTTTTTCCAGGGCCTTCCACATGCCTAAAGCTGAAGTCTCCTTCATAACTTTCCTGAGAATCCGATCACTGAGGCAGGTAGCAATCAAGTTTCTTATTCTCAGATCTTTCTCAGCTCTTTTAGGATAAACCTTGGTCTCCTTGATAGCTAGATTAGTCTCTCCTTCTTTCAAGACTTCTTTGGTTATTACAGTTGTCCAATCCTCACTTAGAACAGACAACAAACCCTGAATCTCAAGCTGTCCCAGTAGCTTGAATTTCCATAGACCAAAATCCGTATACCGTCAAATTTTTCCATCTCAAATCTGCCTGGAGTTGGATCCATTGTTTACTGATTGTTTCTTGTTCTTTGCAGACCTGCAGAATCAGCAAAAGCAACAAAACCCGAGCAGCAAACATAGTTGGATCAACTCAAAGAAACTACAAGAAAGAGTCACAAGAGTAAAGACAACACATGTTATGCTAAGGTAATCGTATTCCCTTAAATTTGTTTCTATGAACTTTTGATCTTATCTTTAACTTGTTTATTTTCAATTTGAGTCCTCACAATCTTCTTGTGTTGCAGATTTGGCCTCCAATAATCAAAAGCCTTTGATTATCTCCTAAGGATCTGCGATCTTCTTCTTCCCTTCAAATCACAGTAGAATTCACACGATTCAATCCCGATGAAATCTCAGTCGATCTGATCATCGGAAACTCCTTTTCCGGTAAGATCCACTCCTCCGATCTTCTATTTTCTTCACCTTAGCCTCCTGAGCAATCAACTTGGATCGGCTCTGATACCACTTGTAGAGAAATTGCTTGCGGAATACGTAACCTAATGGATCGCTTTGTTCTTTGTGTAGGAATCGATTGAGCTGAAAGTAAATAACACAGTGACTTAACGAGTTCCCAGCTAGCAACTGGTACTTCTCGTGGGAGACTCTCCTCCCAAACTCCATTAGAACCAAGGTGAGAGATACAAACGCCTAATATCAATGGCGGTTAAGAGATTTAGGGTTTTTACAAAGAGATGATGAGAAAAGAAGCTTAAGGAACAAGAAGAAGAAAAATGAAAGAAGATGATTATGATCTAATGATTTCTCCAAGTCTCGATCCTCTGGTTTTATAGCTCCTCTTGCTTGTAGTTGTTGTAACCGATTAACAACCAAAACCAATTTTGGCTTCATCTGTAACCAGTCCATATTGCAATATTGAACATACCAAGGACTGTGTTAACTCATCTATTTTTTTTTTGGAAAAACCTAAAATACAGACAATTCAAACTTTACCTTTACATACTTTACTCGCCGGCAGCATTTTCACTGGAAAATAACGATCAATACATGTAAATATGTAACTGTGCAGAAATTTTGAAGTGAGATTTTGTTGTTTACAAACAAAATTGTTTGGGAAGTTGAAGTGAAATTACCTTTGCCCCTCTTTCCTGAAGAATTTATTTGGTCAATCGATTTAAGTTGTTCCATATGTGGTAGGACACACATGAAAAACAAACCAAAGTAAGAAGATTTGGATTAAAAAAATTAAAAAAAATTGCATTTCCGGTTCGAATCTTCACAAAACTTTGCTCTCCTTCATTGCCATCTTCGCCTTGGTCTTTTGCAAACATCACTGTTGTCTCTTTCACCAACGTCTTTACGCAAAATCAGACAAGAACAAAAAAAATTTGCTCTCAAATTTATAGGAACTTGGTTATCAATTCTTCATCGGTGTCTAGACATTTAAGAACATCGTTAAATATAATTGTCCAGCGTAGTTATGTAATGTAGTTGATTTGCTAGCATTGGTAAAATATGAATGGAAAGTAGAAGACAGATTTTTATAAGGCCGAATGGACGCATCTATTGTACATGATTCAATGCATCTCATACCTAGAGATGAAAGAGCAACCAATTGATTGTAACTTTTCATTTTTCCCCCATACCAAGAATAACCGAACGTAACTTTTCATTTGTTTCTTCTAAAAATAGGGACACATGTCACTCAAAAAAAGCACTAAACCAATCTTTTATAATATATATAACTAGAGATTGTCCACGCGCTGCGTGGATTTAAAAACTAACATGATAAAATATACATTACATTTAGCTTATTGATTATTTGTGTATTTACAGAATTTGATTCTTATATTATCTAAAGTTATAAAGCCATTTGGAGATGTTCACAAATACCGCGATCCTCCATCGACTAATCTGGAAGAAAATCTTGGCAAAGTACTGCTTTTGCGTAATGACTCTTCGCTACCTATTGTGGTTAGGTTGCTTCCCCTTTGGTTGGTTTGGATAATTTGGAAATCACGGAATGAGTATCTCTTTAATAAGAATAATGTTCATCCGAATGAAGAGGTAAATCGTAGTAAGGCAGTAGTTTGTGAATGGATTCTGGCTAATGATCTTGAGAGAGATGAAGTGCAATATAATGTAGTTATCCGATCAAATTTATGGGAACCTCCTCCTGTAAATTGGCTTAATTGTAACTTTGATAGTAGCTTTCATCAAGGAAGAGATTCTATGGAAGTAGGATGGATTATGCGTGACCATTGAGGTAAGCATATCAAGTCTGACTATGCTAAACTTAGTCAAGTTGGTTCTCCTTTACAAGCTGAATCGATGGGTTTTCTTCATGTGGTTCAAGTGGTGTGGGCTTTAGGATTTTGACAAGTTTGGTTTGAAGGTGATAATAAGGAATTGGTGGCTTTAATCAAATACGAATGAAGATAATGTGGAGATTGGAAATGTACTCTATGATATTCGGTATTGGCTTGCAAAGTTACCTTTATGCTCTTTGGAATACGTCAATCGTGAGAGAAATCATGTTGCGGATACATTGGCTAAGAAAGCTATAAGTTCTGATTTATTGTATGTATGCTTTGATTTGCCTCCATCTTGGTTGTTTAACAGTTTGTATTATCCATTTACTATTTAATAAAGATCAGATGATAAAGTTATATAGCTTCTACAATTTTTTAACAAAATGATAGTTTTTATATAAATTTATTTTTTATTCATGTCTTTATGAGTATTTACATAAAATACTCTATGTAAAAATCAAAATTGTATGTGACATAATTTTTTTTTAGTTTTTTCATAACTATTTTTTATCTTATCAATAAATGAAGTTCATAACATTTTTTTAAAAAATGCATTTTCTAATATTAGTTGCATAGAGAAAAAATCTAGTACAAAATTATCAATGGTTTGTCAAGATGAGTTAAATTTGGCCTAAACTTACATAATTTTTGTATCAATTATTGATATTTAATACCATACGTTACAAAAAGTTTAAAATATATATTTTTTAACTATGATACTTTTTCGGAAGTTCTAATTAAGAAAATTTTGTATAATTTGAAAAGAGATATTGAAAAATAATATTAGAATATGGTTTTACATATTGTTAATTAATCTATTAAGAGAATTTAATGTTAATTAAATGTTTACTTTAAGTTAATATATTGATATCACATTTTTATTTTAAAGAATCAATGAAAAATTCTAAAATCTAGAGGGACAAATGTCAAAATTAAGTAAAAATAAAGTACTAAAAATAAAAAAAATTTAACACTAAAAGTGACACGTGGCAACCTGTCAAAGCTTCACTTAAAAGAAACCTTAAAATATTATATAAGATTTTAATTATATTTATTATTTTAGTGTTATATTTTAGAATTTTCAGAATATCCCAAATATTTCTAGGGTCCAGGTTTTATTATAAACTAGAATTAGATCTGCATTAATACGCAGATAAATAATATAAAAATTAATGAAATAAATATTTAAATTTTAATTAGTAACCCGTTAAATTTTAAAATATTATTTAACGTAGATTCTAAAACCAGTAGAAATCAATTTATATCAAAATTGCCTTATTCTAATACATATCATGCAAATCCAAAAACATATATTATCCAAATTTAAATAATATTCTTAATTATCCGAATTCATCTGATCAATATTAGATAAAAGTCGCGATCTCGTGAGTTATACATTTGCTTGCGTATCATGCTGATATAAAAACGCATTGCGGTAAATATTTTTGATTTTAAAATTTATACCGCTTATAATTTGACAAATGTAATTAGATTCTAAATTATGACTCGCACAAATATTTAATATTTTATATTTTATTAAATAGTCAATTTATTATATTTATCTCATACAAAACTTGTCTCATACACGTTATTATATTAGCAAAATCCACTTATAAATATGACATTTTCTTTTGTCTTTAACTATTTAGATAATTTATAATTGAAAGAATGTATTTTGTAATATAAAAATTTAGAAATATTACATATTTTAATAGAACGATTTTTTTTTTTATAATTAGTCTATAATCCTTGTTTATAATATATTCTTTATTTTATGTTTTAGTTTTTTTTTGATATTTTAGTAGAACGGTTTTTTTTCTTTTTTCTTAATTAGTCCATAATCTATGTTTCAAATATATTCCTTATTTTCTTTTTAAATATTTTTGTTAATATTGACACATGTCACAATCTAAATTAACAATTACACATGTCATGATCTCGTGAATAAGAATTTTGTTTACGTGTCTTGTTTTCATCGTGCGCATCCTCCTTTATATAATGAGATAACATATTTAAGCTTTTTATAGTATTCAGTTGATTGATTAATAATAAAATTAAAGAGCTTTTGGCTTTTCATAGAAGAATATTCTCTAAACCTTGTTTTCGGCATATCTAGTGAGATCTCAACGAATCCAAGAAGGCATTGATCTTAGATATTCTCAGACTAAATAAGATCCTTGCAGCTATCTAGTTTCTGCTACGTCAGTTAGCAGTCCAAAACAAGTTGACAATGGGAGATAAAATACGAAGTTGGGCTCATGGCAGAATTCAGAGTATATGCTTTGGGGAAATGCAGAAGAACTATTACTCTGGTGAAGTGTGGACGGGAACTATCTCAAAGCTACTCATATCAAATCATACAGTTGTTTTGGATAGAATCATGAGTCTGCTCACGTGTTCCCGGCATAAACATGAGCTCTTTCTACTGCACTACACATTCCAAAGAAGCGTGTACTATCTATGGCGTGAAAGAAACCATTGAAGATATGGAGAAATCGCGCAACCATCAACGATCCTATCGAGCTCATTGATAAGAATGTAAAAAACCGTATCAACTCAATTCGAAGGGCAAGTGATATCACTGATATGAAAGTTATGGAGCTTTGGCTTTTAACAAGACCATAACTCATCCATCACGTTTTGATTTGTTTCATTTGTTTCGAATTCTAATTTTGGCAAAAGACACATTTATTGTAGAGTACTTCCAATGGTGAGGTTCTTGAAAGAGTATCTCATCTAATACAATATTAATATCTTATTATATAAAGCTTTATGCATCAAACGTGATAATTAACATGATTGTGACAAGTATCAAGTCGGTTGATCGGATTTTGACACGTGTATACAAATGTAAAATAAAATTTTTTAATTAGATTTAACCATATGTCAAAAGATTTATCTATTTATCTTTATTTTTAAAATATTGAAAATAACATAATTTAAATAGGAAAATAACTTAATTTAAATAGGATTACAAAAATTTAACCCTAAGTTAAATTGGATTAGAAAAATCTTATTATTTTGAAATATGTGACATAATTTAATTTAATTGAAATATGTGACATAATTTAATTGAAAATCTTATTATCTAAAGCATGATCGGGACACATGTCAAGTCCGTTAACCAGACACATGTATACAAATGTAAAAGATTTTTTTTAATTAGATTTAATCATATGTTAAAAGATTTATCTATTTTTTTTATTTGTAAAGTAGTGAAAAGTAAACCTAATTATACGTTAACCTAATTTAGTTAGGGTTATAAAAATATAATTATTTGGAAATGAAATAGGAATAAATTTATCATGATCGTCACACGTGTTAAGTGTGTTGACTAGATTTTGACACGTGTATACAAGTGTAAAATAATTATTTTCAATTAGACTTAGCTACATGTCAATATATTTATCTATTTATCTTTATTTGTAAAATAGTAAAAAGTAAACCTAAGGATTAGAAAAATCTAATCGTAATTTAAATAGGATTAGAAAATTAATTATTAAGAAATATGTAAAATATAATTGAATACAAATAATATAAAAAATAAGCATGAGAATAAAATAGATAAATATTTAATAGACTTCTCTATAAGTAGTTTTGTATAGACATTCAATTTTATTTGATCTTCTCATGGGGGTGACCTAGTTTTGTTTTTATTGTGTTTGATTTGTTTTACGGAGGTTATAAAATATTTAGAGAGAAAAAGTTGTTCAAATACAAAAATGGAAATAAATTTATCAACTTTTTGAAAAATAGATATTTGAGTAGTAAAATGGAAAAATAAAATAAAAAAATACCCTTATTTTAATTTAAATATAAATAAAAAAAACTAATAATTTGAAAATATGTGATAAAATTTAATTTTAAATCAAATAACTAAATCATCAAAAAAAAAAATTTAACGTTATTCTTCTCAATTAGTGGGTTTACAACAACATTCTCATTTTTAATTTATTTACTTTAACAAGTGATCTAATTTTGTTTTGTATAATGAAATATTTTATTTTTCACACATTTATAAAAGATCAAATTTCAAAACCTGCATATATCTTCGTCTAGTTTTCGATATTGTTTAATTTGTATAATTAAATTTAAATTATAAAAGAGTTTGAACCAATTATAGTTGTCATAGGAGTCTTTTATAAATTTTTTTATAGTTTCTCTCTCTTTTACTCCAAATTCTCTCTCTTACTTTTTTCTACTTTTATAAAAATTTTAAAATGAAAGACTCATTGAAAAACTTCCATTGAAATGCTCATAATAAAATTTTATATCAATTTAACAAAACACGCAATAAATCAAGTATGATGCGAATGTTAGTTAAATAAAGTATTAGCCATGATTTAATAAATTGCAGAAGTTAAGACCCTTTTAACCAATTCTACCATTATAAACTTGAGGACCAAAAAAACACATTATGGTCATATTAGTAAGAAAATAAACAATTCAAGGGGACAAGCAAGAACCCTAACATAGGAGGTTTTAGCGAAGTCACAGAGATTTTTGAGCGATTAAGTCACGAAACCTTTGGAATCTGATAAAGATGGAAGATTCAAGAGCACAATTATCCATAATTTCTGGTAAATTTCAATTCTTTTGATGAATTGTTAAAGAAAGAAACCATTTTTATAGAGGAAAATATCGGTTTGATTCCTCTCTTTCCCTTAGTTTTTGTCTTGCAATGATGTTCTCAAGATTTCTAGAAAAATTCGAAAGGATTGCTCAATTCAATATTTGCATTGCTTTCTCCACCATTGCTCATCAAAATCAAGTTTCAAGGTCCAAGCTTTCTCATGTTTACAGTACAGTGAGATGTTTTCAGAGTGGTAGATTTGTCTGTGGGGATAATAAATCTTCATTACAACATTGGTCTCAATCACCCACACGGGTTTTTGGGAACCGGGTTTCACGAGCTATGAAGAATGAAGCTCAAAAAGCTCTCTTTGATTACTTGCATAATACTAGAACTCTTAGTTTTCTTGATGCAGAGCATATAAGCAAGAATTCCCCTCGTTATGTTTCGGCTTTGTTGTCCAAGATTGATACTCGGAACGAGGATATAGCCCGGTCATTGAGTAAGTTTCTAAGGTACAATCCCATCAATGAGTTTGAACCGTTTTTCGAGAGTTTGGGTTTGCGTCCAGCTGATATTTCGAGTTTTCTTCGACGGGATTTGGTGCTTTTGAGTGATGACAGTGTCATGTTTAAGAATTTCCATGTTCTTTGCTGTTATGGGATTCCGCGTAGCAAGATTGGCCGTATCTTTAAAGAAGCAAGAGAGGTTTTCAGATACGAGGATGGGGTTTTGGCATCGAAACTTGGAGCTTATGAGAGCTTGGGGCTTAGCAAGCCTACAGTCATTAAGCTTGCTACTTGTTGTCCATTGCTTCTGGTCGGTGGTATTGATAATAGTGAATTTGTTTCTGTAATCAGTAAGTTAAAGGATTTAAACATAGGATGTGATTGGCTTGGGCGGTATTTATCGGATAGAAAAACATATAACTGGCGCCGGATTCTTGAGACAATGGAGCTCCTTGATAAGGTGGGATATAAAGAGGAGAAGTTGAGTAGTCTTTTGAAAACATTTCCAGATCTGGTGGGTGAAACTTCTGGGAATAAAGCTTATCTTATGTTTGATAAGTTTCATAAAGTGGGACTTCAGATGAAAGAAATCGATAAATTAGTGATAGACCACCCAGAGATGTTATTAGATAAATCCGTAAAAAGAATTTTGGAGGCGTTGAACTTGATGATACGTATCAGATTGGAAAAGCAGTTTATCGTTATGATTTTAGTGCAACACATGAAGCTTATCTGTTCATCCTCTCTGCTAGGATCTAGAGCTGTTTTGACTAAATTGAATATCGGAAGAGACGAGTTATGTCGAATCATAAAGGATGAGCCTTTGAGATTATTCAGTTTAGCTAATAAAATAGAAAATAGGAGAATCAAACTTGATTCACTGGATATGAGGAACGCAGAGAAGACGGCATTCTTGTTGAGGCTAGGGTATGTAGAGAACTCCGATGAGATGATGTTGGCTCTGAAAAGGTTCAAAGGGAGAGGAGATGAGCTACAAGAGAGATTTGATTGCCTTGTGAAAGCTGGTTTGGACTACAATGTGGTTACCGAGGTTGTGAAGCGGGCTCCTCATATACTTAACCGGTCTAAAGATATCATAGAAAAGAAGATCAACCTCCTTACAGATTATTTAGGGTATCCAATTGAATCCTTAGTAGAATCCCCTACATATTTGTGTTATAGTATGGAGAGAATACAGCAGAGATTCTCAATGTATATTTGGTTGATGGAAAGAGAGGCAGTAATGCCAAGGCTAACACTAGGCACTATCGTTGGTATTTCTAATACCCGGTTTATGCCATACTTTGTCTGTACTCACCCTGAAGGTCCAGCCAAATGGGAAAGTATAAAGAAAGGATCTACCTGAGGTGAAGTTTACTGATTTGTTCAACTGTATAACATTATCTTCAATGTGATGCAGATTTCGTCGATCTATAACATTATCACAAATGTTGTGCTCAGGGTCAGTAACCTCAATCTGGCGTTTTAATTCAGTGCGATGGAGAGGGTCAGCGTATTTATGTTGATGCATCTTGAAGTATTTTCGCCTTTGGATTTGATTGTAACATCTGTTCATCAGTATAATGATATACAATGCCAAAAATGGAACAAGGAAGACTTGGAGAAAGCTGAAAGAACAGAGATTTTCCATAATGTTGATACGCGACTGAACTCAATGAAGTGGTTCTTAGATTGCACTGAAAAGATCAGCAAATTGTTATCGGCCCGTCCTTCGACACGATTTCTTCTGTTGCTTCCCAAAGAGAGGAAAGGCACAGCTAAAGATATTAAGTATTGATCAGGACCAAAAGTATCAGCTAACATTTGTTCACTGGGACATACCTGTGACAGTTCTTGCATTATTACAGATGGTTTGGAACAATAGGTTTTGTCCTTTACTCTTAACCACCATTATTTTATTTCTTGCAACTATGTGAAGATAGCTATGACAAGGTTATGTTTTTCAGATTTGTGTGTTATGGGAGTGTTTTCTCTGTTCAACTTACAAGTACTTGAGAATCTCTCATAGATTCTAAAGATGTATACACCAAAATATTAGTGTTTTGGTATTATAGGTTGGATTGGTTTATGTTATTAATAAGCAGTCCTAATCTTAACTGTTGAACATTTAAGTATCCATCTCTGTTTATTGAAACTGAACCTAAAGATATATAAAATCTGAATAGATACAAGAAACAAAAAAAAAACCAAAACTTTTCAACAACAGATCTAATTACACTTATCTTATGGTACAGTTTGGTTTTGTGTTGTGTTCTTCAGGCTAAAGAAAAAGAAGAAGGAGAGGATGAAGAAGAAAGACAAGATCGCGCAATCTTTGACTCTTTGTCTTTGCTATACGCCTTTTGGACATCATCCTTAAGCTCTCTATATCTCATTCTCTTCAATCTTCTCTCCTGTGGAGATCCCTTCTCCATATGTAAATCGTCGAGAATGTCTGTGTCTATATACTCATTCATGTACTTATCCAAAACTTCTGAGCAAAATGGAAAATACCTTCGACCAGTCTCAACTGCATTGTGAAATATTTAATCGAGTCAGTGAACAGAAGAAGAAGAGTAACTCACAAAGAGCAGAGCTTTTTACCTGTTTTCATTAGCGCTTCCATACGAAGAAGAAGTCTTTTGGTTTGCATATGAGGAGTTTCATTTAAATCAACCTCACTCAAGTTTCCAGTTAACCCATTAGAAGGCGGTGGAAGACCCGTGAACTCGCTTGTACCTCCTACATTAGCAATGTCCATAGCCACTTTAGCTTCCGTTGGAAAGAAAAGCTGAGCAAGACCAACTGCGAACAAAGTTTGACGTTTTATCAAGAATGTCATAAAGATACAGAAGAATTTTTATCAATTATCGGTTAATTACCTCTCTTTTCTAGGTACAACAGTCTCATTTGAAGATCTTCAGGCATATAAGGGGAACACATTGGTGTATCCGCAACCATCAGGTTCCTCATGATCTCTCTTTCCAAGAGATCAATGCATATTCGGGAATTACTTGATTCACGCCCGTTAGCTGTTTTGGTATGATAATGATAATCCTTTGGAGTTGTCAGTCTTCTGCATATATTAATCGCACTGCGTCCATCACACGTGAAATCAGACACATTAGCCCCTTTTCGGAGAAGAGATATGATGATCGATGGCTCCTTCCGCATCGCAGCAAAATGAAGAACCGTGTAACCCCGGGAATTCCTGAAATTCACATCACCCATATCCAGAGCAAGAATCTCAGCAACAACTTTCGGGTCGCTATACGCCACAGAATAATGCAGACCATTCGCTTGATCTAGAGTGATATCTGACTCAGTCAAAAGAAGCTTCACAAGCTCAACATCATCTGAATCCAACGCCTTGAGAATTTTCCCGATACTCTCGGGCAATTTATCCGAAACCTTGGGATTTTTATCTTCGTCTTGCGGAGACTTAAGTCGAAGCTGTTTAATTTTCTCAGATACTTCGAAAGGAACCTCCTTTTCAATACAAAACTTGTCGAGATCTGACCTTGCCACTCTTTCGATACACTGATCAAGCAGCTGAGTCAACTTACAATTGAAAGCAACCAAAAGAATTGGAATAACATTCTCAACCAAAGACTTCTCCACAAAGTTACAAAGCCGCCGCTACAAACACACAAAACCATTAATATCTCATTGAAGGTCTATGAATCAAGCAAACAAAAGAGAAATTTCGTTTTTCAGACCTGAAAAGATGAAACAAGCTCAGGCATTTGGAGAACAGATGAAGCATACATCAATTCAACAACAAAATCAATGGCGGGTCGACAAGAATCATGAGCACAAACCGAATCAACACAAGTCGAAACCTCCAAAGGAAATGGCTTTAATCTACCAGTGTAGATATAACTCAAGAAATAACAAAAAGCTTCATAACCAACAACTCCATAAGGTAACATTTTTTTCAAATGGTACTTTGGTTTCTCAGTTTTCGAATTCTTCTTCTCTTTCTTGAACAATTCCTGGAAAAACTTGCTTCTAGCAGCTAAAATGCATCTATGAACACCAACTGGAAAACCATCGACAATGATCTCTGCATCACTGTAATCACAATCTGGATTACTGAGAAGCTGCTCAAGATTGGAGCTAAGCTTGCTTAGACTAACAACTTCGAGGATAGAAGCTGAGTTTGTTGAGAAATGATTAGACCCAATAGAGCCATTAGATAACTGAGAAGATGTGAAACTTATACATGATGATGGCTCAGTTAAAGTAACCATTTTTATTAGCTGAAATTATCACTTTTAATCCTTGCAGATCAAGATTTCAAAGTCTCAAATTCCAAAACCCTCAAATTTTTCATTTCTAATAGGGAATCAATCAAACCCTAATTCAACAACAATGGAAACACATCACATATTCAATGAAACCCAGAAACAAAAAGGGAACAAAAGGTAAACTTGAGAATTTGAAGTATGAAATTGAAGAAAAGTTTCAATTTTTCAGACAGAACATTACTCTTTTGTCTCCGAAACACATGAATGCACTCAAAACAAAGTCAAAACGAAAAGGGAAAGACTCAAACAAAGTTGGTAGAATAAGAACCCTAAAAGTATCTGAAACAAGATTGAAGAATCAAGATTTGAGTTGAGATTTTGCACAACCGTGAAATTAAGTCGAAGATAAGATCAAAGAGACAGAGGAAAGAACAAAATTGGGATCTATCAAAGAAAATGAAGGAAGAGAGAATCCGAGGAAAAGTCAAGAAAGAAAATATATTTAAAGGATGGAGTTGAGAACAAACAAAGACACAAGAGGTGAAGTGATTGTGAAAGAAAAAGACAGCTTCGTGTGAAGATGAAGATAGGAAACAAAAGGATTAACGAAAATATTCAATTTTAATAATGACTTAAGCATAGATTAAGAAAACATGGTCTAAAAATGGGTAAAGAAAGACTTAAAATGAAAGTTGACAAACAGAAACAAAGAAGTGGAAAATCCGTGTGTTGCCCCAAAAGGTTTCGTGTATGACGTCCCAAATCGGCAAATACTTTACATTTCCATCTTTTTAGTATAGTTTTTTTTTTTCCATAACATTTCCATTTTTTTAGTATTCTAAAATACGGTTTACACACTGTACGGTGGTTTACCGTACCGTATTTATGTTATACATATTTTTAATAAATATGTATATATATATATGTATATATGTATATATATATATTTATGTATATAATAACTAAATGACCAAATATACAGTTTTGACACGTATATTTTTCAAAAGTTTCTAATTAAACTATGTTTTTGATATTTTTTCAACAATATAATTGATATAATTATATTTTTTGTTACTTAATACAATTTTTCAACTATGTCATGTTATTTTTTAAATTAAAACTACTATGTTAGTGTTAATTATTTAAATTTTTTTATAGAATTCATGATAATATTTTTCTGTAACCTATTAAAACATAATATATTTATATGTATATATATAAAAAATATTCACCGTATATATCCCACATTAATATCCGCGTATACGTTTATATGCTATACGGTGGTCCACCGTCCGGCTAGCGTATAGCGCATTTTAGAATACTGATCTTTTTAGTATAGTTTTTGCGATGCAAAACACACAAAGATCTTAAGCTTTTGTTTCAGTGTTTTGCTAATATAGTTTTGATTTATTTTTTTGTCTATAACCATTTTATTCTAAATCTAAATTCAAATAATTTATATGAATTTTTTTCTCTCCAAAATCAGAGACACTGTTACAAAATATATAAAATATTACTTTCTCTGTTTCATAATATAAAATTTTCTAGTTAAAACGTGTAGTTTAAGAATTCTATTAATTTAGTTTTGTTTTTATAGCATTTAAAATATTATTTAGTATCTAACTAAAAATCTATCAACCAATAAAAAAAGTTACTGTATAATATAAATAGTCACATTCATTAAATTTTGCATAAAAATATGCAAAATATCTTATACAATGAAATAAAAATAAAGAGCTAAAACATCTTATATTATGAGACGGGAGAGAATAAAAGATTAGAACAAAAATGTAAGATCTTTACAGTTTTCAAATTCTGGTGTAAATATAGACCAATAAAAAAATATTGGATGCCATCTGAATTAAATCCAAGCACTAAGTCGCGAAGTGAATTTTAATTAGTCAAAGTAATAGCATACTTTATATAATCCAGAGAAGCAAATTACGCATGATGAAGATTCAAACTTTTCAAATTCGTTTTAGGCCGGGATGCATGATTTGTCCTCTAGTGAAGGCCAACTACCCATGTCCGCTTAACGAATCAGTTATTTGCCATGAACCATCCAACTGACATTCTATCAATTTTGGTGATCGATTTTTTTGACTGGTGACTTCTCATGTTCTCTTGATTCGATATTTTCTCTTGCATATTTGCTCTGCTCCACAACTCTTCTTCCAAAATGTTTATGGAAGAATCACCTATAGTATTACTAAACATTTATTGTTTTACGTTTTTGCGATAAACTGGTAACATATAGTATATTTTTCTTTTTGAAATGCCAGAATACAAAGTTTACACTATTTATTTATGTGTTTTCATAGGTTGCAGATTTATATCTATTTTTATTTCATCTGTTATTTACGTTTATAAGGTAAATTTTTTTAGTTATAAATAAAAAAATTTATAACATTTAATTGCCGTCACAAGAAATAATCGAAGTTTAACCAAGTGGTGGTCGTCTAGTGGTAAAAAGGCTTGGGAGAAGGAGGTAAACCCTTCCAACCTAAGTTCATTAGAAAACTTTCACTTTTATTTGGCCGGTCGACGTAATACAATGTTTTCGGTTTATTAGAAAATTCGGTGAATAGACTATTCGACAGCTACACTCGTTTTAAAAAGATTTTTCAAAAAGAAATAGTCGAAGTCAAAGAAAAAATATAAGAAAAGCCGTCACAAGTGATGACGGAGCCCGCGTAAGCAAATGCGAAAAGCCGTCACAAGTGATGACGGAGCCCGCGTAAGCAAATGCGAACGGCATGTGGTGTGGTGGTTGATGACGTGGTCTAATAACGTCAGTTTCGGAAAAAGTAGAAAATCATAAAATATAATAGCGATCACGGCTATAATAGCCTACTAGCTAGGTCCGATTTTTTTATTGAAATGATAATATAATATTGTGCTGACCAAAGTCATTTTATAACGTTTTCGTAAGAAAGTTGTACATGAAAGACAACTATATATTGTCCAAATTAAAATGTTTCTTTAAATAGTTGAAATGTTTTAAATGTTCAGGCTGATTTTTTTTTTTTATCAACAATCATCATTATATTAAATCAAATCAAGTTGTTACCGATTGAAAAGTTTCCTTGACGTACCATCCCAAACGGAAATGTCTGACTTACATAAGAAAATACATAATTTCGTGGTCAAACTCCTTTTGCAAAGAAGTTGGCCCGGACATTACTAATACATAGGATATAAACTAAATTAAAAAATACAAAAGATTATCTAAACATAGTAAATCAGTCAAGTTCCGCACTGAAATATGGTCAATCAAATGGATGCGTGGTCATAGAAATCAGGCTTGCACAGTCCGTCTCAATCCTCACTAAGTATAGTCTTATCTCGCTTAGACACTCCATCGCCCAAAGCAATCCGTCGAACTCAGCATGAAGTGCAAAGATGATTCGTCTACATCCTCTCATGCCGAAAGTAAAAAAGACCCGTAAAGTCTCTTAGGCACCACCCTAATCCACTGACAAGACCATGATCAATCCAAGATGCATCGATCTGGCATGTCGAGATTTGAGAGTCCCAGGGAGATAAATCATGTGAGTCACCCTGTTAACGTAGATCTTTTGCTTCTTCTTCCTCTTCTCTTTGATTAGCAATACTCCAACTCTCTGCCTCGACGGTCGCTGTCTGGAGAGTATACCGTGGGAATATTGTTTTCCCGTTGAATACCTTATCATTTCTAGCATTCCAGCTATACTAGAGAAACCATGGAAAATATTTTTTTTGAGACTCGGATAAACTAATCTCGTTCGTTCGCGAGAATAGAAAGTCCATATTCCGAAATAAAGAGATACTCGAAAAGAAAACCGGAGAGGAGGAGACGTCTGGTAATGTTCACGCTGGTTTAAAACTATTTTTTGTAATATTACGTCTATTTTTTATTTTTACAAATTATCCGGATTCTTATTAACCAACAAATTTTTTTATAATAAATATAGTCGTCATATAGTCTATTTACTATATTTTTCAATTAAGTCTAAAGCGTACTACCATTTCAACTATCCAACCGAGTGTGATTAGATAATTTAAATTACATTGTATTAACTTTACAAATGATATTGGTCCACACAAAATATAGAAGTACACTAGTCTGATTGATAACCTAAAGCAATATAATTTTTTTATCTATAAGCTATTATAACATAATGCAAAACTGTAAAAAATAATTGTAAGAAAAAACTATACAAATAAAATTGATTATAACGTTTTTGGTAAAAATGTTGGTATCGATTTTGTGATTAATACTTAAAACGTTATAAATTGTAAAGTGGTTGTAAGTTTGTAAAAAAAATTTTACCCATCTAAGTACACTAAAAAGAATAAAATATAGATTGTGTATTACACAGAGGGTTAACATTTATTTTTGTTTAACAATTGTCTATACAAAAAACCCTGTGAAGTGGAGATTTGAATCTCATGATGTAAATTCGTAAAAATTGCATGTTGATTCCACTGCATACAAAATGACCATACGTATAATCATTAAGATTATTAGACTTTAACTTGGTTGTTTTACTTGAAATCGGGTTTACATAAAACACTTACCAAAAAGATATGCTGCCTCCGAATATGCTAATAAACAAACTATCTTAAACATTTAACTTGAAGGAAACAAGAAAACTTTTGCTTAGTTTGTAAGAGAACAAATAAAACATATTCAAGAAATTCTTTACTGAAAATAGCTAGTAACATTAAAAAAATCCGATGGAACGGTGTCGGTGATGCTTCTGCTGAGAAGCTACGCGGACTATAAATATATTATCCGGTTTACAAATGTCTCCTTTTACAATTTTCTAAACATATCGAATACTTGTGAAAATCCTTTTACTTAAGTGGTTTAGTTAAAAATTCATTAATATTTCTATATTAGAAAATCTGAATTTTGAATTCCAGAAAATGCGATTTATTAATATTAATGCACAGGTTAATGGAGACAAAATTACAAAAGACCTTCAGAATAAGATATAATCGTTTGGCGTGGATCAAAGCGGAATATTTGTCCGTTGTAGAATCATCGATATAATAATTTTTATAATTTATAATAAAATAATAATAAATTCAAGACGATAAAAAAAAAATATCGAATACTTTGGATATAATATCAAATTATATAATACATATGAGTTTTCGTCCGTTTAACATGACTTGTTGTGGCTTGGACATGGTTCGTTTTCTGAATTGTACTGTTTAAAACAAAACAAAAAATCGTTTGAGATATCAAATGGATAAGATCTCGGAAGGCAAACAAGTATTTGCAACATAGAATTCAAACAAAGGACTTGCTTTAAATACCAAATGTGTAGTAGTGGTCTAGTAGTAACCACAGCCGTACCTATACTTAGGAATCCATAATATAATAATTATGGAAAAATAAATAGTGATATGGAACGAAAGAGTTCTATAACTATTTGGAAACTAATAATTTAATCTGCAATAAAGATAATAGGGAAATAGTTCGAACTAAAAATGGGGATATATATAATTTTGTCAATAAAATTTTGAAATTTTTCATAATTAAGAGTCCTAATATTTAATGATAAAATGGGAAATTTTATAATTAAGAGCCCTAAGATTTAATAACAAAATGGGGGGGACTAAGAAAAGTGGATTAATTTTTGTACATACACAAGATGGTTGCTTTTTTTGTATTTCAGGTTTAGTTTTTTTTATTATAGAGGATTAATCTTTAAATCAGATTATTAAAAACTGACTCCGAATACCGAGAAAATTATTAGCCAAATCTCTGAAACTTCTACTGTTTATTAAAAAAAAAAACATAGACTTTAAACCAAGACCAATACTGTTCGATGATTTTACATCCGACCTCGAATTTAATCAATAATTATCCAACAAAATTTCAAAGAAAAGATAAAGTGTCTGTAACACATATACACACTTTTCTGAAAATTTCAACCAAAAGATAAACTTGTGTTTCGATTACCTTGAAGGACAAAGAAAAGAATTTATCCCTAATAAAATTTTAGCATATATTTGAAAGAAAATACGGCTTATAAGCTCATAGTAACTCTGCTTACAGAAATCAATGGGCCCGATGCTGTGACGGGATCTTTACGATTAGGCCTGGCCCATCTTTGTCCAACCTAGCTCTTTAAGTTAATTAGGTTCGTTTCGTTGATTTTTTTTTTCCGTCAATTTTACATATGAAAAAGAGAGAGTGTGATACTAAATATTTTGAAGAATGCTCTTTACCGTGTTTTTTTTACTAAATGTTCTTTACCGTGTTAATTTGCTAAATGTTATGACAATCATTAGCTTGATTACACAAATTCCCAACTAGTTAGTAACATCTCTTCTCGTCTATAACAAAGTCCATCTGCTTCTTCTGCTTCTACTTCTAGTACTTTAAACCCACAAGAGAGGATTATACACGTCAAACTATTTTCTTTCAAATATATGTTTAAAAATTAGATTCTTATGTAATTGTAGTCTAGCAGATTAATGATAATTTATTTTAATCATATAATTAACGTTGACTTACTAACGATCGAAAGCATGACTGAAAGCTTAAATCCTCCATCGGCGTGAGCCTGGCCAGAATGAAATTCCACGGAATGTACAGATAGGGAATATATGATACTTAAATATAAAATATAATTCAGTTATGTGGTTTCAATAAAAAAAAATAATCTCAGTTATGTTTTAATTATATTAAATATGAACTCCAGATAGGGAGATGACATATGTCACAGATACACCATGTCACATGCCAAGATATTAAAAGAGACCTTCTCTTATTATATAAAGAGAAATAATTTCAGTTAAGTTTAGTACGTTTAAATAAAATAGTAAAAGAGGAACAATCAAGTTTCTAACAAGTAAATATTTGTTTCAAATTCACATTACCATTTTTTTTTTGCAGCGCATTACTAGAATTTCTATTTATATTGATGTTAACTCGTGTTTCATGCATTTTATTCACTCTAGATATAAAACGAATAATATTCCATGTGTCAATATCAACACATAAAATCAACCAAGCACATTAGACTCCTATATATATGATCGTTGTAAAACATTCACATAACTTGAAGATAACAAACATTACATTTTACTACAAACAAAAAAAGTTTTAAAAACATGGCTACGACCACACAACACATGAATCTGATCTTTCTCGTATTCCTCCTCACCTCCTTCGCTATCTCTCCGACGATCTCAACGGTTCCAAAAGAATGTGAAACCGAGTCAACAGACTCTTGCATCAACAAAACCAAAGCCTTACCTCTCAAAATCATTGCAATCGTCGCCATTCTTGTTACAAGCATGATCGGAGTCACGGCTCCTCTCTTTAGCCACTATGTCCCGTTCCTAAGTCCAGGCGGTAAAATCTTTATGATCGTCAAATGTTTTGCATCCGGGATCATTCTAGGAACCGGTTTCATGCACGTTTTGCCCGATTCTTTCGAGATGTTATCCTCTCCATGTCTTGAAGACGATCCATGGCATAAGTTTCCCTTCACAGGTTTTGTCGCTATGTTGTCTGGTCTTGTAACTCTAGCTATCGATTCCATTGCTACAAGTCTCTATACCAAGAAAGCTGTCGCTGACGACAACGAAGAAAGGACTACTCCGATGATAATTCAAATTGATCATTTACCTATAACAACTAAAGAACATAACTCTACATGCTCAAAACAACTATTGCGGTACCGAGTTATCGCCATGGTTAGTTCTTCATTACAAGCTCATTTACCTCTTGTTACATAATACAACAAATTCCAAATTTTAATATTCATATATTAAACGATTATATATGTGTAAATGTAGGTATTGGAGCTTGGGATTATAGTTCACTCGGTGGTTATTGGACTATCTTTAGGTGCAACAAATGACACATGCACCATTAAAGGTCTTATTGCAGCTCTTTGCTTCCATCAAATGTTCGAAGGCATGGGTCTCGGGGGTTGCATCCTCCAGGTACAATGTTATTTTATTTTTATCGAAATCCGTTTTGATCTCTTGGTCCAAAACAATACTAAACAAATAGATTAAAAATATATTAATGTGAAATTTTATGTGAACAAGTGTTACTTTTTGATAAATATATTTTAACAATAAAATATAGAAACATATAACGTTTTGAGAAGTAAATACAAATTCTTGTTAACAGGCAGAGTATACAAATGTGAAGAAATTTGTGATGGCCTTCTTCTTTTCGGTTACAACACCATTTGGGATCGCTCTTGGTATAGCATTGTCGAGTGTTTACACGGACAATAGTCCAACCGCATTAATCACGGTCGGGTTACTCAATGCATGTTCCGCAGGATTGCTCATTTACATGGCCCTTGTAGATCTTCTAGCTGCCGAGTTTATGGGATCAATGCTCCAAGGAAGCATCAAGCTTCAGATTAACTGCTTTGGCGCGGCTTTGCTCGGTTGCGGCGGAATGTCAGTCCTCGCCAAGTGGGCTTAATCTCTTTGATATTATACATCCAAGTTCCCAATTCTAGTTATGCAACTGTAATTATCTTCAGTGAGTGTAAATAATATATTTTCCTGTATCACAAAAAGAATGTGGTTTTCAAGCGATTGTTTTTTTTTTTTTTTTTGTATTTCTATTGTACTGTGAGTTCTTTAATTTAACTATATATAAATAAAATTCCATCGGTATGTATATAAATGAATTGAAATGCGCACTTAAAACTTTAAAAAGAACAAAAGAAACTACAGTATATCCGGGGGTGATTGGTGAATATACTTTTAAGGGTGTAAAGATTTTAAAATAAGATACAATCTTTAAAGTTAATAATTCTACCAATTAGATTTGACTTTCCTATAATCTCTCAAAATCACTAAAATCTCTCGCAGTCCAAATTTGAAAAAAAAATTACTTGTTATGTTGTGTTTTCTAAAAGCCATAAAAAGTAGATTATTTTTTTTTAAAGTCAGTTTTAGGAAAATAAATTAAAGTTACAGCTAACTTTTAAAAATTATGTTCAAGTAACAGTTTTAAGAGTTAAAGTTTCAAGGCTTAGCACTATATATATATATATTCTTTTTTTTTTGGTAAAACGGAACATGCGTTGAGTAACCCAACCGTGATTAACATATGCTTTTAATTTATGTATTGAATCAAAATTATGAAAGAGATAAAATTTATGATCAATACTATGTTTTATGGTTATATATATATAATTTGTGTCCTTCCAGAAAGTTGAATAACTTTCAATTTGTGTCCTTCCAGAAAGATTAAAAGTTTTTATATTATTTTATAGACTATATGAAAATTACGGACTTTCAACCCATAAATTTGAAATATTAAATGTTCGAACCAAGTTTTTTTTCCAGCATTTTTATTTAGAAATCATTTTAGGCTGGTGTTGTCTGTTTCTTCTTCACAATATTTTCCTATGTTCGTTTAGCAAAAGAAAAAAAAAAATTCCTATGTTATGATTTCACCTACCTAACGTTACTTTTCTTTTGATAAATAACTAACGTACTTTACATAAAGCTTATTTGCAATAACTCTTTTTTGTCAACTTTGCTACACCTTTTAAAATAGTTTTATATTTTTAACATACATCATCAACCCTAAAAAAATAGTAGTAAGTTAAATAATGTAGATATATATAGCGTCAACAATTTTATCTATCAGACCGTACGTACGGTATACGACTTGTAAAAAGGCAAGATCATTGCAATTTCACCAAATCCCAACATAAACAATAATGATTTCGCTACGTGTTATTCTTTTTCCATATTAAGATGAAATATATTCAACGGCAGCAAAATTCCGGCATGGAAATAGCCCGTACATTTTTTTCCTATATATAAGCCTAAGTCGTAAGAAAGCCCAAACAGAACCCACAAGATTGCAAAACATTCAAGAAAACAAAAGCAAAGAGAACTTTCTAAACATTTTTAATGGCGGCATCGGTTACAACACTCATGAAGCTCTTCTTCTTTGCCCTAATCATTATTAGCTTCACCGTATCTCCGGCCATGTCAACGGCACCGGAAGAATGTGAAGCCGAGTCAACAAACCCATGCGTCAACAAGGCTAAAGCCTTACCTCTAAAAATTATATCCATTGTAGCCATTCTCCTAACCAGCATGATAGGTGTCTCGGCTCCTCTCTTTAGCCGATATGTTCCTTTCCTCCATCCGGACGGAAACATTTTCACAATTGTTAAGGCTTTCGCGTCTGGGATCATCCTCGGAACAAGTTTCATGCACGTTTTGCCAGATTCTTTCGAGATGTTGTCATCCGAATGTCTAGAGGACGATCCATGGCACAAGTTTCCATTCACGGGATTTGTCGCTATGTTGTCGGGCCTAGTCACTCTAGCCATCGACTCCATGGCTACTAGCTTCTACACTAGTAAGAATGGTAGTGAAATCGTGCCCGCTGCTACTACTGGTGATCAGGAGAGAGCCAATTCGATGGTAACTCATGGTCATAGTCACGGCCATGGCGTTACATTAACTACCAAAGACAGTGGCTCACAGTTATTGCGGTACCGTGTCATTGCTATGGTTAGTCCATTATATAATTTACCACTTAATGATGTTAGTTTTAACAAATTAAATTAACCATTTCATATGTTTGTATCAATACATTCGATAGGTGCTGGAGCTTGGAATTATAGTTCACTCCGTAGTCATTGGACTATCTCTTGGTGCAACAAATGACACATGCACCATTAAAGGTCTCATTGCAGCACTTTGTTTCCATCAAATGTTTGAAGGCATGGGTCTTGGCGGTTGCATCCTCCAGGTAGACCAAAAACTACATCTATACAACGAAATATAAGTAAAAACAAATTGAACTATAGCCTTGGCTATTCATATCCATTATCTTTCATATATTGCATCAATGTTGACTAACAAAATATTGTATATTGTGAATAGGCGAAATATTCCAATGTGAAAAAGTTCATAATGGCCTTCTTTTTTGCGGTTACAACACCATTTGGGATCGTTTTAGGGATTGCATTGTCGAGTATTTACAGAGATAATAGCCCAACCGCATTGATCACTGTGGGATTGCTCAATGCCTGCTCAGCAGGACTGCTCATCTACATGGCCCTTGTCGACCTTTTAGCAGCTGAGTTTATGGGACCAAAGCTCCAAGGTAGCATCAAGCTTCAGATCAAATGTTTCTTTGCCGCTTTACTTGGATGCGGTGGAATGTCAATCCTTGCTAAGTGGGCTTAGAACCAAACTTATCCATCAATATTGGCGTTCAGAATTTTAAAAGAGTTTGGTTAAGTTCGATTTCAGAAAATGTTGTTTGATATTAGAATGTGTCACATGAAGTGTTTTTCTCTTTTGTTGTTTGTTTATCATATTGATTTTGTCATGTTGTGTGATGAATAATTATGTAATGGAGTTTGAGGAAATTAACTTTCGATATTCTCTATATATATATATATATTTGAGTTCTTCGTCCAATTTAATAAGTGAGACGACTTTTTAAACTTGGAATTAGCAAATACTCCAAAATTAGCAAATAAATTTTGGTATACCCCTTTCGTCTCATGATATCTACTTTATATAAAAGGAGAAGATTTTAAGGATTCTCAAGGGCTCCACTTAGGCAAAAATAATACTGAAAATAATCAGCCAATAGAATTCTTTATTATCGACATGTCATCTATTAATTTTGTATCTCACTATAAACTCGATACATCATTGTCGAATTAATAGAAGCCCATACAAAAAAGCCCAAATTAGAAAACCCAAACTTTCACCAATTAGAGGCCCAAGCTTCAGCCATCTTCTTCACGGTTTCTAACTCCGTAACCCGGGAATTCCTGTAAAAAATTTAGACGTCCACATACAATCTCACGCGAACGAAAACACGTACCTCAAACGACGAATCATCTTCCGTTATAACACAACTTCCAACTTAATTCATTTCATAAAATTCATTTCATAAACTTCAGATCTCTTCACTTTCTCTCACTGTTAACGCTCCAAATCCAATTGAATCAATAATGGCTCCACGATTGCCACCACCACTCCATCCTATATATATTGAATCTGATTCGTCTTTAACAAACTACTCACACCTTCTTACTTTGTCTCATCTCCCAAAACAGACATGCATGGCCTCCAGAAACTCCAATGCTCTTGCCCAAGTCCAACACCACATGTTCTTCAACGAGGTTCAATCGAGCTTATGCAAAGAAGAATTGGTCTTCAATCCACATCTGGGATGCGCAAAACCCAACCAAAGGTCGCATACTCATCATTGACGTCGACGTTCTCATAGACGATTTAGAGACTTCAATGAGACATGCAATCTTTGAAGAAGAAAATGAGCAACATATAATCTGTTACCTCTCCAAGAATGAGAAGATATCAACGACCTAACATGCAAACACAAGTACCACCATCAATGCATTGTACAATGAATCCAAATCAAGAAAAATTGGCCGAAATACTGGGAAACTAAGCTTTGAACTAAATTAAAATCTTCGACAAAGTAATAACACAATCGGTAAGATACCAACAAACATAATCATAACACTGCACTGTTGTGTTAGAATTCTAAATTCAAATAAACATATTTAACAAAAAAAAAAATTAAACCCAAATAACAAAAAAAGTACATAAAATAAACTCAAGACGAATACAAAAATCTCTTCCTCTACAAAAAAAAACATAAATAAAACATAATAATATTTGTAGACAAAAAAAAAATATTAATATTTATCATGTTCTTAAAAAAAATCCGGGCGTAGCCCAAAACTTAGATAATTAAAGATTAGGTTCACATACTTAAAAAATGCAACAACTAAACTACCATTGGTTTATAATTAACTATTTAATTCTAGTTAACATGAGATAAAATAAGAAATACTATACAAATTTTGCTAGAAAATACAAAACATTAAGTTTGTGAAACATTTTTTTTCTTCAAAAACATCTAACATTGTGAAACGGGAATAGTTTTAGCTTGTGTTAATATCTTACAAAAAACAAACATTATAATTGCAATATATCATAGATTTTGTGGAAAATCTTTTCAAAATGACCAATAACATTTTGTTAAATTTCCATCGAATCCGATATCCCTCCAAATAGTTACAAATTATTCATGATCCATTGCATCCGCTCAGTTTAGTTTAATACACTCCCCTTAGTTTAGTTGTAACATGAATGTATCTGATGCTGCCATATATGGAAATCTTTATTACGTTTTTGACCGGTTAAATATATAATGCGAGTTGACTGCATTAATTTCAACAATTCCTCCTTTTATCAAAGCAAGTCCTGTGAACCAAGATTATATTGCCATAAAAAAAACCCACAGAAAAATGAACCTTTATAAAAATGTCGATTAAACGAGTGTTTATTTACAAACAACACTAATTAGTAATCAAATCAATCACTCTCCAATATTTTACTCTCCCTCGTGCTCTCTATGATGAATTATATGAAGCTTTTGATCATCGCCGTGATCCTCCTTCCAGCGTTGGTCCAATCTCGACAGGTAAAATGTGACCGGTTGTTTGGAAATTGCATCGACGGTGGACAAGAAGTGATCATGAAGATAATGAGATCAGGTTTGGATGTGAGCCGTAGGATTCTTCAAGCGGCGAGATATATAAGCTACGATGCATTGAAGAACAATACACCAGCTAAGGGACATGGTAAACCTCGACCGGCTTACCCATACCGACGAGGTTGTGATGTCCATACAACTTGTTACCGGTTTACGGATTAAAACATAAACGCTCTCTAGAGATCAATTGGAGTACAAAACAAAATTTCGCTGGGAAATTTGTAGCAAACGTAGCAAACCGGAACTAGCTACAAAAATAGTTTTATTGCAACCAAAAAAAACAAAAACGTAGCTGTGCTTTCAGGTTTTTGTAGTGGATCTTTATGTCATTTTTCTTTTCTTTTTTTTGTTGGTGTGTTTATTTTACTTTTAATTGGTATCTTCAGTCACATTACGGTTTTCATTATTGTTCGACAACGCATTCATAATTTCATATGGTGAAAGCTTTAAAGAGAAAGTTACGTTGTTTCACATTATAAATTCTAAAATATTTATTTTATATTATATAGGGGATAAAAAAAAAATATATATATATATATATAGGGGTTATATTAAAAAATTATCACATTTTAATTTTTAAACTTGGCTAAATGTATGAATTCTTAAGCGCAAGAAATATTCCCGTATTCTTAAACTCTATTCTTCCGATATAGGCAACTAAAATTATCATATTGATACAAGTAGTAATTGAAGAGTTTTTTGATGAAAACAAAAATAAAGCGAACCAGTGGTATTGTTTGCAAAAAAGTTTATGTTCACTAGGGCTCACTACAAGAAAACAGAGCTTTAGCGTCGGCAGTATTCGACGCTAAAACGACGCTAAAACGTCTTAGCGTCGTTTTAGCGTCGAAGTACGTTTCGACGCTAAACCGTCGACGCTAAATCATTTTCGATGCAAATTCGACGCTATATTAGAAGCGGACAAAAATTCGACGCTAAAACGACGCTACAGTTCGACGCTAATTCGACGCTAATTAGCGTCGAATTAACATCGATCAAGGTCGATGCAAAGCGTACGACGCTAATTCGATTCTAATTAGCGTCGAACCCTTTCGTGTAGACGCCGCTAATTCGACGCAAATTAGCGTCGAATTAGCGGCGTCTACACGAAAGGGTTAATTAGCGTCGAATTAGCGTCGTTATTAACATTTTAAAAAAAATATATAAATTATAAATTATAAAATATATTAAAAATTAAATTATAAAATATATTAAATTTTTTTTAAATTATAAAATATATTAAAAATTAATAATATTACAAAAATTAAATTATCCGATACAGAAAAAATTAAAACGCTAATGAGGAGGCGGTTGTTGGGTCCTTAGGTTGATGACGTCGTCTCGGATCATCTCTTCGGATTCCTGCTCGAACTGCGATGGACCGTCGTCAGGTGGAGGAGGCGGTGGAGGAAACTGCAACCCTTGCATGGCAGTTGCTAATGACGGATGATCCTCTGCGATGATGTTGAAAAGACTGGTCAATACTCCGAGTCTAGTCTCTATGTGCGTCTCTAGCTGCGAAATCCTACTGTTAGCAGCATCCAACTGTCTCGTCAATTCCGACTGAGACGGACCCGACGTGTAGGAAAATCGAGCAGACGTAGAAACTGCTGGGACATCCCTGATGGATCCAACACCCATCGTTCGTCCTTTCTTCTTCGGTGCAACCTATAAAATAAAAATGTTATACAAAAAATTGTAATAAAAATAATTTTAAATATATTATAAGAATCTAAAAAATTACCTCCTCGTATAGTCTATCCAAATCTTGGACACCCATCGTAGACTGGACAGATTCGTCTAGCTCTGCCAGTCATGCGTTGTACTCGTTGAACGTTTGTTCCGCTTGAGCGGTAACAAACGTCCTATCCTTACTCCGATGAGTTTTCTCCATCACTTTGTGCATCGGAGGAAGATCACCGCCGGCAGCCTGTTAAACAAAAATAAACATAGATAAAATAAAATATATAATAAATAAATATTTAAAATAAATCAAATAAATTAAGTTAATTAAAATATTACCATGTTGATGCGTACTGTGGCGTATGATGATTGACCCGCACAATGCTTTGAAGGTCCATCTCCTTCGGCCACCGGCGTAAGACGGGCTGCAGAACACTTCCCCGATCTAACCATTGAATGGGGGTCCTCCCAAAACCGCACTAGTCCCGACCAAATATCGGGATCCAGCCCTATCGGCCTCCCCGCATCGCCTTTCGCGCGCCACGCTTTCTTCAAGTTCTCGACGTAGCCGTTTAGACGCTTTAGCGCCTTACGCTCGAACTCCGCTCGCACGTCGAAAGTACGAAATTCCTCCCAGTGCCACCCTTGCTACAAAAATACGAATAATGTTATGAATATATTTAAAATTAAATACTTCAATTAATAAAAATAAATAATATAAAATGACTTACCGCCCATGACTCGAACCAAATATCCCAAACATGCTGCGGGATCTGGCTCCAATTAGCATGGGGCATCGTGAAATAGGCCGTGATGGCCTTGGTGACCGAAGGCGATACATTGTTATCGCTAAACCTGTTAAAAAAAAAATTTACAATGATTTAATTATAATTTGTAATTAAAAATTAAATAACCAAAATTAGCGGATTTTAATTAGTAATATTGTAAAAGATGTAATCATACCATAATGTACCAGGAGGCCTCATCGGATGGAGACTCTGGACCCGTGTCTCTCGTCCAGGTTGGCGGAGAAGCTCGGTAATCCGCATAATGAGAGGCGCGTTTGCCGGTGGCGGCTCAGAGTGCTCATCGGAAGGGTGTGCTTCGTCTTCTTCTGGCTGTGTCTCTGGCTCTGGCTGAGGCGGTGGCGGTGGCGGTGGCGCAGCCCGTGGCGGAGCCCGAGGACGATAGTTCGCAGCCTGCGAACCGGACCCCGACGCTGATCCGGATCCGCGTCGGGCATCGGATCCGGGAACCGTAACATCATCGCCAAATAACTGGCCGTATGAAAGAGGTGCTCGATCCGCCTATAAAATAAAACAAAATTATTAAATTAAAACATGTAAAATATAAATTCATAAATAAATTAAAACAATTATTATAGAAATTTTAAAAAACAATTCATAAATTCTTAAATTTTATAAATACAAACACATAAATCCATAAATCCATATTTTTTAAAAAATTGATAAATTCTTTTATTTTACTTTACATAAATAAATTTCATAAAATATAAATTCATAAATTTGATTTTATTTTTGCCAAATTTATAAATTAGTAACTTATCAAATCTAAATTTATTTTCTACATATTTCCTAAAATCTATTTAAAATCAACTTTGTTCATATCAAAATTTCCTAAAATATATATTTCATATCAAATTTCCTAAAATATTTTTCTTATATATTTCTTAAAATCTATTTCATATCAAATTGCCTAAAATTTATTTCCTATATATTCCCTAAAATCTATTTAATATCAAATTTCCTAAAAAATATTTCCTATATATTTCCTAAAATCTATTTAATATCAAATTTCCTAAAATATATTTCCTATATGTTTTTTAAAATCTATTTCATATCAAACATCCTAAAATTTAATTCCTATATATTTCCTAAATCTATTTTATATGAAATTACCATCAAATTTAATTACCAATTATATATAAAAAATTACTAATATATATAAAAATTATAAAAAAAAAAACATTTACCATAGGAGTTGCGGTGGTGGTGGGAGGCCGAGAGAGAGAGAGGCAATCGACGGTGGTGGGAGGGAGAGAGAGAGAGAGAATCGCGGTGGTGGGAGGGAGAGAGAGAGAGAGGCAGCCGCGGTGGTGGGAGGGAGAGAGAGATCTAGCCACCAGTGGAGAGAGGGGAGAGAGAAAAAGAGAGATGCGCGGTGGTGGGAGGGAGAGAGAGAGCTGTTCCGGCAGTGGTGGGAGGGAGAGAGAGAGCTGTTCCGGCGGTGGTGGGAGGGAGAGAGAAGGTGGTGTTGAGGAAGTGAGGAAGAAGAATGAAAGTCGGAAGTGAGGAGGAAGAAGAAGAAGAAGGGTCTGTTTGATTAAAATAAAACCGTGATCCGACGCTAATTCGACGCTAATTAGCGTCGAATAAGCGTCGAATGGTTTAAAAAATTTCAATCGGTTTGACCAAATCTGTTTGAAATTTTTCGGTTTACCGCCATTGGTTAAATCAAATTAATTCAATATAGCGTCGATTTTGCGTCAAAACAAAAAATTCGATGCGGTTTACGTTCTAAACCCTAAACCCTAAGTGCCAAATTTGTTTGATTTAGCATCGAATTAGCACCGGAAAATCTAGTTGTCGACGCTAATTAGACGCTATAAGCGTCGAATTAGCGTTGAAATTTGCCCTTTCGATGCTAATTCGACTCTAGATCGACGCTAAATGTAAGCCCAATGTTTTTGATATAGGATAACGAAACCGTCACTGATACGAGCACAATCTTAGCCATTTCATTCTTTGTTGTTTCCGAATATTTTTAAATTTTGAAATTTTTCGTACTTACTTATATGAGTTCATATAAGGTATGAACTTATATGTAAAACTATATAGTTATTTGAAATCTTGATTCCTCTGGGAGCTATTTTAAGCACAGATAACCATGAGATCCCTGTTTTTTTGACACGTGGATATGGAATAAAACAAACTTGATCCGCTTGTGATGCAAGGACAAATGGATCGTACTTTGCATAAGAAACTTTCCTACTCGAACCCCTCGCCCGACAACTGGATCAAACCACTCGCATTTGAAAAGGGTGCACTTTAAGTTAACCAAACCAGGGAATTGCACTTGAACAATGTCTTGTATAATGCCATAAAAATCTGTGTCCCCGGCTCGAACTACCACACCATAGTTTGCAGTTGCTCTATTTTTCCCACGTTCAAACGTATGAAACACATAACCTCGTGTAAAATACATTGGAGATGACGTAATTTTCCCCAACGGACCTTGGATCAACTCTCTAAACCATACAGGGTATGATGTGTCTCCATATGCAACCTAGCAAATACAGTATACACATTGTAAATATAGTATACACATTTATATATATGTTTTTACAGATGAGCTGAATATATATAATTTGTTTTGAACGTACCTGAGTTCTCAACCATTTAGCAAAGTGTAGATCTTTACGTTTCTCAATCTCACCGGCGGAAGCATTTGGGAAAGCCTCGTTAACTTGGCGAATGAATTCACTAATACAAAATATAGTTATAACAAATGTTTTCAAAGCATATATAAGTACAAAAATAACCCTTACCTCAATCCATAGTTGGTAACTATAATATGTACCTAAAAAATGGGCTGACTTCGTCGCATTGTAAGAGAATATATGTGTGTGCGCAATTGTAGTCTTCGTATGAGAACCAGTCTTCCTCTCTTGTGATTCCGGCATGCCTACCAACTGCACAGAATATATCTGGGACATCAGAAACTGGATACGTTTGCGCGATGCCACCATTGTCGTACCTACGTGGAGCTCTTTTTCGTGTCCGGACAGTTGGAGAGAAGTAATATGAGCTGAAATGAGAGGTTTCTTTGGTTATACTTCCTGCAACAATTGATCCTTCAACCCTAGCCAGGTTTTTTGCCTTTCCTTTTAAGTGTTTCATGAATCTCTCGAAAGGATACATCCAACGAAACTGAACGGGCCCTCCTAAATCGGCTTCGTGAGGAAGATGGACAGGAAGATGCTCCATAACATCAAAAAATGATGGAGGGAATATCTTCTCTAAGTTGCACAGCAATATAGCGATGTTATTGTTTAGTTGTTGAATTCCATCCTCAGTCAGAGTTCGCACACACAGATCTCGAAAAAATGCGCCAACACCTAAAACCATAGTCCAATATCAACAAAAACAGAAATGCAATTTTTCACGCATCATTTGTTTAGATATTTATATATCGTTATAGAAAATATACCTGCAAGTGATTCATGCACGTTCGTTGGCAAAAGTTCTGTAAATGCGAAAGGCAATAATCTCTCCATAAACACATGACAATCATGACTCTTCATACCAGAAATTTTTTTCCCTTGCTCCACAGACTTAGAGAGTTTTGACACGTATCCATCTGGGAATTTAACTTCGGTGGAAACCCAGTTGAAGAATGTTGATTTGCCTTCGCTTGACAATCTAAAGATAGGCACTGGAGCTCTCCCATCTCCCGTGAGATGTAACTCAACTCTAGAACATATACGAGGCAAATCCAATCTAGACTTCAAGTTGTCTTTAGACTTGCCTGAAACGTTTAAGATGGTGTGCATGATGTTATCGAAAATTTTTTTCTCAATGTGCATGACATCAAGATTGTGGCGCAATAGATGATCCTTCCAGTACGGTAGATCCCAGAAAATGCTCTTCTTATGCCAATTATGTTCGACAAGGTATCCATCTGGGAGATTGGTCGGGATGTTAAGCCAGTTACCACGACGTTTTGTTGTGTCCTGAGCTCCCCAATAATCAATTTGACCTTCAATTTGCTCTCCTGAAAGATATGGAGGTGGGGGGATACGTACACGTTTGCCCTTTGTGAATCGTCTTCTGTTCCCCCGGTACGGATGGTTCATAGGGAGAAACCTCCGGTGACAATCAAACCAACAAGATTTTCTACCATTTTTAAGTTGGAATGCATCTGTTTCATTTTGGCAATACGGACATGATAACCTACCATGTGTTGTCCAACCAGATAACATTCCGTACGCTGGAAAATCGTTTATCGTCCACATAAGCACAGCTCGGATGGTAAAATTCTTTTTCCTGGAGTAATCAAAAGTACGAACCCCATGAGACCACAACAAGTTCAACTCGTCAATCAGCGGCTATAAAAACACATCAATAGATCTTCTTGGATGCTTCGGACCAGGGACTAAAATACTCAAAAACAGAAATTCCCTCTGCATGCCCATATCAGGCGGAAGGTTATAAGGTGTCAATATAACCGGCCACAAAGAATATTGCCTGTCAGACATACCGAACGGACTAAAACCATCTGTACATAGGCCAAGATAAACATTGCGCTTCTCTTTAGCAAAATTAGAGTGTACCGATTTGAAGTGTTTCCAAGCTTTTGCATTAGAAGGATGATGAACTTCTCCTTAAATAGTTGAATATTCCGCATGCCACCTCATTGATGCAGTTGTTCGTTCCGAATGGTATAGCCTTTGTAGCCTATCTGTTATGGGCAGGTACCACATTCTCTGCCACGGCACTTTACTTCTACCAGCTCCTTGGGGCTTAAATCTTGGTTTGTGGCAAAATCGACATTCCTACAGATCTTCATCATCTTTCCAAAATATCATGCAATTGTCAATGCAAACATCTATCATCTGCGAGGGCAATCCTAAACTAGAGACTAGTTTTTGTATGTCGTAGTATGACTCAGCAGCTTGATTACTCTCTGGCAAATATTCTTTTAGAAGAGCTGTCCAATCATCCATGCAACTCTCAGATTGATTATGATCAGACTTTATTGTCATCATCCTAGATGCCAATGATAATTTAGACAGACCTTCCCTACAACCTTCTTAGATTGGTTGGTTTGCAGAATCAAGCATATCATAAAATTTTTTAGCATCTGCATTGGGTTCCTCAGCAACATCAGGAGTAGACATAACTCTAGGAAATGCATCGGTTACCATTTCTTCGAACCTATTATGTTCTAACCCGACATCATGATCATTTTCTATAACAAATTGATGCTGATCATATTGCTCATTCGAATAACCCTGATCCATAGGTTGGTAACTAGTACTACCCGAAGTTTCATCTTCATATCCCTCTCCATGATAAAACCAAACATAATATTCAGGTGTAAACCCTCTATTAAATAAATGCGTACCAACTGTATCAATTGTCTGCGGCCTCGAATTTTTGCACTTCCGACAGGGCACACCATCACGCCGGTTCGTTGAATTGTAGGCACACTACTCGCTTGAGCCATGAAAATTTCAAGGCCATTGAGGAACTCTTCTGAAGGCCCTCCATTTGCATCTTTACGTTGATACATCCAGCGTCTGAGTTCGTATATATCGCCAATTTTTTTTCTAAATTTTGTAAATTTTTTTTTCCAAATGTTTTTTTTTTTAAAGCTGAATGATTCTTGCAATGCCGGTGGGTGGGTATATATAGGAGAACTTAGTAGCGATTTAGCATCGATTTTGCATCGAATATTTAGCATCAAATTAGCGTCGAGTTTGCACCCAGGTAGGTAAACCCGTGTTTAATGTGTCTCCTACCTACCAATTTGAGGCTAATTCGACGCTATATTCGACGCTACGTGATCGACGCTAAATCGATGCTAATGTTGCATCGATTTAGCGTCGAATTCAGTCTTTAACTGGAATTTCGACGCTAATTTGATGCTAATTTACGTCGATTTAGCGTCGAATATTTAGAACGACACAACTTCGACGCAATTTCGACGCTATATTACAGTTTTCTTGTAATGGCTGGGCAAAAAATCCGTCAAATCTGATTCGATTTGCTATTCGTTACGATCTGATCCGATGAATCCGGATATCCGTAAAATTTTAAAATAAAGCAAATACCAAATTTAAGTATATGTAGAAAACAAATCAAACCGCAAATATCATTTTAGAAAAACCGAATATCCGATCCGATCTGTTAAATATATTATATATCTAAAGTATATAATAAGTTATTATTTTTTTTTAGTTATTATAGATGTATGAGCGTGAAAAGTTATACTCAACTCATTCATTTTTGTTAAATATTCGATTTTTTATTATGATTAAATAATAAAATAAATAAATAACAATTAAAAATTTAACGGATCGGATATCCGCGAATATCTAAAAAAAAATTCGGATATTCGAAATTTGCCGGATCGGATCGAAAAAACAATTATCCGTAAAAGAAGGACCGGATCGCAGATACCAGATTTTTTTCGGATATCCACTGGCTAATGTTCATACATAAATAATGAGCTATAAAAAATTGAATATGATGGTGAATAATCGCGCAATTATTGTTGGCAAAATAAATTGCCCCAATTACGAGGTCGGGCCCTTCACAGAAACAGCCCATTGGCATTGACAAAGGTACACACTGCTTCGTATTCTGAATTCTGAATTTTGTATCTTCGGATCTAAGTCCCAAAATGTATTATTAATATTGACTAAAGTAAATTACCAACAATGTAGATTGTAGTTGTTGAGGAATGAGGATTGCATGATCACGGTCCTGATATTTAGGAGACCCTAAGGAAATTTTTTTTTGAGATTTTTACATTCATATTTTAAAAGATAACAAATGTTAAAATTTTAAAAATTTAGAAGTTTATTTGTGCAAAAAAAAATAAAATAAAAACATATTTCTGCTAAACAAGACAAATTGGAGATTTGTTTCTGCAAAAATAAATAAATCAGAGGTCTTTTTATAATAGTGAAAATTTAAAAAAATTTGGGGGTCCAAAGCTCATGCCTTTCCAACCTATGCTCAGATTCAGCCTTGTGCATGATCTCTTCTTTTTAGAAACAAAATAACTGGCTTTTTTTTTCTTCACAATCTTACTTTATTCATTAAACTTTCCACAATACAAAGAGAGAAAGAATTAGGCATCCTCTAAACATACTACAACATAATTGAAATGCATTTACACTTAAGATAGATATTTCTTCGCGAGAGATAGACAGCAAATCCAAGGCATGCCTCGAATACGTCAAGAAAATTTTCACGGCAAAGCCAGAAAATCTCAAATTGGTCACTTTCCAATGTGACATTGAAATCGAACTCCTACCTCTGGTAATCGCCGAGACGAAACCGGTCATTTCTTTTGGTCCTGAAGAGATCGCTACACAAGAAGACAATACAGTGAGATTGTTCTTTAAGGTTTCCGGCGCATAAAACGGAAATACACCTACTCTCAAAGAGAGTGATGAAGATATGACCATTCTCAAAGAGAGGGAATAAGTACGACCACTCTTAATAAAAGGGAAGAAGATGGTAAAGTTCTTAGGAAACTTGATCTCTCCCAACAAGAGGAGGAAATTGAGATTGAGATTGATATCTCCAATAAGGAGAAATTTTGAAATGTAATCCTTTTAGAAACCGTGACTATGCTCACGGTAGCCACGCACATATAAGCATCAATCAAAGTTGACTTATTGAAACAATTCGAGCCGTTTTTTTTTTTATTGAATTAGTATTGCCATAAATATTAATTTTCAACAACAATTCAAACACATCAAACAACCAGTGGAAGCAAAACTCAATTAAACCATTCATATAACCAATTCATCAAACCAACAATAACCACTTTCAAATCAATAACTCCAAGAGTAACCAGCAACCTAACCAGCAATTCTAAACAACATTAAATATGGAAATATGGAAACTTTAGTTAAATAAGGAAATTTATGGAAAAATGCGATGTTTTTTTTCAACAGAAAACTAAATTTTCAAACCCAACAAAATCTCTCTCAACTCTCATTCCCGTCCAAAAAGAGGCTGCTCGCGTTTAAATAGCCGAGCTCTAGGGTTTTTCAATCCAAAATTGTTAGCCGAACGATTTAAAATCGAACCGACAATTACTAGTGTTGATCGACACCCCTCTTGGTGTCGATCGACACCCTCCAAAATCATACCAAAAATTTTAATTTTTTGTTCACGGACGTTACATGTAACGCCTGTGAACCAAAAAGTAGATTTTTTTGTTGGGTGTCGATCGACACAAGGTGTTATGTCGATCGACACAAGGTGTTATGTCGAACGACACGTGTGTTTTTGGACTTATGAGAAGTCGTGTTCTGAGTGTTGTGTCGATCGACACAGGTGAGGTGTGTCAATCGACACGGGTTAAAATCAAACCGACAAGTTTGGTTTTTGATCGCGCGGTTTGGCGATCGATTTAGAGAACTCTAGGGTTCGATATATAAGGGGAAACAGTCGGGATTGTGGTCGATTTTTAGACCAAAAACAGAGAAAAGTGGGAGAAAATCAGAAATCAGAAAGATTGAGAGAGATTTTGGTGATTTTCGAAAATGATTGATCGTTTGAGGCTCGTTCTTGAGGCTTGTGAGCGAGGAGGATCATTGATGTGGTGATTTCGGGTCTGAGAGGACAAAATCAGAGGTTTTTCATGGTTGTTCTTCGTGTTCTTCGTCGTTCTTCCTCTTTTCATTCCTTTTCGAGGTGAGAGCGTGACTATAGGTTTATTTGGGTAAATGATTAGATGGAATATGATTGATTGTGGCTATTTGGATTGGATTCGTGTGTTTTGTGGATGGAATCGTGCAGAAGATCGACAGATCGTATTCGGATTTGAGCCATGAGAGGATAGTCTCATTCCATGTGTCTGCGATGTCATGTCAATCGACACACTTGCTGTGTCTAGATCGACACCATGGTAGCGTGTTGATCAACACAAATTCAGTTTGTTGATCGAAACCTAGTGGTTGTGTCGATCGACACAGTGCTCCTGGACTGGTTCGTGTTTAACTGGTTCGTGTTTGACTGGTTCGTGTATGCTTGTTGTATGCTCATCATGGTATTGTATCTCTTGCTTATGCATGTGTGTATAACCTGTAGACGGGATGACCGCCTTGCTAAGTATTTGTGATAATACTCACGCAACTCTTTTTGCTATGTGTTGCAGGTAAAGAGAAAATGCGATCGTGGAATCATGGCCGGAAAGAGGAGATGATCTAGTGTCTTATTTCGTGGTCTTGAGTTAGAATTGCTAGGATGTAGTAATTCTGGAACCACTAGTTATTTGTTATTCGAATGGAATTGAATGAATTGGATTGGTTATTTGGTTACTGATATTGGTTTATTGAATTGAACAGTTTAGTGGATTAATAAAATATGGGATTTATTTATTGGATTGTTATTTGTTTATTCTAATTGTTTTCGCATTGCTGGTATTTGGCCCATTGAGGATTATTATTTGTGATGGTAGTAATCCGAAGAGAAAAATTTTAAATGTTTGGATCGGGTTGTTTCATTTCGGTATCAGAGCCCTTATGGTTCTAGGGTGGGTGCAATTAATTGATTATGTGAGTTAATTGATTATTTGTTGTGTGGGTTGGAGTCCTAGATCATCTCTTCCGAGCCTTTAATGAGATTCCACGGTATGTGTTTTATGAATTTCTGTTTTTCTAGTACCTAGTAGTCTGCTGGTTAGTGCAGAGTGATGGCTAGAGTGGCTAGAGGCAGAGGTCGTGGGGGCCATGGAGGCCGAGATGGTCGTGGTGAGTGCGGGCGAGGACTGCAGAGTGAGTCAGATGCTGCGAGTGTGGCCCAGGAGACCACGCAGGAGTAGGTGGCGGATTCGCAGGCGTTTCAGTAGGGGTTTATGGGTGAATCTGCTACGAGTGCCAGTGTGAGGGCTGGTGAAGCTAGTGTGGGTCCTGGTGTAGCTGGTGGTGCGGCGGGCCCAGATGGGGGTGCTGCCGCAGGTGTGACCGAGAACCGAGATGATCTCTCTACGGGTTTGTTGCAGGTTTTTCTAGAGCGGTTACCAGGTAGGGTACCGGCTCCGGGTCAGGCTCCGGGAGTTCAGCCAGGTGTGGCTGGTGTGCAGCCAGTAGTAGCTGGTGGACAGCCGGGAGTGGCTGGTGTGCAGCCGGGTGTGGCGGTTGCAGAGGAGCTTCCATCCTACCTGAGGATGATAGAGCAGATGCAGAGGATTGGCACCGGGTTTTTCTCGGGTGTTGCCAAGCCTGAGGAGGCCGATGAGTGGCGGCAGATGTTGGAGCGTAACTTTCGCTCTATCAGGTGTCTTGAGGGATACAGAGGTTATCTGGCGGTTCACTATCTGGATAGTGACGCGGATCTCTTGTGGAGAGGTGTTAACGCCAGGAGGCTACAGGTCGAGATGGTCGGGGAGGATTTCTTGGCTAAGTTCAATGCCAAGTATTTCCCGCATGAGGCGGTGGATCGGTTGGAGTCGAGGTTTTCGAACCTGGCTCACGGAGACCGGACCGTGAGAGAGTTCTATTTAGAGTTCGGTCGGCTTCTGGTACATGCTGGTAGGGGCATGGAGGACGAGTAGGCCCAGGTGAAGAGGTTCCTGAGGGGACTTCAAGCTAATTTGAGAACTCACTGCACGGCGAGTAAGTTCTCCACGAGGGCGGAGCTAGTTGAGACGGCTCCTGCGATTAAGGAGGACCTCAGGGAGCAGGCTGTGGTGGTGAGTCCACCGATTAAGCAGCATACGGGGTCGAGCAGGGGCGGCAAGCCTGCTCAGGGTCAGAAGAAGAAGTGGGAGAGCACTTCTGGGCCGAGTCAGAGAGGCCAGGGTGGTCTAGGATGGTTCGGGAGCAGGAGCTAGGATCACAAAGTGGCCAGTTATCCTAAAAGAAGTGAGGCTCGGGGTGCTCAGGTGTGCTACCATTGCAGAGAGCCGGGGCATATTAAGCCCAAGTGTCCGAAGCTACATCAGATGGCGGTCGCGGTAGTGCAGCCGTTGGCGGTGCAGCCGTTGGCTCAGATCGCAGCGACGCCGCTGGTGTTTACTTCGGCGGAGGCGGGTGGTTCTAGTGTCAGACCGATCATAGGTAATATTTAGACTTGACCTTTTAAATTCTTGTATGTTTGAATTTAGTCTATTTGGAATTTGTGAGTCTACGCTAGAGTGTCGGTGTCCTAAAGCACATGAGATTTGTGCAGGGACCTTAGTTGTGGGCGGGTGTGAGTCCCACGTGTTGTTTGATTCGGGAGCTACGAATAATTTCATTACTCCGGAGTGTGCGGAGGACAGCGGTATCCGTAGCGATTCCGGTGAGCAGTCGGGGGTAGTTAAGGTTGCTAGTAGCAGGTTGATGAATTTTGGTGATGCCGTTTGGGTTGACGAATGCGCCAGCAGCGTTCATCAGGTTGATGAACGGGGTGTTCCAAGAGTATCTGGATGTGTTTGTGATCATCTTCATAGATGATATTCTGGTGTATTCGAGGTGTCCGGAGGAGCACGAGATGCATTTGAGGTTAATTCTGGAAAAGCTTCGGGAGTAGAAGTTGTACGCAAAGTTGAGTAAATGCAGTTTCTGGCAGCGAGAGATGAGCTTTCTTGGCCATGTGGTGTCTGCAGAGGGAGTTACGGTGGATCCGGCTAAGATAGAGGCTATCAGAGGTTGGCCTAGACCGAGGAGTGCCAGTGAGATCACGAGTTTTCTTGGGTTGGCGGGATATTATCGGAGGTTTGTTAAAGGGTTTGCGAGTATGGCGCAGTCGATGACAAAGTTGACGGGGAAGGATGTTTCTTTTGTGTGGTCTTCAGCTTGCGAGGAGAGTTTTGGGAAGCTGAAGGAGATGCTGACTAGTACACATCTGTTAGCGTTACCCGAGCCGGGTGAGCCTTATGTTGTATACACAGACGCTTCGGGAGTTGGTTTGGGATGTGTACAGATGCAGCAGGGAAAGGTTATTGCGTATGCTTTGAGGCAGTTGAGGAAGCACGAGTGCAATTACCCTACCCATGATTTGGAGTTGGCTGCGTTGCTTTTCGCCCTTAAGATTTGGAGGTTTTATCTTTACGGCAGAAAAGTGCAGGTGTTCACAGACCACAAGAGTCTGAAGAATTTCTTCACTCAGCTAGAGCTGAACCAGAGACAGAAGCGCTGGAAGGAGTTAGTTGCGGACTATGACCTGGAGATTGGGTACCATCCGGGAAGGGCTAATGTGGTTGCAGATTCGTTGAGTTGGAAGAGGGTTGCTTCGGCTCAGGAGCGAGATATGGAGGCTCTGGTGATCGAGATCAGTACGTTGAGGTTATGTGTGATCTCACAGGAGCCGTTAGGGTTAGAGGCAGCTAACCAGGCAGATTTGTTGAGCAGGATTCGGGTTGCTCAGGAGAAGGATCACGGATTGATTGATGCTTCTATGGCGGCATGTTCAGAGTATGTGGTCCCGACGAATGGAACGATACTGGTGAACGGACGGGTTTGTGTACCCAAGGATGAGAATCTGAGGCAGGAGATCCTGAGAGAGGCTCATTCGAGCATGTTGTCGATTCTTCCGGGAGCGACCAAGATGTATAGTGACCTGAAGCAGTATTATCATTGGGTCGGGATGTAGCTAACTGGGTTGCAACGTCCAACAGTGTCAGTTGGTGAAGGCTGAGCATCAGGTTCCGAGTGGTATATTGCAGAGTTTGCCCATTCCAGAGTGGAAGTGGGATATGATTACCATGGACTTTGTTGCGGGGTTGCCACTGTCACGGACCTATGATGCGATTTGGGTGATTGTGGATCGTCTGAGCAAGTCAACATATTTTTTTGCCATCAAGAAGATCGACGGAGCGGCGGTCTTGGCTAAGAAGTATGTGCAGGAGATAGTGAGGCTGCACTGAATGCCAACGAGTATTGTGTCAGACAGGGATCCGAGATTTACCTCAGAGTTCTAGAGGGTATTTGAGGCTGAGATGGGCACTAAGGTGCATATAAGCACAGCGTATCATCCTCAGACGGATGGGCAGTCTGAGAGGACGATTCAGACATTGGAGGACTTGTTGAGGATGTGTGTGTTAGGCAGATCATCTGAACCTGGTTGAGTTTGCGTACAACAACAGTTACTAGGCGAGTATTGGGATGACTCCATATGAGGCTCTGTATGGGAGGGTGCATTATGTTGGACTCAAGTAGGGGAGAGGAGCATGTTTGGTGCTGATTTTGTTTAGGAGACGACGGAGAAGATCCGTGTCTTGAGGCTGAACATGAGAGTGGCTCAGGATCGGCAAAATAGTTATGCCGATAGGAGACGGGAAGAGCTGGAGTTTGAGCTGGGAGATCTGTTGTATCCCAAGGCAGCTATGTTGAGGGGTCCTAACAGATCTATTTTGGAGAATAAGCTAAGTCCAAGGTTTATGGGTCCGTTCAAGGTGGTGGAGCAGGTCGGAGAGGTGGGTTATCGATTGGAGTTACCTAAGAGTATTAAGGCTTTTCACAAAGTCTTCCATGTTTCGATGTTATGGAAGTGTCTACATGAGTCTGAGGTGGTGTTGGTTAGGATTCCAGAGGATCTTCAGTCCAACATGACGTTGGCGGTGAGACCTGTGAGGATTCTCTAGAAGAGAGTCAAGGTTCTGCGTCGGAAGAGTATACCGTTGGTGAGAGTCGTGTGGAACTATGACGGTATTGAGGAGGAGACTTGGGAACCAGAAACGTTGATGAAGACAAAGTACTTGAAGTGGTTCAAGAAGCAAGAAGTGGCTTGAATGTGTTTCTGGTTTTCAGAGTCTGTTTTAGCATGTGGCTATGAGTTGTTTGTATCTTCGTTTGATATTGTTGTAACGATTATACATTTTGAGATTTAATAAGATGAGTTTTCTTTATTAAATGTGTTATAAGACGTGTGTTCTTATGGTACGACTAGTGGAGCCATGGATTGTGATGACTGGTAGGTGATGAAATGGGTTTTCCCCGATTTATGAGTTCAAACCTAAAATGACTAATTCGATGTAAAATAGTTTAGGTTCGTTCAAGAGACCAACAATACACTCTAATCCTATGGGATACAAGTTCGGCTAAGCGATTCAAAGTAGTTTAAGTTGTCATAATTAATCAAACAATTAAAGTAAATTATTCAGGATATCAATTAAGAACCAATCTAGAACTCAACCATAAAATTTAGATGACCCACTGTCGTGGCATCAACTACTTCATCAATCAATCTAACACCCTAAACTGTCGTTTGAGATTACAAAGAATGATGAGCATTAAAGAGGATAGGATTGATATGTTCACAACTCGCCTTAACTTCAACTACCGTTGGCTAAGGACAAATCGCCCATCTATGTTATTTCAAGCAATTCACAACACTTTTGATGAGTAAGTTCAACCTGAAATCAGAGGGTAGGTAATTAAGCTAGTCTAGGCTTTAAGAACAACAATAGATGAAGATATCAATGTATTTCAAATCCTATTTATGCTTAGTTCATAAATCCTAATCCCTTCGAAACCCTTAACCTAACTTGGAGAACTACTCAATCATAATAGATCGAAACACAATAAGTAAGATAAGAGAATTCATGGATAAAATAATGAAAGAAGTAAAGAGTTTAGAAATCTTCTCCAAAGGATGGAAGACAATCTTCAAATCTCACAAAAGCTCAAAAATATGTATCAAATCTCTCTCTCACGTGTTCTCTCTGTTTCTCTATCTTATTTACTGCCTCCCCTTGAAAAGGGTTCGAAAAATATGTTATAAAAGGGTCTGGAGCGGTTAGGATTGATTAGGGAAACCCTAAGGGGTGAAATTAAGTTAAATGAAATTTTTCAAAACTGGATCTTCTGCGGAGCAGGTGCTCCTTCTGCTGGAGCAGGTGCTCCTTATCTTCAGAATCTTCATAAGAATCCAGATTTTCTCCTTTTTCGCCAAAACCAATTGCAAGTTTCAATCCTCCATTCCAACCACTTTTAAACCTAGAATGACTCAAAAGAGAATGAAAGACTCGATAAAAGCCTACAAAACAAAAGTTAGAATGCGCCAAAAACGCATTATATCAGTCGATCATGTGGAGGCTAGCGATAGAATACTATGTGAGTTAGAGCTTGTGTATCGGCTAGGGAGGCTAGAAATAGAAATTCTATGTGAGTTAGGGCTGTCTATATTCTAAAAGGATTATCTGGAGATGAGTTTCTATGTGAGTTAGGACTTGTTATTCCCTGGATGGCGCTGGGAAATAGGGGTTTTATGTGAGTTAGAGCCTGCCTATTTCCTAGGGAGAGTCTGGAATGGAAGTCTTATGTGAGTTAGGACTGTCTTTTCCACGAACTCTATGGGAACACACTGGTGATTGGGTTGTTCCGGATGACCACGAGAGGTGATTTTGGTCGACAGGTGCTTATGATGCACGTTACAGCGTGATTGCCCAGAAGATAGTGGTTTTCCTAGATATACTTGAGGGGACAGTGAGGTTCTCTCCGGGGGAAAGTGATTCCCTTGCATATACTTTGAGGGGCAAAAGCCTCTCCAGAGGATGTGTGATTCCTCTGCAGCCGATAGCTTGACGGACTGTGTGTCCTGAGAGTGGGAGGGGCTGGAGCATACCTAGAGCTGGATTGACGGTGATCATGAAGGTGGGGTGGTATTATATACATCGAGAGCTCAAAGGGTGACGATCCTAAGAGCGGGGTGACTGTAAGTATGAGACTGGATGAACTTTGGGGATCGGGAGTAGATCTCAGGTGGTGCTGACCGGGTTGGGTCAGGATTGCAGCCGTGGTGAGACGGTGCAATGTGGCTAGTATGAGACTAGTGGAGCTCGGGGATTAGGTGTGATCTCGAGTGGTGCTAACCGAGGGTCAGGAGTGTCTATGTGGATGTGGAGTCTAGGGTTTTTATTTAAGTTTAGAACCTTGGTTCGGACGACCATGGTAGCATATGTAGCGCCGTTGGCCGTGCATGTTCTTGTTTAATTGTTGCGCGATCATTTGGTCCAATTATGGGTCAACGGTTGGTCGTGCATGTTTTTGTTTGATTGTTGTGCGATCAATCGGGCAGCCCTAATCCGGACCAGAGAGCGTTGCATCGTTGATGTTTTTGGGTGAGTCGGGTCGAGTTTTAGACGAAAGTGTTAACCTTAGTGAGACGGGGGCGCGTGATTCGAGGTCGAATCCGTGTTAGTGGAGGGGAATTGTAACGCCCGTGAACCAAAAAGTAGATTTTTTGTTGGGTGTCGATTGACACAAGGTGTGTGTGTCGATCGACACGTGTATTTTTGGACTTATGAGAATTCATGTTCTAGGTGTTGTGTCGATCAACACATGTGAGGTTTGTCGATCGACACGGGTTAAAATCAAACCGACAGATTTGGTTTTTGATCGCGCGGTTTGATGATCGGTTTAGGGAACCCTCGGGTTTGATACATAAGAGGAAACAGTCGGTGTTGTGGCCGATTTTTGGACCAGAAGCAGAGAAAAGTGGGATAGAATCAGAAATCAAAAAGATTGAGAGAGTTTTTGGTGATTTTCGAGAAGGATTGATCGTTAGAGGCTCGTTCTTGAGGCTTGTGAGCGAGGAGGACGAAATCAGAGGCTGTTCGTGGTTGTTCTTTGTGTTCTTCCTCTTTTTAATTCTTTTCGAGATGAGTGTGTGACTGTAGGTTTATGTGGGTAAAGGATTAGATGGAATATGATTGATTGTGGCTGTTTGGATTGGATTTGTGTGTTTTGTGGATGGAATCGTGCAGGAGATCGATGGATCGCATTCGGGTTCAAGCCATGAGAGGATAGGCTTGTTCCTTGTGTCTTCGATGTCGTGTCGATCGACACACTTGTTGTGTGTCGATCGACACAAGTGCAGTCTGTCGATCGACACAGTGCTCATGGACTGGTTCGTGTTTGATTGGTTCGTGTTGACTGTTTCGTGTATGCTTGTTGTATGCTCATCCTGGTATTGTATTTCTTGCTTATGCATATGTGTATAACCTGTAGACGGGATGACCGCCTCGCTGAGTATTTATGATAATACTCACGCAACTCTTTTTTGCTATGTGTTACAGGTAAAGAGAAAATGTGATCGTGGAATCATGGCTGGGAAGAGGAGATGATCTACTGTCTCGTTTCGTGGTCTTGAGTTAGAATTGCTAGGATGTAGTAATTCTCGAACCACTGGTTATTTGTTATTCGAATGGAATTTATTGAATTGGATTGGTTATTTGGTTTTTGATATTGGTTTATTGAATTGAACGGTTTAGTGGATTAATAAAGTATGGAATTTATTGATTGGATTGTCATTTGTTTAATCTAATTGTTTCTGCATTGCTGGTGTTTGGTCCATTGAGGATTATTATATGTGATGATAGTAATCCGAAGAAAAAAATTTAAAATGTTTGGGTCGGGTTGTTTCATTACACTTATTATGATATGGGCCAGAAGGATTTAGACTTAGTGGGCCTGGAAGCCCATAACTCAGTTTGGCCCAGCCCCTTAGGTATCTTTGGTTAGAGGGGAAAAGGGTATCAAGGAGTTGAGGAAAAAGGGGAGGGACGGCGGCGGTGAGTGGTCGGAATAATGGAGCCACGACGAAAAGGATGACCGAAAACCGGAAGATTGGCGGAGAGGAGAGCGACTAAGGCGGAATCGTCGGCATCAGATCTCAGCAAGGAAGAGGCTCTTGCCAACGGAGGAGAAAATATCGTTGCGGAAAGAGATGGAGGCGAGGGAGCGGTGAGTAAGCAGCAGCATTGAAAACACAAAAACAATTGGAGAGGCTCTGTGTACTCACACTCAAGATCCGGTGGATCTGGTGGCTCCGGCGGTATCAAGAAGTTCACCGGCGCCGAACCAGTCTTTCACGGACAGAAATCTAGGTTTAACAGAACTTGAGTTGTCATCGCAGTGGAGTGGAGCGGGGAGACAAACATCGGGGAAGCTCACACACACGTCGTCGATGGAGGATGTTAGAGGAACTCACCGGAGACTCGACGGAAGAAACAACTCCATACGGCTACTTCGGGAAGAATGCTAGGGAGTGTCATTCGGTTTTAATTTAACTACCCAAGTAGTATTCTTTAACTGGCGTTTTCATTTTACCTTTTTCTATGTTTTTAGTTTTTATAAGATGAATATGTTTTTTTTGAAAACTATAAAATGAATATCTTTTCACAAACTATTAAAAGAAAACTATTGATATTTTAGAATAAAATTTGATTTTAATAAACTAAGTATTTCTTATCATGTAATATCAATTTATTTAAAAAATAATTATTTTGAAACAAAATATTTAAAATGATTCTTTTTACATCGATGAGGATCTAACCCGAATGTCCGATTATATGATAGATTAACAACAATTGTTGTACCAGTTTTTTTATGTTAAAAAATGGAGCTAATGTCCAAAACACGAAATGGTTGCGAATTCATGTTTCGAGATTATAGGTCGTCAATCGATACACCCATAAGAGTTTTGTAAAATGACACTTACATTGGGAATGAAGGAAATGTACAATCAGTGTTAATTAAGATAAAAACTTTGGAATGTTATAGGGAATAGGGTTTAGTGAAGATGTGAAAGCATGTGAATCATCTAACCAAATATCGAAATTTAATCACTATAAAGTTGTTGGACGCATTGTTTTAATTACATTGGAAAATATAAATAAAATATTTGATGGCGACATTGTAACGTTTCTTGGACGCAATCATCGTAAATCGTGAATTCACACATCGTATTCATCGTTCTGCGTTCTGATAGACACTTGAATGGTATATATAATTGAATATGGCTGTATAAATTATTTATGGGGTCTTTTTTTTGTCTATATGCAGTGCACATGATACGACCCCAATTTTAAAGTTTATTACACGACAAATGATAATGACTGAATTTGCAAATGTCGTTGAAGGTATCAAATTCAGACTATTGCTTTTTATGACGTTTTCCTTTATACTATATTATAGTTGGGATAGCGAAATTTGATTCTTCTTAGAAATTAATTTTATTACATTTTTTGTTATGTTTAAACGTTACTAGACAATTTTCATTATTAGTGACTGTGACATTTGTACATAAATTTTTTAAAGGTAGCATATTTTGGAGTTATTTTTCAAGCCAGCATTGGAATTCTAGTTTTAAAATTACAAAAAAAACCGAGATAATTATGATTATTGTGTTTCTTGAATAAAAATCCCATTGACACTTTTGAGTCAGTATCAGAACATAATTTGAACTTTTTTACTAATTTAGCTTTTTAATAACATTTTAATGGTTTAATCAAATCGGGGCATATATATATCTAGAAACCCAATCAAAAACCAAATATAAATATACAACTAAACCTATTTTCTTTTATATATAAAACTGTAATCCAAAACAAATTGAGCCACAATTTTTTTTATTAGAACATCAACTTACTAAAAACACAGTTTCTGATCTAGAAAAATATATATATGCTAAATATATATCTGAAACCGACTCCTACTAAAAAATACTATTGAGCCCATTATAATAATTTTCTTTAAAATGCATTTGATAAAACATTTATATATTTTAACAATTACAATGTATTTTTAATTGCCAAATAGTGGATAAATTGCTTGGCCAGAGAAGAAGTAATAGGCCAAGGACCACTTCACATGTTCTGGAAAGATTTCTTCAACATTTATTTTCCCCATTCAATTATTATGTCTTCTTTTGCAACTTCCATTTTTGGCTTCCACTGAAGTTTCCAGGAAAAAAATTAACCAAAAAGTATATTTTTATTAATTTAATGAACACGAATGACGATAATAATGTCAACAGATTAACTAGATAAGGATTGGACGTGCTTTCAAGTTTAACCGAGATACGCACGGAGGTTTTTTTTTTTTTTTTTTTTTTTAATTTTGCACGAAGGGTTCTTTCAAATACAGAAATCCTATCTAGAATATACCTAAGGGCTAAGGAAGTAGATTAAGTTTTAAGAAGATTAAGTTTTAAACAAAGCAGTAAGATTGCGTCGTTCTTTAACAAAAAAAAAAAAAAAAAGATAAAACGAATTAAGGGTAAATTTTTCTTCCTTAGTCACCTCCGATTTTTATGAATTCAAGCTATATCTTTGACCCAAAAAAAATGTATTTTAGACATATTTATAAAGAAGTTAGATGATTTAATTGACATTGGGTTGGCAAGTAAGTATTAACGAACTATAATGAGTCATGAGTTAACAAGCCATTAATCAACATGACATTGAAGGATAATATCGGTAGTACATGCATGCATGCATGCATGAACATTCGGCGAACTCTATCATCCTTTAACACAAAAAATGTGAGTTTGATGCATTGATGATCGATCGAAAACTTGAATGAAAACTGTGCTTTATTAACTTTGAAAAGAATTTGTGCACTACACTTTCTAAAGTTGGGGGAAAAAAAATTGTTTCTTAAATTAGCTAATTTACGATATTCACAACAAAATTCAAATATTGTTTTTTTTTTTTTGCTAAACAAAATTCAAATATTGTTCATAACATCATTTGTTTCATATTGGACACATTAACAATTTTATTGGTTCTAGTTAGTAAATCTTCTAAAATATTAACTTAGTTGTATATATATATATATTCCAAAGTTCTAAACCTTTACCATTACCAATCAATGTGATTATGCAAAATCGTGTCACTTACGCGATTCTAAAAAGAAGAGCTCGGGTTCGTTCGAAACTTCATTTGTTACCCAAAAAAAAAAAACCAATTTTGTTATGGTTCATGAGTTAAGGGCCTGTCTCCTTAGAAATCAAGGATATAGAGGTACGAGCTTATAGAACTGATCCTGGTCGTAAAAAAAGCTATATATACTACGAGTGAAGAAGAATAACAAATTGTACTAATTACCAAAAAACAAAAAAGAATTATACAAAAACTACAAACAAAGTGAATCAAATTTCATAATTTAACATCTTAAAAAAGATCTCATACTCCAATTTTTCCTAAATCCTCCACTAAAACAAAAATAAATTGAATTTTTTAAAACAAATATGGTCATGATGACATGTTAACATGTACACTAGCATTCATAACCATATCACATACGGGACACGCCTGTACCAAAGCCGATCCACAAACCGTACACAAACACAAATGACGACAAGGCAACACCAACACACTCGCCGTTCTCTCACCGCACCTTCTACATCCACCGTTAACCACCGTCACATCACCACCGTCTCCGCCGTCGCAACTTCCACAGCTCGATTCCGCATCGTCTTCTACCGAAGTTGGTAAAACTTCTCCGGTCACCGGAAACTCATCGACCTGAGCTAAAACTTGTTCTAGATTCGATCTTAGATTATTAGCAGTAGCTTCATTGGATTGAGCTAGATCACGCCAGATTTGATTCTCTACGTAAAGATTCTTCACTCGTTCTTGTAAAACCCAATTTAATTTCACCATTCGTGAGATCTCTTCGTCTTTTGCTTTAAGCTTTTTTAAAATCACGGTTTGAAACGCAGACGCTAACATCCGCGTTTGCGTTCTCTGTCTCGCTTCTAATTCGTATCTCAGCGTTTCTGTTTGTTGTGTGACGAATCTATCGATTTCCGATTGTTGTTGTTGCATCTGCGAAACGAATTCCGCGTCGCTTAAAGACGTTTCAAACGCGATTAATCTCCGTTTCTGCGATTCGATTACAACGTTTGAATCATCTCTCTGGCGTTTTGAAATCGCTGGTGATTGGTTGAAATTATATGTGAGATCGCTTTCTGATTTGTTGTAGCTGTACGGTATTTGCTGATCTACCATTGTTACCGGAAAACCACCGGAGATTTCGATTTGTCCGACGTTGTTGTTGTTGTTGTTCATGTTTTGTTGTGATTTTACACATTCTCTGTAAAAATTTAACAAAATCAATAAAACTATACACACTAAAATCGATTAAGAACAATATAATGGAGAAATCTATACCTGTTGGTGATAAACTGAGAAGCGAATAGATTCAAATGTCTTGCTTCAACAGCCATTGATGCGTTTTCTTAAGGTTAGAGAGAGAAACAGAGAGAGAGAGATTTACAAAGAGAGTTTGTGGCGACTGGTGAAGAAATCTATGGAGGGTGGCTTTTTATTTAAGGAAGAGAGATACAGAAAAAGTCAAAATATTTTAAAATTAAAATATTCTAGTCACTAATTTGTTGATGATAATAGAGTAATTTTCTAGAAAAGAGAATAATTTTATATTCAATTAGCTCGATATACATAGATTATTACTCTCTCTTTTTCAAAATATTTATCATTTTAGGTTATTTCACATATATTAAAAAAATATTATAAAAATCTATTTTACCCTTAATAAATACGATGTTTTATTTGATATTAATAATTAATAAATTAAAACTAAAAATAAAAATAAAAATTAGTCATAAATGTGCATTGAAATTGTAAAATGACAACTAATTTAAAACAAAAAAATAAGGCTAAAATGACAAATATTGTGAAACGGAAGAAATAATAAATTAGTAAATGACATAATCCTCTTACTCCTGTACATGGTGGCATATAAAATATCGAGATAGTCGTTGTTCTCTTTATTCGTTTCAATAAATAATAATATAAAATAATTATAAAAGTTATATGTGACATATAGATATCTATACTATTTTTTTTTTCATTTCAAACTATAGAAAAACATGAACAAAAAAAATAGCTATCCATCGAGATTTTACGGCGAAAATGGTGGTGATGATAGCGGCAAAAAAAAAAGAGATGATGAAAATAAATTTGGCGAACACCCGGTAAAACTCCAACAAGTTACGAGATTCTAAAAATAAATCTGACAAGATTCCGACAAAACCCCGACGAAACTTCATTTGCAAATACATATACATACATATATATAGCATTAACGAATATATATACATACATACGACTATTAAACATGTCGTATCAGATATTACAGATAAATAATTTGTTATCGGCTATTACATATATTGCTTGTCTAACATTAAATTTGGCAGACTAAGTCATTTTCGGATAAGTTAATGATTAGTCGGTTATAAATAAACTAATATCGGCTATTACATATGTTAGCTGACTAACCTTGAATTTAGAATAGTAACTCAAAGACGTAACATACGTGTATGTATGGTTATTGTACTGTATAAACATTGTGTTTACATCTAACTTTATGTTTAACACTATCATTAAATAGTTATCGTGTTCAAAATTTTTGTAACAAGTTAAAGTGATATAAAAACATATACACAACTCAATTTTCTTATTATACATCGTCTATTCCACTTATTCACCATTTTTTAATTTCATTATAACTTCGCTAACATATATAATAGTGGATAACAATTTATTTGTTGATAATTTTCATTGTTAGATCTCTAATGATTGGATTGATCTAATTCCTAATAATATGCCAAATTAAATAATATACATCTAATATTTGCACTAGCCGATACAAAAAATTAATTATTGATAATATTGTATGTTACATGTTTAATTAATAGTTTAGTACAATCTCTTTGTAAAAAATATCTTCGTTTACAGGAAGGCAATGAACCACCACTAACCAACTCGCTCTTTTAAACCCATCCAACTGAGTCAAATCACCGAGTTGATTCGGCATGATCATATCAACTTAAACATAAACCTTTTTTATCTTGATCGAATCGTTTTTTTAGTCTGCGTTTTTCTTTTTTTGTCAGGATAGAAGAGAGAATCTTTGCATTTAACAAAAAATTAAATTGTCAACAACATCCTTTGATTATGAAACAAAATAAAAAAAATAAAAAAATATATATTTGTTTTTAGAAAACCAAAATCTTTGATTTACCAGTGAACAATACAAAATCAAATACTCAAATCCTTCCTTTCGTGTGATTTTGTGATGGTGATTATAGTGGTAACAATGATGGAGAGTAACATATGAACGACGGTGAAAAAAAAAAATAGAAGAGAAGATCGATAGTGGAAAAATGTTAATTTGGATAGAGAAAAGAAAAAAAAGTATTAAAAAAGAAAAACTAGAGTTGAAACTATCGGAAAATTGATGAAGAAAGAGAATGTACTATTAAGTTATCAAATCTATAAATTAAACGTATGTAAATTATCATATCTATAAATTAAATATATGTATATGTGTTTATTAGTAAATACAGTTATATGTATGTATATGTGTATTTTAGTAAATCAAAATAATTATTATTTTCTGACACAATTAATGATGGTAGAATTGGGTTTATCAAAAATAAACAATTGTCGAAACAGTAATTGTGTAGATGGCGAATTAGCCTTGATATACAGAATTAGCCTTGATATACAGTAATTGTATATCAAGTACAAATTCTCATAATTTTATCCTTCACCAATTTTAAATTTGTAATTGTCCTTTTCTGACGACAAAGAAAAAATTCCTTTTCTGAAATATCTTAACAAACACCAGCACATGTGACCGTATATAGCATTTTGTTTGACTTGACTTGTACTATATATCGTATAAATGAATTTTTTACTATTTCTATATTTTGTTAATAAGTTTTTTTTTTAACTTTATTTTGTTAATAAGTTTCAAAGAAAGAAAGAGTGTTTAGCTATTTTCCATGAAATCTGTTTATATTCGTGTGTTAGAGTAGTATTTTGCAGAAATGCTAAATTTATCTTGTTGTTATTATTAATAAAAGTAAATAAGAATCTACCTAAATTCAAGATTGTCTTTAAGTTTTGTTTTGACTACAAGAAAATTGGGAATCATTTACTAAAATAGTTAAAATGAAAATTTAGTTTTCTGTTGACTACACAAAAAAAATAGGAACGATTTACTAAAATAGTTATAAAAATTTAAACAATGAGATAGATAAACTAATTGAAACTATAAAAAATCAATGGATAGTTGCAGAAAGGTCATGTTTGGTATGTATATTTGTAAAAATACTATTTTTATGTGTATATTTGAAAAAATGCCATTATGAATTGTTTATTTGCAAAAATATCACTATTTATAAAATTTTAGAACGTAAATCTTAAAATTTTAAACTCTAAAAAATATTTTGATCCTTAAAAATAGTTAATCTATAAATAAATAATATAATAGATAAATAATTTTAAAAAATGGTATTTTTGTAAATTTTTCGAAAATGTGATATTTTTGAAAAATAATATTTGAAAAGTGATATTTCTCAAAAAATTTCATAAATCAATCACAATAGTTAGTTTTAGTTTTAGTTTTAATTTTAGTGATGAAAAGAAAAAAACTAAGGCAGACCCGTCGTATACGTTATGTTTAAAGTTATGAAAAATCTGTAATGTTTCGATCGATACTGTCCATGCAAAAAAATTGTAACATCCCGAAAAATTTGGACTTTCATACTTTTTACAGTTTGTGGATTAGATTCCACTTTCATCTGACAAGCGCTTTATTATTTTGAAAAATTCAAAAGATTTATTAATTTACTAATTCCACAAATCACTACGAGATTATTTTTTATATTTTATATTTATTTATATTGTATTAGAAATTGTTTTCTAGTAAGTCATTCATTTTAAAATCATTTTTGTATAGTTTTGTCAAAATAAATTACGAAAAAAATAAATGCATTGTGATATCAATAGTCAAATCAATAGCTACATCTCCCACAGTTTACAAAAAAAAAAAAACCAAAATGTTAAACTTACCTCCACGAAAAGTATAGCGTTCTCATTGTTTTGGTGTATTTTTTTTTTTTCAAATAATAGCATGTATAATTAAATACAGATATGTATTACATTAAAAGTTATAAGCTAAAATGTATTATTCCAAGAAATTAAGTATAAAAAAACTTGATAATGGGGATAGTGAATCGATCACGAAAACGAGTATCTAAAGTCATTATCAAATTTCGTTAGAATGAATATATGTTAAGTTCGGACTCAAATAATTTTGAATAATTTAAAATAATTGAAAAGTTTATGAGTACGATTTATTTATCTGATAAACAACTAATTGAAAATAATTAAGTATGATATTTGGATAATAATTATTCAATCTGTAGCTTTTTCTGTGAGAGTACATTATCCTAATTGAAATGGGTAATTTTATTATCTTATGCAAAAAGATTTCGGTTAATTTAGATCAAATACATGTAAATTCGGACGATCCGAATGAAGTTACATATGCCTATCTTAAACAGTAACTTTTTTCGAATTTTATTTTTCAAATGGTACTCATCAGTTTCTACGTAAAAAAATTGGATTCCACAACTTAAAATTTCCTTGTATAGTATGGAATAACACAAGTTTGAAACCGTCAGTGAATAGTTACACGTGCCAAGCGTGGGGGCCATGATGGGAAAAAACAACAGATTCCACAAATTTCTTTGTTTCATTTTACTATTTTGGTGAAACTAAGAAATGACTTTTTTCCAATGCTTTGCTGGGAAAAAGTTTGTCGTCTCGTCGCCTTTTTTTTAATCAAAGTTAGTCATTATAAGGAAAATTGAAAATTATCCGATAATGTTTTTAACACTGTGTACGGACTATAAATGATTTATAAGAAAATGGATTGTGGGATAAATATGTGGACCACGAAAAAGACGTCTATTTTTATGTCTGTGGACTCATTCATGCGTGTCTCTCTCTGTGTGTTTAATGTCTTATTGTCATTGTTAGATGTACATACAGGCGAATCTACGTATCAGTCTCTCTCTCTCTATATGTATAAATTAATTATATATATATATCATTTATAATAAATAAATAAAAAAGGAAATATTATATATATATATATATTCTTCATTTCAAAATATAAGTTATTTTAATTAATAATGTAAATATTAAAAAACTATATTTTTCTAAAAAATATTATTTTATATATATAACAATAATATTTTCATTATTAAAAAAATAATTGTAATATACTATTAGTTATATAATAATCAATAAAATTAAAAAATATCTAAAATTATTAAAATAATTTATATTTTAAAATATATAAAACTTTCTAAAATAACTTATATTTTAAAACGGAAATAATATATATGTAGGTCGTTCGGACGAATACGTATAGACATGTTGACACTAGATGGGATATTAATACTAGATAATATTATAATACTAATTGATAAGGGTGGCCCATAAACTATGGGATACATGGAAATTTCTTTACGTTGATTTTCTTAAAACAGAAATAACATGTTGTGGGCTAGTGGTTAGAAAAAAATTATTATGTGAATTCATTAGATCCATTAGAAAACTTGGTGAATGCACTATTAAAAAAAAAAAAACCTTTTGTTACGTGTAGAGATTAAATTGCAGGCTTATAGCTAAGCTTAAGGCTAAATTTGAGGTTTTGTGGTTATAGCTAGGGTTTAAGTTTTATGGTTATAGCTAGTGTTCAAGGCTTTATTAGTGTCGACTGGAAGTTGAAACATTGTAATGAAGTTTTTCTATAAAAATAATAACGAAGTTGTGGGTAGGAGTGCCATATAATAGGCAGGGTCATTAAGGAATCAATAATAATAATAAATATATAATTAAATAACAAATTCATCAATCCTAGTTAGGCATATTTTGTTATAATGATTTAAGAATTCAATTTTCAAAAATTGTTATCATAGATTATTCTTACATCAACATTTATTATGAAAATCTTGAATTCTTTCATAAATCGATTTATCTATCTACTATAACTTACGAATTTTAAAAAATGTTTAATGGTGAATGTAGGATGAGGGTATTAGTTTTTCACGTTCCCACATTTCAAAAAGCTGATTCCACTTATTTATTTCATTCTAAATTTGTATAAAGTTTTCACGTATTTTAAAAGTTTATTTTCTATAAAATATTGATGTATTACAAAATATAGTTAAGAGATAAAATGTTACTAATCTATTAAAATATTTATTTTAACTTTTATAATTATCTCACAAGACGCTATTTTGCTGTTCAAATATTTAACTATTCTACTAATTTATAGTCATATGAAATACAATAAGCTATATATGTGGACTTTAAATTTTTGTATTTTAAATTTACAGCATGACAAACAAAAATAATTATTTGTAATATACGAGCAACCAAATTAATTTTCTCGATGCAATCCATGTGAGATTTTAATACATTTTTGAGTTGCAATTGTACATATTTAAAAAATTGTGATTATAAAGCATTTTTTTTAGTTACGATTATAAAGATTGGAGAAACTTAAAATTTATAAATGTATTGTAATGAGACTTTTTTCTAGTGAATTCGGTTTGTGGCCTGTGGTAGATTGATGTCAATTGAGAAGAATCTAACATATCGGAAGAGTTAGCACCTTATCACACTAAAGTTTGTTTTCGACAGTACAAGTGAGAAAAAAATCATTGTTTCTAATATTTATCGGTATCATATTTTAAAATTTATAACTATAATATTTTTTACGTTTTGTAAAATTTAAGTGAACAATTAATGAAAAGAAAATTTTAGACATAATTATATTTGCCTCACACACTTTTTCTATATTTTTTCGATTAACGATTCATCGTTCTTCATCTGCAAATGAAAAACAAAATTACATAGCAAAAATCGTATAACATTTAAGATTTGGGTTATTTTGTAGCATAACCAAAAACAAAATTATATCTAATAATCCAATCAAAAACCTTAAACCTAATGACTAAATTATATCTAATAATCCAATCAAAAATCTTAAATCTAATGACTAATATATTGTCATATAGAGAGTTTTTGGTTAGATTATTAGATATAATTTTTTTTATGGTTATACAACTCATTAGTTCAAGTTTAAACTCTAAACTTCAACGCAACAACTCTTAATTCTTTTATCAATCTCCAAGCTAATGGCACATCTCCACAAGATTTATGAGCACAGTTTGGTTGTAGATTCATTCTTTTAAATGCTGATAATTACTACTATTTCCGTTTTACAATACTTGTCATTCTAACCTCATTTTCTTATTTTAAATTAGTTGTCATTCTGCAATTTCAATACATATTTATGATCAATTTTTCCAGTTTTGTCTTTAACTCTTAGCTCATTAATTATTTTTATCAAACAAAATAGTGTATTAATTAGGGGTAAAACTGAAAATTTAATGATTTTTTTAATTTGTATGAAATCTTCTAGAACGATAAGTAATTTAAAACGGAGCGAGTAATAAGTTGGTTAGCTAAAAATTTAGACAAGAACATGACAAGAGTACTAGGACCGTGGCCAAGCTCATCCTTCGTTCTTTTAAATGCTGATAATAAAAATGATAATAATTATTAGGTTCCTTCGCATCGTGGATGAGTTTTGCTCATCACATTTCTCAACCAATTTCATTGTCCTTTTCACTATTAAATGTTTTTTCCAAAATTTGCATCAATTTATTCACGAGACACTTTCACGCCAATTAAACACATGTACATGTTTAGGTACCATTTTCCCTGTCCCTTTGTCATATTAATTGTTTTTGAATTTTAGAAAATTTACACACACAAACAAATATATGTATATATATATATATCATATTCATATATAAGAAGTTATATATTGAAAAGACAGATAGTGATGGAACCAAATCTGAAATTGTTGAAATAATCAAATTGGTCCCCATCACCACCCACTCTTGCACAAGCTTGTTAGGTCATTGATCCTAAAGCACAAAAAAAGGAAATAATAAAGAATACAAAAACAAGTTAAAGATATTCAAAATAGAGAAGTTATGGGAACAGTGATCCCCACTACATAATGTGTCTGAGACTTGCTAGCATTGTCTTAAATTCCCTAAAGCACTGGCAAAAAGTAAAGGTACAAAAAGAACCTCTCACACATGTATGTATATATACATATAAGTATATAACTAGTAATATATATCATAAATAGTTGTAATTTTAATGGACTATGGAAAATCATAAATAAAGATGCCACCAGAAAAGGTGGGATACATTTAGATTGATTGATTCTTGGTATCCACCACCATTTTCTCTTTAACAAAATTTTCTCTTTAACCACATTTTCTCTCGTGGAATATGATAAAAAAAATTGTGTTAATAACCACATGTTGTTATTATTTTTCTCTTTCTTATATAGTTAGGAAAATTTGAACCCTAATTTGATTTGTATAGATAGGAAACCGAATTTAAGAGTTCTGGTGTAGGGTTTATATGCTTTTGTTGATAAATTTCTCAATTTATACAATGACAAATAAAATCATTATTATCATTCGGATGATAAGGAAAACAGGATCTTAAACGTTGAGATAATTATAGGGAAATGTCGTTGAAAGTTATTCAGCTGGAGGAATAGAAAGCATAAAGCTCGAATATAGGAAATTAAAGAAGAAACTTTATATATGTAAATATAATGCTATATATATATATATAAAGCTCGAATGTATGTAAAGAAGCAACTATGCGATAACATAATGTCGGAAGACCAAATAATTGGATATAATCTAATCACAAAATTGACAAAAGCATTCTTCGTAAATTAATCAAGATATTATAATACTAGGTAGTGATCTAGACTTTCCATTAATACTGATAATGTAATATAAGATAAACAAATACAACAAATAAGTGTTTGCTAAGTTGGAGAATGGAGAGCATATTAGGTTAAGATTTTGTGTACTTTTAGAACACATGCTAAACATAAAAAATAATATAGTTAGTGGAGATTGATCAGAACTTAAGGCTAATTTGTCTGTATGATTGTGTCAGCATAATGTTTAATTAGTTAGATAACCAAAGACCTATAAAGCTTAATCATATGACCAAATTGTCTTTGTTTTATTTTATGTTATTACTATTTTATTAGGAGAAATGGAAGATTATGGATGACTAAGATATAAATATATAATAATCATCACATTCACATGTCAACATTAACGAGAATGACACCAAAACACACAAATTAATTATCTCTCGCACACATAATTATAATAAGAATAGTTCGTTCGTATGCACAAATTAGGAATTCCAAGAAAATTCGAACTCAAGTTCTCAAAATCTAATTAAAAATTAGTTTGTTTACGTTTTTAATACTGGATATATATATAAGAGATCTAGAAAGATAACTAATGACAACACTACCTATGTATTTAGCAAAATATGCATTGCTTAAAAAAATGAACCACATTCTCATTTTAGATTTACTACTGTGAATCTATATATTGTCACATAGAAAGATTATTATTATTTATAAGTTTGGTATTTAGTATTTACTAGAAACATTGCAATATTCAAATATCTTTGTTTACCAGATTGAAAGTTTTCATTTGAAACAATGAAACACTATTATACTCAAAATAAAGATCAATCACTGGTACAGCCAAAAAAAATACTCGAACCTATATTATACTGTATAATAGAAATATGCAGATATTGAAAAATATACGTGTGATATGGTTTGGTTTGGTGTTAAATATAGTGGACCCTAATTCATGAAACGGTGGACAACACTTGAGAAAGCAAAGATGTCTTTTACCTTTTAACCTATTTTTCTACTTTATTTTTCAATTCTTTCGATATAGATTAAGAAAAAAAAAAAACAAGAGAATCGATGATCAGTTGCACGTCCCACTACGAGAATACTCAGCATCTCATCTTTTACTTTCTCCAATTGTATATATATATTTTCTTTTTCTCCGTTCGTGTCTACCAAGTCCTCGGGACAAAAGAAGAAGGATAGAGAAACATATAATAATAAAAAATACTATAAGATACGAAATTAAGTGAGTTATAATAAGTATGATTACAAAATTAACATTTAAACATATAGGAGGACCCACTGTTTAGTGAAAGTATATTAATGTTCACATCTGTCAACCTTTCTTTATAGGATTTTCTTCTGACTTGTTTCAGGTTTCTGTCGTTTTATTCGTTTTATTTAGATTATCTTTCGGCTTATTTTTTCAGTTTCGTTTTATTTTTCCTTTTTTTTTTTGGACAAGTTCTTTGTAAAGTGACATTGATCTAATGAAGGAGGATGGTTCTAGCTACGTTCTCCATTCATATAAAATATGGAAAAGTTAAGTAAAACCGCTTTTAAAAATAAATTATTGATAATGTGCGGTTTTGATAAAAATAATGCATGGGATATTCTCAAGAATGCTACTTTTGTTACAAAAAACTGTTTTAAGAAAAGACGATACCATTTTTCAAAAGATCCTAAGTAAATTATAGGAAGAGTTCTATTTTTAAAAAAATACCTTTCCACAAAATTGAAAATTCTGAATGGAATTTCTAGAATTTTAACTAACAGAGAAAATAGCATTTATAAATTTTCAAAAAGAGAGTCTATAATACTTTATATGTAGAGTAATTTTCGATATAGAATAAAAACAAAATATATATTATCAACATGGAATATATCTTTTAATTATTTTTTACAGTTTTCATACACACTTTTAAATTTTAACTTGTTATTATGCCACAACGACAATAGTGAAATATATATAATCAACATGGAATATATAGTTTTTTTATTATTGTTTACAGTTTTTATACACACTTTTAAATTTTAACTCGTTATTATGACACAACGACGAAAATAATATAAATTACTGAATTATAAAGATATATTATATGTTTAAAGGTAAAAAGTTATAAGCATAAATTCGAATATAGTTTCTGACTTTTATGTACACGAACTTTTTTAATAGGATAGTATCAGCACTGTGCGCAAAATAAAATAAACATACAAAAATAAAATTTCAAATTTGCTTGTATATTCAAATTTGCAATTACTTTTTATTTTGTATAATAATGTGTTTCATCTATGAATAAAAAAATGCATAAACCGAATCGAGCCGAATCAGAATTCACCAGTTCGAACTAGAACAAAAATATATAATAATTCGAATGGGTACAAAAATTTATATATATTAAATTATCCGAAACGAACTCTAATTATACAAACCCGAACCGAAGTAGTTGGAAATTACTAAAAATATTACTTTGTTCCTATATTTTATATTTTTGAATTAATTAACAGTATTTTATCTCATTATATTTGATGCACTAATTCTTGACATAGTTTTAGTTTTAGTATGTTTAATTGCTAACACATATTTTTTCAAACAAAATCGAATAATGTTGTTTTCAATCTAAAATGTATTTATTTATATATCAACTATTGTTAAAATATATTTTGAAAAAATCGTATACATGTTCATAGATTTCAAAAATATATATGAAAAATTATTTATTTTACTTTTGTAAAATTATATATAGAGAATTTATATATAGATTTAATTGAGAGATCTAATATTAAATTTTGAAATAATTGTTTTTGGCAAGTTTATAAATATTTAAATTTGTTTGACAATTGGATTTAGAGTAATGGTAGCTAATATTTTGAAACAAATGTGTGTTGGTAATGAGTATAAAAGAAAAAAAAATGGTAAGAAAAGTGTTTGGATAATAGGATAGTAAGAGATAATTATTATAGGATTTAATTATTAAAAAAAAGTTTAGAAAATTTGTGGGAATAACACCTAAGCAAAAATAGCTTAGAATGTTTTTCTTTTAATATATAGAAGATTCTAATTAAATTTGATAATGTTCAAATAATGTTTATAACTAACTTCACTTAAAAAAAAATCTAACTTCACTTTAAATTTTGTTTTACTCCAATTACGAATAGTTGAGAAAATTTGTATTCATGATTGGACATTCTATTATAGACGCCATTTTTATTCAAAGAAAAGAAGAAAGAAAACACCAGGCGAAAGCCATATCATGGAATGGGTCTCTTTAAACAACCACGTTTCAAACATTTTAAATGATGTGTTGATTGATTACTTTGTCTTTACGGACCAAATTGATTGAAAAAGAAGAAGAAGCAAATAATTGAGGGTAAGTGTATAAAATTGAAAAAACGTTTGAGGCGGTTGATTGATTAGTGTACGTCTATTACGCGGTGGAGATTGTAATTTTCTGTGAATTTTTTGAAAGTTGGATTAGACTGTCTAGCGTTGCTGTCAGTTTGAAATGATTTACCAAGATTGGATAATGCATTTTATGATTTTAAACATTCCGCTACATGAATAAATAATATTGCATGAAAGAATAACATGTCCTATTTAGCAAAAAAAAGAATAACATTTCCTGCTTTCGATCCTACACGCAATATTTTGTCATCATCAAAAGTATCTTTGTTATTTCAATAACCCTTTGAGGCTAATATACCTAATAAAGAAAAAATATAATAGTTATTTACCTAATTAATTTCTATATTTTGACTATTTACTTAATTACCATATGCTTTTCAACGACTCTATTTTCTTTAACTACATTTCTATTATCGTTAATCTACACCCTACTCTATCGGCAGTTTTGCATTCATCTGAACTTAAAATCCGGAATTGACTAATGACGCACTCAAAGTGAAGCTATTGTATTTGAGAACTTCTATCCAAGGTATATCATTATAAATCATGTTCATTTTAAACTTGGGCCCATTAAAAGTTTATCCCTGACTTGATATTCAACATTAGTTAAAGGTATATTGCTTACAACAAATGCAATTAACACAATCACGTTAATTACGCATGGATTATTTTGACGGTATCAATAGTCAAAATTCATTGTTATCGTTTAAATACAAAGTGACAGAATAGTACAAAATTCAAATAAATAACTGAGAAAATATCTAAGTAAAAATAAGGAAAATCGACTATTTTGTTTAAATACTAGGAGTTATATTTTGACTTAGAATTTAGATTAAAAACGTTTTACACTATGTTTTCACAATTTTGATATATATAATTTAGACTATTTTTATAGTTCACGATATTTAAAATTTATCCGTTAGGTTAATTAAAGTTTAGTAATCATCTTCCCACCCATCTAGATGGAATGATTTAAATGCAATCAATAATCTCTTTGTCCCCATTAATCCCGCCGCCTAAGTGTTTAACCACGACACGGATTCAGATCTTATTATAAAAAAGTACTACATCACATACTATAGTATAACATAAAGTTGAAATCACTTAATTGTTTGTATATATATCTTGTCATGATTTGGACGGACTACGTTACTGTGCTAATCTTGAATTTAATTTGCTTTAATTAGTGTTCAAAGTAGCAGTACTGTTGTTAATAATCACTACTGGTTCCACATTCATTACAATCATCTTTTGTTTTGGGATAAAAGTACAATCACATTTGAGAGGCCAACGGGAAGCTTCTTCACCTACTTGACTACTTCTCAGGCTAATTTACTAATCTAAATAATTAAACTCGTTTCATGAATTTGTGGACATTACATATTGAATCCACCTGACTATTTAATACACAGGGTTAAAATTGTAGAAAATATGTAATGTATAAAATATTATAAATAACGTTGACAGCAATAATATAAGAGTACAGCAACGAACGTATATTATTATTTTGTATACTTTCAAAATTTAATTTGTATATGTGATTTTAATTTATAATTCGTAAGAAAATTAGCAAAATAATCAATTAGTAATCACCATTCATGTTGTGGATGTTAATGATGTTTTATCGGATAAATAATTGACAAAAAATAAGTGCGATCTGATTGTTTTAAACGAAAAATAAGATCAATAGGAGTAGTTTTTTTAAAGATGACGGGGAAAAACCATTGAATATTATTATTAAAGTAGCCCAACCAAATGACAATCTTATATAGGCGGCTATTAAGTATTTTAATTAAATCCAATTAATAAAAGTCGAAAACCTGATTCTAAGATAATTACTAGTTAAACGTCAAAATCAATACTATGAGCCAGCAAAATGCTAAAATGAAGAAGATTATAATTTATCATCAAGATGCATGCATACATAACAAAGCGCGGTTTACCAAAATATATGATACTTGCAAAGACATGGGCTAATCTTTACGATATAGTAATAAACAATCCCCAATGGGTTGATATGGATTTTAATAAATTCGTATTATACAATTAGTAGATAGGCAACACAATGTATATTACCAATATTTTACGGTTGGGTTGGTTGTTACCTTTGCTATAAATGTTGTTTTTATTTATCAAATCCTCACTAATTGCCAGGGCAATATATTTCTTTTAGCAATACAATATGTTAGAGATACGATCATGATCTTCATTAATTGTAAATATATGATTGCTGTGCTTTAGGTACATTCTTTAGATAGACTATTCTAGGATATTCTCTTATGTTGTATATATTAACTCTTTGTACAAGTTCTCAAGATATACAAAACACATTCTCTACATGGTATCAGAGACTATATCGATACCCTAAATTTCTCACAACCGCCTCTTTTTTTGTTTTTCTTCATCTCAAATTCTCTCATGGCTGCCACGGCCAAAACCGTTAATTCTACACAGACTCTCCTCAACATTAACATGTCAAACATCACCAAACTCAACTCAACCAACTACATAACATGGAGCAACCAGGTTCATGCTCTTCTCGATGGGTACACTGTTGCTGGTCATGTTGATGGATCTACACAACCACCATCAGCAACAACCACAACCAACAACGTTACAACTATAAATCCAGCACATACGACGTGGAAGAGACAAGATAAACTCATCTTCAGTGCCCTCCTCGGCACACTCTCTCCATCCATTCAGGCGATAGTTACCAAGTCTACTACATCCATGGAGATGTGGAAGACAATCGAGTCCACATATGCAAAACCTAGCAGAGGCCACATTCTACAACTAAAGAATCAGTTAAAGCAATATACCAAATGAGACAAAACTATTGACAAATATCTTTAGGGATTAACAACTAGATTTGACCAGCTTGCCTTTTAGGCAAGCCAATTGAACATGAGGACCAGATCGAGTGCATTCTCGAAGGCTTACAAGAGGAGTACAAATCTGTTGTTGATCAGGTTGAAAACCAAGATGTTCCCCTGCCATCAAAAAAGTGTATGAAAAAATCCTCAAAAAGGAAGCGAAACTTCTTTCTCTTGCATCCAACACGTCCGTTACTGGCCCTGTCTCTGTAAACACCGCTAGTGCTCGTCCTCGCTCCTTCCAAAAAAAACCAATCAACGCCAAAATCAGACCTGGAACCAGCACAATCAACAACCGCAACAACACCCTAAACCTCATACTCGCAACAATACCAAAGGCTATCAAGGATGCTGTCAAATGTGTGGTGTCTGTGGCCACAGTGCCAAACGTTGCACTCAACTCAAGCAATTCTCTGCCTTGCAACACAACTTGTACTCCTCTCCATTCCGTCTGTGGTAGCCACGTGCCAACGTTGCTCTCATTACACCAAATCCAACAAATGCATGGCTCATGGACAACAATGCAACACATCATATGACCAGCGACTTGCACGCTCTGTCCGCTCACTAACCATACAACGGTCAAAACGCGGTGCTCATCGGTGATGGTTCTGGCCTATCCATCACACACACTGGCTTCCTCTCTCTACCTTCTCAATCTTAGAATTTAAATTTAAAAAGCATGCTTTGTGTTCTGAATCTACAAAAGAACCTAATCTCTATATACCGCCTATGCAACAATAATAACGTTTCGGTTGAATTATTTCTTGCCCATTTTCAGGTGAAGGACTTGAGCTCAGGACTTGAGCTCAGGAATTCTGTCACCCTAAAATCTTTCTTTGCTTCGACCACACCAAAACTATCACCGACCGATTGACATCATCGCCTCGGTCATCCAGCCTCCACCATTCTCAAAAATGTTGTTTCTTGTTTTAATTTACCATGCTCTCAATCTGTAACCTCCATATGCTCATATTGTGCCATCAATAAAACTCATAAACTTCCATTCTTGAAAACCTCTATTGTCTCAAATCGCCATTAGAGTACATCTTCACTGACCTCTGGAGCTCTCCAATTATATCCATCGACAACTACAAGTACTACCTCGCCCTTGTTGATCACTACAGTCGGTACACATGGCTATATCCGCTCAAGGTTAAATTGCAAGTACGTGAAATGTTTATTGCCTTCAAAACTCTTGTGGAGAACAAATTCAATACCAGAATTGGAACACTATACTCTGATAACGGCGGTGAGTTCATTGCTCTCCGACCATTCCTCTCTGCCTCTGGAATCAGTCACTTGATATCTCCACCGCACACTCCAGAGCACGATGGAGTTTCAGAACGCAAACATAGCCATGTAGTGGAAACCGATCTTACATTACTCACTCATGTCGGGATGCCGAAGACTTACTGGTCTTACGCTTTCATGATAGCGGTGTATCTAATCAACCGCTTACCAACACCAGTCCTCAACATGAAATCTCCTCTTTGCAAATTATTTGGAACCGAACCCAACTACTCTAAACTTCGCGTGTATGAAAGTCTATGTTTTCCGTGGTTGAGACCATACAACAATCTTAAGCTTGAAGATCGGTCCACGCCGTGTATCTTCATTGGCTACTCTCCGACACAAAGTGCCTATTTGTGTCTCCAACCCAGTTTTGGCCGGATTTATGTCTCTAGACATGTCAAGTTCGATGAGAAAACCTTTCCATTTAGCCACTCGTCGCTGCTTTCTGCTCCACCGGAACCATCCGTAACCCAATCCACAAATACTCCAACCATGACCTACATCTCCTTGCCTCCACCGAATCCACCAGCAAATGACCAACCTACGCCACTCGTACAACCAAAATCACCGGGAAACACGAGCTCAACCCTTCACCCATCTCCACTGCCGATTCCGTCAACATCGCCGCCGCTATCTCTGATTGCCCAAGAATCGCCTTCTGTCTCTGTTTCTTCTTCTTCTTCCTCCACTAATTCCTCTATGCCCACTGCTCCCTCTACACATGAACCAGAACCCGTGGCCCAGCCCAGTTACCCACCAAATACACCATCAAACCCACCAGAATCTCCTCTAACCAAAGACCAAGCCCAAGCCCAAAAACAAAGCCCATCGCCTAACACAACACCAATACATTCTTTTTCTCCAAAAGAAGTCCAATTACGATCCCCACCCTCATCAAAACCGAACCCCAATCCACCACAATCAACCTCCACCGTTGTTGCTCAACCACCACCGAACAATTATTCGATGACAACTCGTCGAAAAAACCATATCATAAAACCCCACCCCAAATACAACTACTATGCTGCTCTATTCTCTCACATCCCAACCGAACCTCGAACAGTCACTCAAGCACTCAAAGATCAAAAATGGAGAGGAGCGATGTCAAAAGAGATAACTACGTTTGCCCATAATAGAAGCTTCGATCTCATCCCTCGCCAACCACACTTCAATATTATTAGATGTCGATGGCGCTTTAAGAACAATTTTCTTCCTAATGGAATACAAAATCGATGCAAAGTGCGCCTCGTAGCAAAATGATACAATCAACAATATGGCCAAGACTGTACCGATACTTTGAGTCCGGTTATTAAAATGACAACTATTCGCCTAGTTCTCGACATCGCAGTAAGTAATGACTGGCCTATTCAACAATTAGATGTCAATAATGTTTTTTTACAAGGGACTTTAACAGAGGACGTATACATGGAGAAACCACCTGGCTTTGTTGATGTCGATAATCCTGATCATGTCTGCGGCCTCAACAATGCGATTTACGGCCTCAAACAAGCACCTCGGGTGTGGTACACAGAACTCAGCAACTTCCTCCTTAGTCTTGGATTCAAAAACTTGCTCGCCGATTCGTCTCTCTTTGTCTTTTAAAATGACAATCAGTTTGTCTATCTACTTGTTTATGTTGACGACATCCTTGTCACTAGCAACAACAAGCAGGGCATTCAACGGATTCTTAACCTACTCGCTGACCGATTCTTTGTCAAAGATCCAGAAGATTTAAACTATTTCCTTGGTCTTGAAGCTCATCGTATAACCGAAGGACTTCATCTTTGCCAGCGAAAATACATCCTGGATCTCCTTGACAAATATAACATGCTGAATGCGAAACCAATCACTACACCAATGGCGACATCTCCAAAGCTCACATTGATGTCTGGTACTATCCTATCCAACCCAACTGTGTTTCGACGGCTTGTTGGTAGCCTGCAATATCTTGCCTTCACAAGACTTGACATAGCATATCCAAATTCATGCACCGAACTACTGAAGATCATTGGCAGACAGCAAAATGGATATTACGCTATCTTGCCGGGACACCAACTCACGGTATTTTATACAAGGCAAAGAATAACCTTACACTTCACGCATACTCGGATGTAGATTGGGCAGATGACTCTGACACTACGTCTCCACCAATGCGTATATCATCTAACTAGGCAATCATCCGATTTTGTGGACTGCCATGAAGCAAAAAGGAGTTGCACGGTCCTTGACTGAAGCTGAGTACAGGGCAGTTGCAAACACAGTCGCAGAAATTCGATGGATATGTAATGTGCTCACTGAACTAGGCGTTATCCTTCCAGCACCACCATCAGTGTTTTGTGACAATGTCGAAGCCACGTTCCTCTGCGCTAATCTTGTATTCCACTCACGAATGAAGCACATCGTGCTAGACTACCACTTTGTCAGAGGACACATTCAACATGGAGCATTTCGCGCCGCTCACGTCAACATCAAAGATCAACTCGTTGATGTCTTAACTAAACCATTATCGCGCGGTCGCTTCATTGAACACAGAGACAAGATTGGTGTGGCTCACTGATATATCATGGTTTTTACCAGTTTTTGGCCATGATATAAGTCCTTTTTATAGAGTATTTTCTAGTGTTTATAGGTTTATTGACGTTTGTAACATAATTAGAGACTTTGGAGCATATGGAAAGTGTAGCCGAAGTTATCAACTCGGAGTCGATATTTTCATCTTGCGTCGATCAACACATGCCCTGTGCGCCGATCGACGCACATGTCTGATGAGAAGAAATCGTTCTTATCAAGTCTTGAAGATTTCCTTTTTGCCCCAGAAGTTCCAGAATTTAACAAAAGTGCCCAAAGCCGGCTTTTGTATACTATATATAGTTTTCTCCTAACTTTAGATGGTTTTGGGATCTTGTTTTCTATTGAGAAAAATGAGAGAGGTTGATTTATAGAGCTTTTGGGAAGACAAATCTGCATCTTGTTCTTGAGATATTTCGAACCCTTTGTATCTTTTACTCTATCTCTTTTATGCAATTTATTCATCTCATAATGTTTTCTTCATCTATGTTTGAGTAATTTGCTAGTTAGGTTTTGGAGATCTAAGGGTTGATGACAAATTGTTATGATTGAATTACTGTTAGGATTAATTACTTGTTCTTCATCTGGATTGCTTTAACTCTGATTTTACGATTCATCACCTGGAATTAGAACGCTAGGTTGAATTAATAGATGCGAAAGTATTGTTAACAACCTGAACTAATCTTAGATGAGCAAAATAACTATTTGCAAAGAAATTTGGCTTAGTGATTTTGTGAACAGTCGAACCTGAACTTTAATGCTTGATTTAATTCATTGAATTTGCAAAGAAATTTGGAATTCAGGGTTTAGTTATAGATAATCTCTTTAACGAAAGTTGATTGGTTTTACACTTGTGTTTTGAGTTATAGAACTGCACTTAATAAATATCATGACAGTCTTTCATTCTTCGATTTCGATTCATACCTGAGAATTACCCATAGCCTAACCTTTTGTCCAATTGATTTTAAGAACACAAATCATCATCTTCTTGCTTGTTTAGCTATTTAATTTATTTTCATACATTGTTTCTTAGCTTGATTTGAATTTAAAGTCTTTTGTGTGATTACGGTTCTCTATGAATTCGATCCCTAAGTACTATTGCGATCTCTTAATTTGAGAGAGTAGCTCATGGTAAATTTGAGCATATCATTCACGCCCCTCCATCTTGCGGGGGTGTGTTAGAGATACGATCATGATTCTCATTAATTGTAAATATATGATTGCTCTGCTTTAGGTACATTCCTTAGATAGACTATTCTATAACCTTGTCTTATGTTGTATATATTAACTCTTAGTACCAGTTCTCAAGATATACAAAACACATTCTCTACACAATACATCTATCTTTTTTTAGTAATAGAAATTTGGCACGGTAATTTCTTGTATGACTGGACTAGATGTAAATAAAAAAAATGGGGAGAAAACTCAAAATTTAAGCATAGACCTTTCTTTGTTTTATTATATTTTATCATTGTATGTTTGAGTCGCGACCTTCACGTGGACAAATGTATGAGATACTCCAATCTGTTCCTACTCTTTTCTGGCGTACTCCTCTATTGTCTGGCGTACTTCTTTTCATTTGGTACAACTAGTTGTACTATGATATAACTATAGTATTACTTTGGTACAAGTGTAAAAATTAGAGTACAAATAAAATAAAAAACACACATGGTACAACTGGAACTTCCCAGACATTAACTAAATCAAAAGAAACTTACCGGACATTAATTCCCTTGCATTTCTCTGTAATCATTAGTTATATCATATTATAAAATATTATGTTTTGGAAGAAGACAATATTTTTTAAATTCAAGTATAAAGAATAACATCGAGTGCAATCATCATCATCATTCATGTTTGGTTCATGTTGATCAGTCATGAGATATGGATCGTGACAGCGAAACCTAATCTGTTTAATATCATCAAATAGAAATAGCAGTTGGATTAGTTATCAACTTAATCAGCATACCCTTTATTATTTTAAGCTTATTGTGTTTAAAAGAAGAAAATAGCTTAATGGGTTATCTATAATCGTAATTTATGTAGGTCATCAGGTATAAAATAAATCAATTTTGTAAACTGGCTTTCATGTGTGTCAAAACTTTTCAGTGGGCCAAAGGTTGCTTAACTAATTAATGGACTTTAAGGGCCCAATTAAGACGTCAAAAAAAATACCCTCGAAAACTATTAACGATACTACGAAAAATCTGTTTTTCGCTGGATTGTTCGTTGCGTTCTGTTGTTTTTTTTATTGATCAAAAGTTTGGATTGTTTTTGGTTCGGTTCCATTAGACCAAATTAATTTGGTTTGTTTTTATATCATTTTTGTTCAGTTTTTATTTAATATAATTATACTTTTCTCAATAAATTTGGCTACCATTAGCTAGGTAGATTTGGCAATTTTTATTTTTCAATAGTTTCAAATTTGTAAAAGTTTGTTTAACGTTATATTCGGGGTTATAACTTATAACTATTAAGATTTCTGTTTGTTATATAGTCACATTTATGCATGTTATAGTCGAATTTATATATGCAATAGTTGGATTTGTGTATGGTATAGTCAGATGCCTAACTGAATGCATTCGATGGAATCAATCTCCGACTTCAATATCTGTTGGAGGCATTCAATGGGCAACTTCGATGAATATGGTGAAACCACTAAAATACAACTACATGATTAATTAGTATATACGACAAAATTTGACCGACTCGTTTTACCTTTTGGATCCGAGACATGGATCAATGAATTATTCTTTCCAATTGAGGAAAAAGATTGGAAACTTTCAAGAAAGGTTACTACACTTCGACCTTCCCTTGAACCAATCAACAAAAAAAAATTATTTATCATAGTCAGCTCTAAAAATGTATTTTACCAAAAAAAAAAAAACTCTAAAAATGTATTGATCAAGTTGCCAAAAAAGGTTATAATCGTATTTTTGTGACTTAATTTCTAATGATTTTTTTTATATATATATCTACAATATACTTCTCATTCCTTAACTAAACGCTAACAAAAAGATAGAGTTTTGAGGGCGTATACCACGATGGCGAATACGTATTTTGTTCAGGTGGCCACGAAATTCTACTTGTTTACATATATTTTTTCTGTAAAAGGTTTAACCAATCATATGTATCAAATACTCAGTTTAATCAGCTGAGTAGATTAGTGTTTGATTTGCTGGGTCAATATGTATATATACTGAGGTTGATTATGTTTTCGACAGAAACGCATGCTCTACGCAAGGGATCTTAGAATCGCAGGGTCGGACAACATCGAGTATTGGTCATGGCTTCCTCTCCGATATGAGACAACAAGGTAGAGAATTCTATAACTTTGATTTATGTATTCGATAAATACACTATAGTTCTTGTTTAACCGATCCAATCCAAACCGTATGGAACAATCTAAATTAAACGGAAATCAAATTTAAGATACTTATATTTTGGTAAAAACCGAACTGATCATTTTGTCTCCATATTTATAAACCGAAAAATCCGAAACTAATAAATAAATGAACCTGTTTTAACGTTCTAGATATTAAAACGGGGGCGGAATAAACCTATCATTCTATCAAGAAAATGCTTTAATTTGGAGAAAAGTTTCCATAGACGTTATCCTTTGAAAACTGATCCCTGTTTTTTTTTTTTTTTTTTCAAATAATTAACAAATCTTTTTGTTTTGATCAAGTTAACTATACTTTTATATTTTCAGTTTAAAAGACTTACGATAAAAAGAGTAAATCCAAAATACCATTTTTACTTTCAATTACGATAAGAAATAGTAAATCTAAAATAACATTCGACAAGAAAATTTTCTTAATTTTCTTAACATTAAAACCAAAAGAAGAAAAAAAAAGAAAAAAAAATGTTCTAAATTTTGTAAGCAGATTCAAAACAAGATAGGTTCAAGCTTTAAAAGACTTTATTGAGATGAAAACAAAATTGATAAAATAGATAGCTAATAGAGTTTTATTCTAATGCAAGAACAAAAGAAAAAGAAATGATAAAACTTAATTTAGGTCGTCACCAAGAATAAAATGATTTTACATTGATATTAAAATTGATATTCATAAAAAATAAAAATAAATAAAGGTTGCACTTTCGGCAAGATTACTTGATATATTGATGTTCACTACATTAACATATATAAAAACTACTTGCTTGAAACCTATTTAAATGAACTAGAATTGACTCGTGCGATGCACGATTTTTTGTTTTACAATTTTATTAAATTTAATGCCAAATTTTGATTTAGTAATTTACTTTTATGCTTTCGTTATTTTTTAAAACTTTATATATATATATATATTTATTATAGTTTTGATCAGTAACTTTCACAATTATTAAAACAGTGATTCTGAAATGATGGGTACCACATAGTAATATTATTAAAATAATGTGTGCATAATCTTTGTCATTTCTTAAACTTTCAAATAGTTTTGTGATATGTTATAGAGTTCATATATCATTCTCTATATGCTTTGTTGAAATTTATGTATAAAGTTACCATTAAATTTTTAATTTTTTTATGTGTAGAAATCTATACCTCTTATATATTTAAAATAATGGTATTAGCGCACTTTCAATTTTGTTTTTAATACTTCCATAAAGCTCACTATATTTTTAGTAAAGTAATATATTTGCTTCCTCTTTAGATCTCCAACCTCTTAACAGTCGCTTGATACTCAAATCATTTATTTTTTTTTTCTTGATTTTTATATCGCTTATCTATATTTTTATTCATTTGTTTTTACAGTTATATTCATTTTATATATTAACAATTTTAAAATTGATTTGCAAATATTTATTATGATCATAAGCTTATAATATTTTTATTACTCTCAAATAAAATATATCTATTGTTGTAATTTGTATTTACAATATTAAAATAGTCAAATGATTTTGAATGTATGATTTTTAGTCATTTATTTATTAACTTTTCGTTTTTTGTTTAATTATAAATTTTAGTTATTATAAGTAACAATAAATATATATAAATATGAATTAAATGATAAATTAAAATAAAATTTATTATAAAAGAATTGTTTTGCTTATCTGGACATCTTAGATAGAAAGACAAATTTGCTATTATATATATAGATTACAAACATGGACTTGTGGTTTTGTCATTGGACTTGTCATCGTGTGCTCTAATACATTTTAGCCTATTTCTTATACATTAACCTATTATCATTTGTTTCTTTTATTTTTGTTTCTTGAAGCGAGATACTAATTGAAGCTGCTATACTCGAAGCAAATTGCTGGTTAGCGATTGTAGGAAAATTCGACACGAGAGTATTGACACCAAAGACAATGTACGAGGTGGTTTATGTGGTGAAGTTAGAAGATACAGCGTATGGATGGGAGACACCAGTAAATCTCAAGTTGATTTTACCCAATAGTAGTGCAAGGCCGCAAGAGCGGAGTGTGAGCTTGAAGGAGCATATAGGGAAATGGTGGGTAGATATACCGGCCGGTGAGTTCATGACATCGCCAGAGAATACCGGAGAGATCCATTTCTCTATGCATGAGACCGAATTCGGATGGTGGAAGAAAGGTCTCTTTGTCAAAGGTGTTGCAATTCGCCCTAAAATTAATGACGATTTCTCGGTTCCGGAACTTACTATCACTATGAACGAGGCACCAAAGTAAGAGCCTTACAATTTTATTATTCCATTCTATTAGACCATTCCTGATATTTGCATGAAATATTAATATACATAGAGTTTCAATGGTATTTCAGATAAATAGTAAATTCGTCAAATGATGGAATAGCATAATCGTCAAATGAATGAATAGCATAATCCTTTTTAGCTAATATAATTTCAAAAGTAATAATAAAACGCTAATTAAAAAACTAGCTTTCGCAGATTGTGACGTTTTTTATATTTACTTATATTCATTTTGATGGTTGGATTTTATGTTCAATGAGGAAGCCGCTGAAGTTTCGGTAATGAACGAACTTTACTGGTTCAACAACATGACCAAAAATTTACAGCTAAATATAGACCAAATGGTAACGTATTCATGATCAACGCAAGGGATCTCTCAATCGAGTGGTCGGAGAATCCTGACCATTGGACGTGGCTTCCTCTCCCGAACCAAAATCCAAAGTAAAACTTCTTACTTAAATGAATTATTATATAAATTTAGAGAATATCGTCAAATACCACCGTAAAACGTTGTATACTAAATATCCCAATTGCATTCACTACAGGAAAAATGAGTATTCGTAGCACTATAAGATAGCGTTTTTTTGTTTTTGCTATAGTTGACTCATGCCAAACTTTTTTATAGCGTTTGTTTAATGACAAACGCTATGATATGTTGAACGGCCAAAATAATTGGTCTCGCGGTTGTACTTTTGGTTCTATGTCTGTATGTAATAGCACATACTCATTGTAAAACGTCATCAAAAGATTTAACCGGGAAAATAATTTTGGTTACCCGCCGAGACTTTTAAAATAAAATTAAAAAAAAAACAAATTGATTAAGATTAGATCCCCATTTAACAAAAATCATTTTTTGGCAAACCCTTATCCTTCTTCTTCCTCTCTCGACACCTCTGAGTTCTTGAATATCTTACTCTTGATTACCTTTTGCTCTCCCTTTGTCTCGTCTCTCATTCTCGATCTAGATGGCTGCTCCTTCTTAGTCTTCTTCTCCATTCTTTGTTGATTCTTTAGTTTCTGCGTTTTCGATTGATCTTCTTCATCTTAGGTGAAATAAAGTTTGAATCTCTGAGTTTTTTTCTCCATTTAGATTCAATGGCTACTCCTCCTGCTAGAGCTAGAGCCAGTTACGATGATCTCATTAAGGTCCTCCTCATCGGTGATCTTTATTCGATCGTCACCGAGCAACTCCATCTCCTTCCTTTCGAGGCTTTGGTCGGAGGCTTGGGTGAAGGAAAGGGTTTCGATGTAGCATCCTTTATTTTCCCTTTGTTTTTTCCGATGAAGATTGCTTGCTGCTTGAGCGCACGATTATTCGGCGCTGTGATGGATTTGCAGGCTTTAACACACCCAAATAAATGTTGTTTTCTCCCGATTTTGGCTCGAATCAGAATTTTGGAATTTGATTTTGTTTGTTGCTCGATTTTGTAGACACAGATTCATGTATAGGTTGAGTTTCAGTAGCTATGGGTTCATAATTTCAATATTGTTTTACCTCCATTGTTCCTCCTTGGTGATATGATAAAGCATTTGGAGCTGTGTGATGTGTTTGTTCAATTCTGATTCGTTGCAGTGTGTTTAGATGGGATGCTACTTGATTATCATCTGGATTGTGATCATGAGTATAAGGGTTTAGGGTACCACACAAACATACATAAATTTTGATATATGTTTTTTCTTTGAATAAGGGAACGTTTCATTTAGGATTCATGGTTTAGAGTTTAGGGTTATAGTGTTAATGTTTTAGGGTTTAGGGAACCCTAAACTATAAGGGGAAATTACAAAAATGCCATTTTTTGTGTGCACATTTGCAAAAATGCCACTTAGGAGTGTTCATTTGCAAAATGAAACTAATTATAGATTTCTAAACCCTATATCTTAAAATTCTAAACCCTAAAAAATGTTTTTATCTCTAAACTCCCCTAAACTCTCAAAACTAAACCCTAATAGAACATAGTTAATTCAAACATAAATAATATAAAGAAAAAATAATTTTGAAAAAGTGGTATTTTTGTAAAGATTTCAAAAGTGTGACATTTTTGTAAAGTGGCATTTGAAAAGTGATATTTTTTGAAGTTTCTCAAACTATAAAGTAAACCAAACATGAAACCCTAAAACTAATTTGTGTTATTTATGCATTAGTTTTATCATAAAAATAAAAAATACAAAAACAATTATTAGAGAATTAAAAATAAGTCTAAAAAGGAAAATATTATCTCATATATGTAACAAGTTTCCATTATAAATTAAACAAAATGTTATAAAAATGCATAACAAAATATACGAAAAATACATTTGTGAAAATGAGAACTAATTAGAAAAGATCACTAGGATTGATGACGTGGCAAATAACTACTTATAATCTCATCCGTTCAGCTTGTCAGCACCATTAATTGATCCATCTCGTCCGTCGAGTTGCTACCGATCTTCTTTTATTAAAATAAAATAAAATAATAAGTAGATCTTTTTTTTGCTTTTTTAGAGATGGAGCATTCTAGATCTCTGACTCTTCGTGTCGTCCTTATTAACTCGGTCACTAACTCGTCAACCACTCGGCTCCTTCTTCATCATCTCGCTTATAATCCTCACGACTCTCACTCTCGGATCCACGCTCCTCGTCTTCGTGGATTTGCCTGGAGATATCACCGGCGTTGAGAGTGTTTGCGGTGCTGACGACGATGCCGAGAGACATGACGGAGAGGCTGATGACGGGGATGTAATGGAGTTGGGAGAGAGGACGAGGACGACTTGGCCTCTCCGCAATCCGATTTCATGGAAGAGACAATCGGCGACATGATCTATGGAAGGTAGAATTTGTGATTCTTATTACTTTTTGTTAATATGTGATTTTGATTTCTGATTCAATCACCAGCGCTTCTACAACTGCGAGCCCAAACGCTACAATTAGTGATTATATACTAATCACCAGCAATTTCAGGTTCGTAATCTCTCTCCTCCCCAGCTGTGATAAGCTTCGTCACTCACGCAAATCTGGAAGTAGACTTGTTATCATTGCGTAGAGATCAACTTCTATGCCTGCTGCTCTTACAAGTATTTCTCCATTTCTTTTCAAGTTTTTCGTTTTTTCAACATATGCATCTTGTAGATTTCTAATAATCTTGAGACCAATTTTTTTGTTGCAGACCAATGCCGCTATATGCTGGGTTTCATTGCTCAGTTCGTTCTAAAACAGCTCCTTGGGGTCTTAGTTGCTAATGCCTTTGGGATGCCGAGGACGTTCACCGCTGGTTTTGTACTCACGTGTTGTGTGGCTACGGGAGTTCTCTGAGCAAAGCAGATGTTGCCATGAGCAATCTAAATAGTTACTTGTATAAATAGGTTTTTAGTTTATTACATTGGTTGTTACTTGTTCAAAATAGGTATTTTTTTTGTTTCATAGATTTTTGTATGATGGTTTAGTGTGATAATAATAATAAAATATGGTAATTTTATTTTTGAAATGTTAATTTATACAAAAATCAATTGTCGTAATTTAAATATAATAAACAGGTTAATAAAAATACAAATGTTATAAAAATACAAATTATTGAAATAAACTACACAAATTATTACGTAGATTGTATGCTATAGTAAAATCACAAAATGCTATGAAAAAAACAATTAATAACAAACTTTAATTGCTATTGTATAATATACAATTGCATAGAAAAAAGCGCTATGTTAATTGGCGTTACAATAGCATGACAAAAAAACGCTATCAAAAGTCCAAGACCTATTGTCGCGGGCGTAGACATAGCGCTTCTAAAACCGCTATGGTATCGTACGATAGCGTTTTTCGGACGCTACAAAAACTCATTTTTCTTGTAGTGATTTGAAAACTCTTTTTATGTCTATACAATCTTTAAAAATATTAATCTGATATAAAAAAGTCAGAGACCATAGTTAGTCGTTCAATGAATTAAATTGATCTCTAAATTGTTCATTTTCTGGTATATATATAGTTTGTTGTGACAAATCTTCTATATATTATTTTTTTTTGTTTCTATATATTAAAAGGTAAACATTGAAGACCAGTTTTACCAGTGATATCACCAGAATTGTTTTTCAACATTATTGATTCAATTAAATCTTATTTTTGATTACTCATTGCCAAACACAAATTTTAGTCATTTATGTATTGGTTCAAGTTAACTCTATCACCAAACATTGTTATAGTATATAATTATATTTAATGAACCAATCTAAACAAGGAAGAATTGTAAAAATACCACATTTAATTGATCAGTTTGCAAGCATGCCATACGCTGATACACTTTTGCAAATCTGCCACTTTTTATTAGCAACAAGACAAAATTGTCCTCCCTCTTTTCTTTTTCTTTATTTTTCTCTTTATTTTTTCTCTTTCTCTTTTCTTTTTCTTTCTCTCTCTCCATAACAAAAACCAGAGATCTCTCTCTCTTTTGCGCGCTCTCTCTCTCTCTCTCAATCTCAAGCTTTTGTTAATGGAGAAAATGGTGGTGACGACTTTGAAGAAGAAAAAAACAGATCTAGATCTGAATTTCTCTCTATCTCTCTCTCTCTCACATATAGATTAAGATCTATATCCGGATTTTATCTCTTTTTTTTTGCAAATCTGAGTTTCTTGATTTGTGCTGTAGATATGAGTTTTTGATTCGATTTTGGTTATAAATCTAAGGTTTTTTGTTCGATTTGGCTTACAGATTTGAGTTTTTGATTATTTCTGGGTTAGTTTTGTTTTTGATGTTCTTCTTACTGATCTAGGGTTTTGACATTTTTTATAAAGTTTTTAAAGGTTTTGTAAAACTGTTTAAAATGTTTATAAATTTTTTAAATAGTTTATGAGAGTTATGTATCTATCTTTAAAAACTGAATAATTGAAATAATAATTTATAAGGTTTTGACGTTTTTAATAAAGTTTTTTAAAGGTTTATAAAGTTTTTTAAAGGTTTTGTAATACTGTTTAAAATGTTAATAATTTTTTTAAAACAGTTTATAAGAGTTATGTATGTGTGTTTAAAACCTGAACAATTGAAATAATAATTTATAAAGTTTTTAAAAGGTTTATAAGAGTTTTTTACTAGGTTTATAAGAGTTTTTACAAGGTTTATAAGAGCTTTTTACAAGGTTCATAAATTGTTTAAAAACCTTATAAACTGTTTAAAAAAATTATATTTTTAAAAAAAATTTATAATGTAAATGAAAACCCTAACCCATCCCTCCCCCCCCCCAAAATCTATACCCTTAATGCACAATAGTTATCCTAAACTTCAAATTTTACAGTCGTTTGTATCTTTTATCAAAAACGTTTTTGGTTCTTCTTCTCTTTTTGCGTTTGCATATGCGTTTCTCTGAGCATATTCTTCTTTTTCTTTTTCATATATTCACCAGATCCAATCTCAGATCGGAGACAACGTAAATAAAATTAATTAGTTATACTTTAAAAAAGGGAAATAAAGATTCAACAGTCAAAGTCGTTGACATCATCTCATTACGAAAGACAGAAACAATATTTGGGCCACAGAGAAACTAGATTGGAGTTTTGCAGCTTGGTCGATTGTGCTCTTCCTATCCACAAGTCCCACATTTTTTTTTAGGTCCTCTTGGCCCATAAGTCCCCTGTACATTAACAAATGTCAACATGCTAACCAATAGTGTCTATTATTTACGATACTTAAAGGAAACGTTTACCGGGTGGTCTCCTTTTGAGGGAATTCGTATGGTTTTCGGCCTATCAGACCCTTTTTTCGTCTTTGGTGCATTTGTGTCTGCAGTGTTGCACCTCACAGGAACACCCCTGTCTTGCTCTCTAGGAGGGGTAATAATTTCTTAGTCCACAGTTTTTGCCAAACATTAGTTTTGAAACACTCCCCAACCAATGTGTACAAGTCGACGTTTCTTATCCCAACAGCAGCTAATGCTTGACAACAAAGTATCATTAAGACGTCAAAAATCCGGCAAGTGCATTTATTGTTGTTGAATCTACCGTGAAAACACAACCCTCCGCATCGTTCACTTGGTATTCCCATTTCGTAGACTTAGTCACGGCACAGTCTGTGGCAGCTTTAAGAGGGTCTATTAAAATTTCCTCAATTTCCGTAGTGCACCTTGACTTACACTTCATAACTGCTTCTCTACGCTCACAAAACCACTGCATTAACATTTTCCTTATAAATTCCACCATTGTGACAATCTAAAATATCGTAGCTTTATGAAGCGTAGCATTAAGGGACTCTGAAATGTTGCTACTCATAATGTTGTAACGCATTTCTGAGAAATAGGCCAAGGTCTAGTGAACTACATTGATGTCTAACAAGTACTTCGCACATGTCATGTTTTGTCTCTATATCTCCTCAAACTAGTGTCTGAAATCTTCAATTGTGTATGCCCTTCCTGCCTTTGAAGTTAGAGACGCAAGATATGCACAATTAAATTTATTCTTCACGTTACGGTAAAGATGAACCATACTGGAAGCATGCTTGGCCATCAGATATACATCGCATATGCCAGCATAAATAGAGACGTGCCTATCAGAGATGAAAACAATACCATGTTCGTCGGGGACAAATTTACGGAGCTGGGTGAAAAACCATGTCCATGATGCTACATTCTCCCCGTCCATAATCCCGAAAGCCAAAGGAAAAATCTGATAATTTTCATCTTGTCCAGTAGCTGCAACCAGATAACTTTTGTATTTCCCTTTGGTTGTCGTCCCGTCTATAACTATTACCTTCCACATGTACTGATATCGCGCTACTGATGCTCCGAATGCGAAGAAAAGATACATGAACCTTGTTTTACCATCTTTTGTTGCATTTGTATGGATTTTGGTAATTGTTCCTGGATTAGACGTCTCTAGCAAGTGTAGATAGATGGACAAAAAATGATAACTATCTTCCTCATTACCCCTTGTCTTTTTCATTGCAATCTCTTTCACGTGCCACACCTTCATGTACGAGATTGTTACCTTAAGCTCACTCAAAACTATTTCCGGCAATTCACAAGCTCTCGAACCTTTCTTCCCATGCGCATACTTAGCTTGCAATAGTTCCCCTAGTAAGGCAGCAGTTGCTTTTTGCCCCCGCTCAGATCTTGAACCTACATCGCATGAGTGTTTTAATGTTGCTTTTCTAATCTCCATATTGTCAGACCCATTCTGCTTGGTTGCGTATATCCTCCAATGACAATTTTTATCACAACAATTTGCAACTATCTTTTTCTTATCGGACTTCACTATTTTGTAATTGTACAACCTTTTTATCGAATATACACTCAACGCCTTACGCAACTCCTTCTTATTCCTGAAAATTCGCCCAACGTAAATTGCATCTCCCGACTTCTTTAGGTTCATGTTCACAAGGGCCATTTGCTTAATTTCTGCGTTGTCCCTACAAGGCAATGCGTCATTCAATATAACAGGGTCGTCTTCAAGGAGTAATGCTGTCTCGAAGGAAAACCCAGTCACTTCTTCCTCACCATCACCAACAGCCTCACCCTCAGCCTCTCCACCATCTTCACCATCAGTCTCACACCAGCCTCACCATCATCCTCACCACCAGCCTCACCCCTAGCCTCATCATCAGCCTCACCACCAGCCTCACCATGAGCCTCACCATTATTATCACCATCATCCTCACCCTCAACCTCACTATCACTATCACTAACTGACTCACTATCTGACTCAGTATCAGCCTCAACTATCCTAACATTTAACTGAATGGTAGATGCCATCAATGTCTGTCTACTAGTTTGACTTTTTCGTGATGTTTGCCTTATTTCCTGTCCATCCCTCAAGGACCAAGGTGTCCTCTTTTGTTACATGGTCCATCGAGAACCATCTTCTTCATCTCCAGAATCTACGTCTATACGAACTTGTTGGCAATTACCCTCCAAAGAAGTCCAGCCAACGTCCAACCCAACATCTACATTCATTGGATCCCAATCTTTTGGATACTCTCTATCTATAAGGTCACCCATCATGTCAAAGTCATAGTCTTTGGATTCTATCCCAGGAGACTCCGGACAATTGCCATCAACACTTCCCCCTCTCACATTCCCTACTTTCTCAGCAAGACTCTCTTCAATTGCAATAGCTTCCTCCCAAAAACTTTCATTAGGCCATGTCGTAGGTACATTATACATGTCTCCTCCCTCGTCCACCATCGTACTGTCATTTTTGTCCTTTTTAATACCCATGCTTCCCAGTGGGAACGTAACTGTACCTCCTTCTTCAACATAAACCTCTTCCAAATTACTAATACAGAAGTTAAAACCTATTGGAGAAAGATTAACCAATATTGGATTTTCTTCGGGTTCAACATTAGAATCACATCTATGTCCACTGACTTCAACATTGTTGTCCTTTGGGAGACAATTTTCCATTTTCTGTCTTTGTCTTCCGAAAGACAATGACAAGTTTTCACTGTCTACTACGGCCAATTGCAAAAGCGGCCACTCACATCTTCTCTTTCTCTTATTTTTCCTAGAACTTTCTCCGTCTTCTACCCGGTTAAAGCAGTTGTCCTCAAATGTTTTGTACCCCTCAGTCCTGGAGATACGTATAACACTAAGACCATTATCATCTAAAGATCTCGACTGAAAAGCCTCCTTCTCAACACGCTCTAGGGCAGTGACGAAAGATGAATTTAATGACATGTGTCCGGCCATCTCAACCTCCACTGCTCTTAACACCGTCCCATCATCAAATGCCTCATGACTACCAATCCTCAATGCCTCCTCATCATTGTACATTTCGTTTTCTTTTACCTCCCTGCCGTCGTCAACCTTACCCAAAGAGAGGTAGAGGTTCATCCCTGGTTTCTCCTTCCTCAAACCTCTAAATTTGTTTAAAGCGCTTTCCAAATCTATTGTAGCAGGAGGCATTCGCAGCTGTGATAACATCATGTCCTCCGCCTCATGCCAAAAACTTAAACTTGGTTTCTCTGTCTTGAGGCATAAACCAAACGCTTTCGCCACCTTCTTGTTGAGCAGCTCCTAACTATCGTTCTTTTGGACGTCCACACATTTACAGTAAATGTCCTTCTTAATACGAAAATGCCACTGTCTCTGCTCTTTACATTCCCAGTCACCAACGATGATGAAAACGGAGGACTCCATAGTATAAATCATCTTCAAATGAGCATTAACTACACATAACCACCGACATTAACTCCGACGGATTTTGGGCACGAAACACCTGCAGTTATATCCGAATCACCATTAAATGTAACATTCATTCTACCAGAAAAATGCCATTATTAAACTAATTATAAAGCTTCCTACATTTACGAACGGGAAAAAAATCCACTACTTCATAAGCTTCATCATCTTATCCTTCCAACCACAGCAATGAGATGGAAGCTCACCAATTTCACCTTTAATAACTGCAAGTAAGTGTGATTAAATCAATTAATTTAATCAAAGTACAACCACATTTAATGCTCCAAATTTAAAAAGTCTCCCGCCATTTCGTCATTGTCATTTCACACGGACGAAACAAAATTATGGCAATTAATGCTCCAACCTCAGCAAGGGCAAAATCGACTTTCCATGTGCTCCTAAATCCAATTTGTGGCATTTTTTTGCAATCCATTAGAATTAGGACAATTTTTTAAACAAGTTTCCTAAAATGGCATTTTAGACAATTATCCCAATATATAATGAGAAGTAAAATAATAATAATCATCAAATTCACTTGCCAACATTAACGAATGACACCAAAACACACAAATTAATTATCTCTCACACCCGTTGTTATAATAAGAATAGTTCGTTCGTATGCACCAATTAGGACTTCCAAGAAAACTCGAACTCAAATTTCTCAAAATCTTATTAAAAATTAGTTTGTTTACGTTTTTAAGATTGGATATATATATAAGAGATCTAGAAAGATAACTAATGATAACACTACCTATGTATTTAGCAAAATATGCATTGCTTAAAAAAATGAACCACATTTTCATTTTAGATTTACTACTGTGAATCTATATATTGGTACATAGAAAGATTATTATTATTTATAAGTTTGGTATTTAGTATTTACTAGAAGCATTGCAATATTCAAATATCTTTGTTTACCAGATTGAAAGTTTTCATTTGAAACAATGAAACACTACTATACTCAAAATAAAGATCAATCACTGGTACAGCCAAAAAAAAAAATACTCGAACCTATTATATTATACTGTATAATAGAAATATGCAGATATTGAAAAATATACGTGTGATATGGTTTGGTTTGGTGTTAAATATAGTGCACCCTAATTCATGAAACGGTGGACTACACTTGAGAAAGCAAAGATGTCTTTTACCTTTTAACCTCTTTTTCTACTTTATTTTTCAATGCTTTCGATATAGATTAAGAAAAAAAAAACAAGAGAATCGATGATAAGTTGCACGTCCCACTACGAGAATACTCAGCATCTCATCTTTTACTTTCTCCAATTGTATTATATTTTTTCTTTTTCTCCATTCGTGTCTACCAAGTCCTCGGGACAAAAGAAGAAGGATAGAGAAACATATAATAATAAAAAATACTATAAAATACGAAATCAAGTGAGTTATAATATTTATGATTAAAAAATGAACATTTAAACATATAGGAGGACCCACTGTTTAGTGAAAGTATATTAATGTTCACATCTGTCAACCTTTCTTTATAGGATTTTCTTCTGACTTGTTTCAGGTTTCTGATAATGTAAATAAAATAAAAAATATTGATAATGTGCGGTTTTGATAAAAAATAAAACCGCTTTTAAAAATAAAATATTGATAATGTGCGGTTTTGATAAAAAATAAAAAGGCATGAAATATTCTCAAGAATGCTACTTTTTTGTTACAAAAAAACTGTTTTAAGAAAACACGATACCATTTGACCAAAAAAAGAAAAAAAACACGATACCATTTTTCAAAACTCTTCATGAAAGATCCTAGAGTTCTATTTTTAAAAAGATATATGTAGAGTTTCTAGAATTCTATTTTTTTTTTAAAAGGTAAAAAAGGTTAAAAAAAAAACCTTTTCACAAAACTGAAAATTCTGTATGGAGTTTCTAGAGTTTTTAACAAACATAGAAAATAGCATTTATAAAATTTCAAAAAAGAGTCTATAATACATTATATGTAGAGTAATTTTCGATATAGAATAATTTTTTTATAAAATCAACATGGAATAAATCTTTTTATTGTTGTTTACAGTTTTCATACACACTTTTAAATTTTAAATAGTTATTATGACACAACGACAATAGTAATATAAATCACGAAATTATAAAGATATAAAAGTGAAATATATATAATCAACATGGAGTATATATTTTTTATTATTGTTTACAGTTTTTATACACATTTTAAAATTTTAACTCGCTATTATGACATAACGACGATAGTGATATAAATCAGTGAATTATAAAGATATATTATGTTTAGAGGTAAACAATCATAAGCATAAATCGAATATAGTTTCTGGCTTTTATTTACGCGGAACTTGCTTTAATAGCCATTCTAAATTTGATACTTTTCAAATAATGTTTTTAACTAACTTCACTTTTACTCCAATTACGAATAGTTGAGTAAATTTGTATTCATGATTGGACATTCTATTATAGACAACACCAGGAATGGGTCTCTTTACACAACCACGTTTCAAACATCGTAAATGTGTGTTGATTGATTACCTTGTCTTTACGGACCAAATTGATTAAAAAAAAAGAAGAAGAAGCAAATAATCGAGGGTAAGTGTATAAAATAGAAAAAAACGTTTGAGGCGGTTTTTATTTTTTCATTCTACGGATATGATTGGTGTCACATAGAAGAAATAAAAGGAAAGTAATTAAAGAGAAAAGAATAAAAGATAATTTATTTTTATTGTGAATGGTAGATAAATGAATAATTAAGAGTAATTGAATAAAATATTTAATAATTTTTAAAACAGTAAAATATAAATTAAAAACTTAAATTAATATTAATTTATTTTAAATCATATTAAATTAATCAATAACATAGAAACAAATCTTATAATAAAAAACAAAAATAAAAAAAATAATTTAAGGACGACGGCGCAGTCCACGTCGATTTTCAAACCATATTTGCTCAGTAATTTGATCACGAACTATCTGCATATACGCTCTCGCTTCTGATGCTTCTTCAACTCTAACACCATCATTGTTCTTCTAGTCATCATTTTCAATATTTTCAGCTTGTACAACATCATTTTTGTTATCGATATTGTCAAAGTCAGACTCTTGAATGTTGTTTTGACGAATAAAATTATGCAGACCTATTGTAGCGAATATAACACGTCTTTGTGTTGTGATGTCATACCTAGGAAATTCATTTAAAACCCTCCATTTTTATTTCATACGCCAAACGTTCGTTCAATAACAGAACGTAAAGATGCATGCCACCTATTAAACATTTCTTTACTGTTTCGAGGAGGTTCACCGTTGAAAAACTCTTGGAGATGATATCTTGTGCCGTCTCTATGATCTTTTCTATATGGAGCTAAATATCCACGCCTATTAGCATTTCCAGAATCTATAAGATAATATTTATTTTTCGAAGGTACGAGAAACATCGGATCTTCTCGTATCGCAGTCGCCAACACTCGGGCATCATGTGTAGATCCTGCCATTCCGACCATACAATATGTGAATAACATGTCAAAATCACATAAGGCCAAAACATTAAGGCTTGCAATTCCCTTTCTGTTGATGAATCGGAGACCCTCACGAGCTGGTGTCACCATAACCGGTACATGTGTTCCATCAAGTGCACCGACAAATCCATTAAAAGTAGGCCAATATTTTTTCTCTCTTTCTAACCGGTTGGAGATACCTATAAGTTCATCGACTGTTCGTGGGCGTATATACTCTACACCCAAGTGTTCCATTGCTTTAAGAACATCATGAAATTTTCGCCAAATAGTCTCTTGCGCATGTCCAAATCTTAACGCTATATCACGTTGTGTATCATTTTGTGCACAAATGATTAGGAATATTACGACACTCTCATCGAGGCTGATGTTTGTCGAGCTCTACAACCCATATCTTCCATGAAATATTCAACATAACCGTGTGAATGCTTCCGAACTCAATCGAATGAGTGTTTTACATGAAATTTCGTTACCGTAAATCTGATCCTGAATAATAAGCCATCCTTTTCCTCGATCTGAAGTCGTAGTTTTTTTGTAGAAATATCTCACATAATACTGCAACATAGGAGATATGCATACTTCAACTGTCTCTTCTTCTTCTAGTAACATTAACTCTGTAATCTCTTTGTCTTCAAGATTATCAATTCCACGTGAACGCAACTCAGCAATTCCATATTCCTGAAATTTCACATATATATGAGTTAGAAATTTATAAAACATATATGTACTTAATTTTTGAAACAAGCACACATCAAACATATATAAGTAACAATACTTAATGTCAAAAACAACACACATCACTCATCACTACTTTTTCCATCATTCTTTCAAGGCCTATTAAAAAAGTTTATCATATGTGGGTCAGTAGTAAAAGTTGATCCTACAGACCTCGGAGAATCAATACCAAGCCATGATGAAAAATTCGTCCCTGAACCGGAACGAAATATCCCATAGTAAGGTGAATAACTTAGAGAATCATGGGATCTAAATCCTACTGGTGGATGGGTTGGTAAAATATTGTTACTTTCTGTGTTAACGTGATCCCATGTGCCTAATCCAAAAATCTGATTACCGGGAGACCTTCCACCAACAGTCTCTCCACCTATAGATCCTCCACCCACTGATCCGCCACCAACAGACCCTCCACCAACAGATCCTCCACCAACAGACCCTCCATCGGTTGACCCACCACCAATAGACCCTCCACCACTAGTGCTGCTCGTGACTCGTAGGTTGATAAGATCACAAGGATTTTCAAATCTGTCCACACCCGCTAACTTCTCCAAATACCGAATTTTATTTTCCTTACTCCATAACTTCATAAATCTGTCACGAATGTCTTCATCATTCATTAGCAATATGTTTGCCTCTCACCAAAATACGTTTATTGGAATACCTAGTGCATCACCATACGTCAGCTTTGAGGATTGACATGACCGCACCACATTTAGTAACTCACCCCGAGAGTTCCATACGTTGAAACCGTCTATCCACTTGTGCCTCAAAATTAACTCTTCTCATATGAGTACGCCACGTCGAAGAAATTCGAGAACGACCAGATGACGTACGAGTGGGGCGTGGAGAATGTGGGGTCCTCTGTCTAGTAGAATGACCAGGTGATCGAGATAGCCATGGCAAATCATCGTCATCAACTCTTGGATTAGGATTCTCCGGTGTGAAGTAGGATGGACCATGTTTTTCTGTTTCACCAGCTGGGACATCATCGTTGTATGCTTCTTCATTATCTGACTGATCAAGATGAACTCCAAGCATATAGGGTGAATATCGATCATCTTGCTCCACATCGTGTTCCCCATGTATAATATCAAGTAAATCTTTGAACGAAAGGGGCTTATTTTGTAACACGGTTATGTATTTTCGGTTGTTTTCATCAAATTCCTATAAAATAGATTTGATATATTAATATAATTACATGAAAAAATTAATATAATCATCAAAGTTGAAAAATTACCGCGCAGCGATCTGCCCACCATGATGGTAACATGTTGATTTGTCCAGTTTGCGGATGAACCGACACACCAGTACGGCTGATTAAAATGTTGTTGTAGTGCCATAATTTTGTCAAATAGTTAAATTTGCCTTTCATTTCGGGTTCCCATTTAACCAAATAACCGGTTTTCTCATGAAATTTTCTTTGATTCTTCGTTTACCAGTAACTGGTAAAAGTGAGAATCATGTAGCAACTGGTAAACGAAGAATCAAAGAAAATTTCATGAGAAAACCGGTGATTTGGTTAAATGGGAACCCGAAATGAAAGGCAAATTTAACTATTTGACAAAATTATGGCACTACAACAACATTTTCTTTGATTCTTCATTTACCAGTTGCTACATGATTCTCACTTTCTCATGAAATTTTCTTTGATTCTTCTAATTCAGCGATTATAAGTTGAAGAAAAATACTAGTAGCTATAGGCGTCCATTTATGCTATCAACATTTTGAAAAATAAATAACAAATCACTTTTATATATTAAAAATTAATTCATGACTGAAAAATAAAACTAAACTAATTTAATAAACTTACATTCCGTCTTGTAGATGTATTGCTTGTACCGTCGCCACGAGTAGATGTTTCAGCACAAGCAGTTCTACGACTCAATCTTCCTATACCGGTAACTCCACGAGATGATGTTACTGCAGTAGTAGTTCCACGACGACTTTAACCACTAGTGTTACGTGTATTCTCCGATGTACTAGTCATCTGTATACGATTAAAAAAATAGTTAGTAAAATATATTTATTTGAGTTATATATATATATATATATATAAAGTATACAACTTTAATATTAATTTGCATATATTATATGTAAAAAATTGTGCATCTCACTTTTCTTAACATCAAATAATTTTGTTTTTGTTAAACGTTATATATACGTATGTATATATATAAAATTAGAAATGAGTAAATATTATAAATTGAATAAAATTTAAAAATAACATTTGTAAGCATTGTTACAGACCCTGTTGTTTTAATAAAATTAGATAGAATTTAAATTAATTTATAGTTTACTTTAATAATAAAATAAATAAATATATATAATGTTTATTAAAAGGAACATAAATTTGTTACTGTTTTAGTTATAATAAAACAAAATTATATAGATTAAATATAACATGATTTTGAATAAGTAAAAATAAACGGTATAAAAATCAAAAGATTATAATGTATATTGACGTGAAAAAGAAAAAAAAGACATAAGACTTTCATACTTTGGATTTTTCTTTATTTTTTGTGGTAGAAAGGAAATAATAATGTCAATGTGTTCCCAAGTTTTTGAGATATGTAGTTATGCACTAGTGTTTGAGAAAACTATTTATAATTGACACATAAATAAAATAATAGCATTATCTCGTCAAAAGCACATATTTTTGCTTATGTTCAAAAACGACATCATCATCGTATGAATGGATGGTCTGCCAAACTCCTATCTAGAGGAAGCAAGGAAGTTATGATTTAGTCGGTGGCACAGGCCCTCCCAACATATGTGATGACCAGCTTCTTACTACCCAAAAGCTTACACCAAAAGCTGACAAGTGCGATAGCTGATTTCTGGTGGAGTAGTACTCAAAACTCAAAAAGGATGCACTCGATTGTTTGGCAGAAATTGTGTCTCCCTAAACATGAAAGAGGGTATTGGTTTCAAGTCTTTCGAAGAGTTCAATCAGGCCTTATTGGCCAAACAACTCTGGCGACTCCACCAATACCCAAACTCCCTAGTCGCGCGGGTCCTCAAGGGGAAGTATTTCTGGTATTATCACCCCTTTCATGCCAAGAAGACATCTCGTCCATCATATGGATGGCGAATTTTATGGAGTGTGAAACCCTTAATTGACTACGGTATGCGGCGCACCATAGGTAACGGGGCTAGGACGTGGGTTTGGACCGATAAGTGGATTCCTGATGAGGCCCCCCGCCCAGCTAGGGGTGTACAACAGGGGGATCCGGGTACATCTCTAAACCTGAACCTGAGGGTTATCGAATTGATTGATGAAGACACCTACACATGGAATGTCCGTGCATTGCAACAACATAACGCTTCAACGGATATCCCGATAATCATGTCCATGATCCCATCCCGAATGGGTACACCAGACGGCTACTGTTGACATTTCACAAACTCTGGTACGTACACGGTACGTTCAGGGTATGAAGTGGCCCGGGAAAATATAGAGGAGGACGTCCTTTGTAACGCAACTCCCATCCCTGAACCCTCTGAGGGCAATGGTGTGGAAAGCGGAAACTACGAGTAAAATCCGGCACTTTTTATGGCAAGCTCTCTCGGGAGCTGTAACGGTTAATGAACGTTTAGCGTATCGACACCTCCAACAGGACCGAGAGTGTCCGAAGTGTGGTGATGTGGAAAAAACCATTAACCATGTCCTTTTTACGTGCCCCCGGCTAGGCAATGCTTGGTACTGTCACAAATCCCGCAGAACAATTCAGCCTTCCCAGCAGATAATCTTTGGTGCAATTTTGATTTTTTCCTCTCCCGGGTACCGAACCGAACGGAGTTTACGGAATATGTGAGATGTTACACTTGGATAATCTGGTATCTCTGGAAAGCACGTAACGATAAAGTTTTAAGGAATCTGGATCGGTCACCCCCAGATATCCTAGACCTTGCCCGAAAAGAGGCTGCGGCCTGGTTCTTAGCAAATGAGAAGGTGGCAGCTGTAGTAAGTGAGGCACGGATACCTCCTGCTCCGGTGCTGCCATTGGCCATCTTCAGATGCTTTATTGATGGATCCTGGAAAGAGGGAGACTCCACGAGTAGGCTTCGCTGGACACTTCAATTGCAAGATAAGGAGATTGATCTTCTAGGACTACGAGGATTGAACAGGGGGATTTCTCCCATGCACACAGAGCTGCATAGTTTATTATGGGCCCTTCAGACCCTGTGCCGGAAAAGACGGTATTGTGATTTGTTCGCCACGGATTCCCAGGAGCTAGCTGCAATGGTACTGGAACCGGAAAAATGGCCGCGATTCAGAACTGAGTTGGAGGAATACAAAACACTTCGAACGTGGTTCCCTGACTTTACTTTACAGTATTGCCCTAGGGTACGGAATGAGAATGCTGACATATTGGCCCGGACCGCTCGACTTCGAAATTTAGTTTTCTCTTATGTTAGCACGTATACTACACATTGGTTTCCAGATATGACTGTGTTTGGTTCATCAAGGAGTAAAATGTTTTGAGACAAAAAGAAAAAAAAAGATGAGAATATTATTTCTAACTTGTTTAATTCAGTAGATAGAATTCATCTGTTTTTGGAATATTTTTTTTTTCTTTTTTTTTCTTCTTTTCTACGTGGTTGGTAGATAAATAGGTATTATCAACATATTTTTGTTTTTCTTTTCTTTTCTGCTATAATAGGCAAACAGTACACCCTACCCTAAGTCTATTGATTACGCGGTGGAGATTGTATTTTTCTGTGAATATCCATTTCTGAAAGTTCGATTAGACCGTGTGTAGTCTATCGTTGCTGTCAAGTTGTAATGATTTACCAAGATTGGATAATACATTTTATGATTTTTTCTTATAATGTACATTATGTATATTTTTAAAATATTCTGCTATATGAATAAATAATATTGCTTGAAAGAATAACATGTCCTGCTTATAATCACACACGCAATATTTTGTCATCATGCTCATTTTAAACTTGGGCCCATTAAAAGTTTATCCTTGACTTGATATTCAACATTAACTGAAGGTAGAATGCTTACAACAAATGCAACTAACGTAATCACGTTAATTACGCATCGATTATACCAGTAGTCAAAATTCACTGCTGTCCTTGAAGTATAATGTGGAAGAATAGTAATCTATTATATAATAGGATAGTTATCTCTCTCCACATCAGCAAAGTCATTGGTTTTATTGAAGTTTTTGTCATTCTAACCCAACTTCAAAACCTCAAAACTATTTTTTATTTTTCTTTTGGTTCTTATAATTATTTATTTTCACAAATACATATACTAACTTAATTTAGAATAACTTAAATACACCAAAATAAAATAAAATAAGATAAATATTACATAACATTAAAATAAAGTCTACACAATAGAAAATACATTAAATAAAGCTCACACAAAATAAAAATACATTAAACAAACTTAGCACAAATTAAAGCAAATTACATAGACACTTAAATATTACATATCTTACAAGTGGTATCAAAATACCAGAATTCATCGGTTAACCGGACCCTGAACCTCCAAAATAATCGAAATATGGTTGATAAATATTTGGATCAAATGAAGGTCGTTGATGCTCTTGAGTTTTTTTTTGCATGATTCTCGATTTTTCCAATCGCATATACTTACGTGTATCATCATCGACAGAGTCTAAATTTGTTAGTAATATCTTATCATCTCGTTCTCGTTCTTTTAAGGCTATTCTTTTAGCCTGATTTTGGAGATGTAATTGCTGCAACTCGTAATTTTTACTCCTAGTTGATGCACTTTCTTTTAAGAAATTAAGGATTTGTTCGTTTGATGAAATCATAGAGTCAGCAGATGAATTATTACCTTCAGCCATTTTTCTCTTCAATTTTGCTTTCTTTGATCCAATGGGGCGTTGTGTTGAATTTGATCCACCATCTTCACTGCTTAAGTTGATTGAAAATAAAGACAATCCAGGAGATTGTGATGTTGGAGATCCGACTGTATTGCTTCCAGCAATGGGAGTTTCTGGAATATTGATGTGGACATTGTCGGTAAACTTCGGAATATCCTTCATCAAGACCCACACGTGATCAAATTTAAAACCTTTTTTAAGTTTTGGATCTTGTATCAATAATTGCTTTGCTCTGTTCATCTGCATTGATTTTTTTACATAAAATTATGTTTAGTAAATATTCAAATATCATATATATAAAATAATACACTTGTTGAATATTAACTTACTATATCTTGTTCGGACGCTCCACTTGGATGCATATCCTCCACTTGGTGGACACAACTTTTCAAATTCCTAACAGCGTAGAGAATAACACTCATCCTACCTTGTAAAGATCTACTGCTTCTACTCTTCCAACTCTCAATTTTTTTTCATTGTAAATTTTTTCTATGTTTCCTCATAATTTTTTCATAGCTTGGTTATTGCTAACTATTGGATCTTGCGAAATTTCTAAATACACTCGACATAACAGCTCATCTTCTTGGTGACTGAATGATGAGCCTCTATTTTTTTCCATATATTTTTCTAGAAAAGAAAGAATTGTTTGAAGTGTGAGTTTTTCTTTAGGGGAAGTCTATTATTTATACACAATAAAGGATGGATAAGAATGCAAATACATGGACACAAATATGTTTCACAGATTTCCTTATCTACAATGTTGGATATCTTAGATACATTGATGATAGGGCTTTAGTCTAGGGAGAATTACAAAAATACCACAAATGGGCCGACAACATTTATAAAGATTTTTTACAATTTATAAGCATTTTTATAGTTTATAAATCAATTTTTTACAGTTAGTTTATAAAGAATTTGTACAGTTTATAAGGATTTTTTACCATTTATAAAGATTTTTACAGTTAGTTATAAGGATTTTTATAAGGATTTTTTACAGTTTATAAGAGTTTTTTTTACAGTTTATAAGGATTTTATAAAGATTTTTTACCATTTATAAAGATTTTTTACAATTAGTTATAAGGATTTTTTACAGTTTATAAGGATTTTTACAGTTTATAAGAATTTTATAAGGATTTTATAAGGATTTTTTACAATTTATAAGGATTTTATAAAGATTTTATAAATATTTTTTACAGTTTATAAATCATTTTAGTGTTAGTTTATAAAGAATTTTTACAGTTTATAAAGACTTTTTACCGTTTATAAAGTTTTTTTACAGTTAGTTATAAAGATTGTTCACAGTTTATAAGGATTTTATAAGGATTTTTACAGTTTATACGGATTTTATAAGGATTTTATAAGGATTTTTTACAGTTTATAAGGATTTTATAAAGATTTTATAAGAATTTTTTACAGTTTATAAATCATTTTAGTGTTAGTTTATAAAGAATTTTTACAGTTTATAAAGATTTTTTACCGTTTATAAAGTTTTTTTACAGTTAGTAATAAAGATTTTTCACAGTTTATAAGGATTTTATAAGGATTTTTACAGTTTATACGGATTTTATAAGGATTTTATAAGGATTTTTTACGAATTTTATAAGGATTTTTTACAATTTATACGAATCAGAGAGATCTCTATGTGTGAGAAGGTAATTTTGGAATATGAAAAAAGGAGAGTGGCATTAAGGTGACATTTTTGTAAAGTGGCATTGAACATGTAACATTTTTGAAAATTTATCTTCAATCTAACGGTGGATAACAAAAAAGATGTGATGAATGGCATAGATGAGATTCACAAATTTATACAGTTAGTTATAAGGATTTTTCACAGTTTATAAGGATTTTATAAGGATTTTTATAGTTTATACGGATTTTATAAGGATTTTTTACGGATTTTATAAAGATTTTTTACAGTTTATACGAATCAGAGAGATCTCTATGTGTGAGAGGGTAATTTTGGAATATGAAAAAAAAAGTGGTATTGAAGTGTCATTTTTGTAAAGTGACATTGAACATGTGACATTTCTTAAAATTTATCTTCAATCTAACGGTGGATAACAAAAGAAATGTGATAAATGGCATAGATGAGATTCACAGATTTTTCCTTATCTAAAATACCGGATATCTTGGATAGGATGATGATAGGATTTCAATCTAACAGTGTATAGCAAGTGAGATGTGATGAATGGTATAGATGAAATTCATAGATTTCCTTATCTTATTTAATAGTAACATTTTATCTATAAAAACACACATATAGATATTAGCCAAATATCACAGCTTGTTCCCTTACAAAAAAATGAATTTTAATATTGGAGGTCCATCTTTTTCTCAAAACTCTTCTTCTTCAGACTCCTCTGAGTTTGATGATTTTTTTATAAATGACATTGAAGCAATTGATAAAGAAGAAAATATTGCTATCAATTTGTTTCTCAACAACAACCGCCTTCTTCATCAAATCACTCAAGCAAACGATCAAGTAAATTTTCGAGGCTCTATTCCTGGTCACGCGGTTGTACACCGTAACAGAGAAAAATCCCAACAAAATGTATTCAATGATTACTTCTCGGACAATCCTGTGTACGGTGAAAGAGAGTTCCATCGACGATTTCGAATGTCGAAAAAGCTTTTTCTTCACATTGTTGATGCTGTTAAACAACATGACAATTACTTCACTCAACGATGTGATGGTTTAGGAAGATTGGGCTTATCAACCTTGCAAAAAGTAACAGTTGCCATTCGGATCTTGGCGTATGGAATGCCTGCTGATGCCACAGACGAATACATCAAAATAGGAGAGTATACGGCAATTGAATGCATGAAGCGCTTTTGTCGAGCAATTGTCAAATTTTTCTCGGAGTGGTATCTCAGGTCACCAACAGTAGATGACGTTGCTAGGCTTCTCCACATCGGCCAATAACGTGGATTTCCCGGAATGTTGGGTAGTCTTGATTGTATGCATTGGAAGTGGAAAAATTGTCCAACTGCTTGGGCTGGACAATTCGCAGGTCGCAGCGGAACACCCACAATCATTCTTGAAGCAGTTGCAGATTATGATATGTGGATATGGCATGCCTACTTTGGCATGCCAGGAAGCAACAACGACATTAACGTTTTGAAGTCATCACATTTATTTTCAAAGCTTACTGAAGGTACCACTCCTCCTGCCAATTACAATATTCAGGGAAATGAGTATAATATGGGTTATTATTTAGCCGATGGTATTTATCCAAAATGGTCAACTATTGTTCAAACTATAAGAGATCCCCAAGGTCCGAAGAAAAAATTGTTTGCAGCAAAACAAGAAGCATGTCGAAAAGATATCAAACGTGCCTTTGGAGTTCTACAATCTAAGTTTGCTATCATAGTAGGATCTTCACGTTACTGGAAGAAAGAAGACCTGCATGATATAATGACAGCGTGTATCATAATGCATAACATGATAATCGAGGATGAACGTGATAACAACGCACCAATTAGAGATGCAAGATCAGCGCTTGAGGTAACTGTTGAAATAGCAGTAAATGAGCATACCCGATTTCAACAATTTCTAGCTCGTAATCTACAAATTAAAAATAAAGAGGCTCATTTATCACTTCGGAATGCGTTGATTGAACACATATGGGAGCATTACGGAAATAATGCTTGAGTAATTTAGTATTTTATATGTAACTTTCTAAAATTTGTGTGTATGTGTGTTGTTTTATTATATATGTAATTTATATTATCTTTTATTATATAATATTGTAATATTGTGTGTTGTATAATATATTAAATGTATGTTTTATATGTATTTGTGAAGTTTTTATTGTTATTTGTAATTTTTGTTAATGTCAAGAAGTATAATGCCAATGAAAAAACTTTTAAAGATTTTTTTGAGGATTCATGGTTGGAACAATCAACCCTCAAATCCTCATTTTGAGGTTTTGCTCTTCTCAAAATGAGGTTTTGGGTTGGAGATGGGTAATTTCTCCTCTCACTTTACAATGTTTCAACATTAAAACACAGTCTTTAACTACATCCATTTTTGCAGGTAAAGATGTTGGCATCAAAACAAAAATTTGCAAAACTAGCTGGTAACAGACTCCTACAATATCAAATTAAAAGTACTTTTAAATTTACAGCTCACGAAGAGTTAGAACATAGACAGATCTCCTAACTGTGTATTGCATTCAATAAAAGCAGCAATAAGGAAGAGAAGAAGCAACTAGAAGAAAAAGTACTTACATGAAAAAGAACGACTACAAGGGATGGTTACGAGTTTCAATTTAAAGAATTAAACAAACAAAACGGCAGTATACCATAGTAACCGGCACAATAACAATGAATAACGACCCAAAATCCAAATAACCAGGACTTCAAGTGACAACCACATCTCTAATGAATGGAATGAAGGGAGAAGATAGGTTTGGAATTGGAGCGACGAGAGAGGCAAATTTATTATTAACTCCACATCAGATGATGTGCTATTTTTTTAAAAGAAGAAGAAGGCTGGTCTGGAATTGGTTAGGGATTACAACGAAGGTGAAGAAGCTATGAGCTTAGGAATTAAACTATTATGTCTAACCTTATCCGACGGAGAAAGCATAAATTGGGCCACAATAAAACATTATATTGGATAACAAAAATTAAACATTAAAAATAAAGCAATATCTATATAATAACAAAAAAAAAAAAACGTTGTAATCATAATCCAACCATTCGAGACAAAAACAAACCCAAGATGTCCACAACACAACAAATTTCATTTCTGTTCAGATCAGATGAAATAACAAAATTAACAAAACACAAGTAACAGTAGAATATATGTTTTTACTTTATTACATTTTATTCCCCACACACCTAAGAGATTACAATAAATTTTAAACATTGGAATATATATGCCCTAACATACGTTTTTAAAAAGATATAAAACTATTGATAAATAGATGGTATAACAAAATATCTAAAACTATTTACGAATACAATTTAGAAAAATATTACACGATAAAATCCGCGCGTATGCACGGATAATCACATAGTTCAAAAAATAAAAATTTTGACCAAACCCTGAAACAGAGAAAGCATCGTTCTGACAAACAACAAATAAATCAACAAAAAGCGATACACGTATTCAACAGAGCTCAGTCGTGTCTCGCCTAAAACCCAAACAAGCCGAGGCTTTTTCCAACGAGAGTTTGGAGACGACCTTCAAAAACAAGAGATTTGTACAATAGAATAATTAGAGACGGCGACGATCACCCAACGACGAATTTCTGGAGAAAAGGTTTGGGTTTTATTGATTTCGAATTTCTTGAGAAAAGCTTCGGTTATTCTAACGTGATTTTGGTGGATTTCGCCGACTAGAAAAATCTTTACTAGAGGTTGGCGAATCCAGAAACATATTTTAGCGGGGTCAGAATGCTAATATAAAATTTATGTATCCTATAATATTAGATATATATTTATCAATATTAGATTTTGATTTTTTTTATTTTTCTCAAATTTTTTTTTTCTATTTTGATTAATTATATTTTCCTAAGAGTGAAAAAATGATAACTCAAATTTTGTATGTATAAATAAGTGATTAGTTCAGTGAAAAACAATTTCTTTCAAATAAAAATAAAGAAAAAATAAGCAACAAAATCATTATTAAAACATATACAATTTAATGATTGTTGATAATAGAACATATGTACATTAACTGAGGAGTTTCGCAAAAAAAAAAAAAATTTACTTGGGGAAACAAAAAGATTTGTCAAAAACAATTAATTAAAAAGGATAGAAGGGGGTCACCAAACCTCTTACATGAAATTTATCTGGGTTCATTTCAAAGCCAATAGACTAAATTCAGATATGTAACAAGGCATAATACATGAATTTTTTAAATCTTACGGTGTCACTTGACCCCGTTTTGTTAATCATAGGTTCGCCTTATAGTTTTGCAGATCTACACAATTTCCCCAATCTAACCGTTGCATTATGTAGCTCAATTTTACAATTAGAAGATAAAGGCTCATATATTTTGTAGTGTATATAATTTTGCCCAATCTAACCGTTAGAATCCCGCTTTTCACTAAACTCAATTAAGTCATTATTACATAAAAGCCGATTTATTTATAGTGTACATCAATTTTCCCCAATCAAACAGGATTCCAAGTTTTTGTGATTAATAATACCCCAACTCACCATCATTTATTCATTCCGTATATAGAAGCTATTAATCCGTTATAAATTCGTAGTTTTACAAAATTATGCAGTTGCCCCGATCTAACCGTAACGGACCGACTAATTCAATTTTATCATTGTTATATAAATGCCCTTAAATTATATAACTCGCATCAATTTGCTCCAATCTAAGCGTTAAAACTTAAAAGTCCGATTTTCTTTTAGTTGTGTTTGATCTTCTTTTAAACATAATCTTCTTGGACTTCTTTAGAGAGTTATTTACCAAATATTAATTTTAAATTTAATATTCACTTAATTTTATGTAAATTTATTATTAAAACCATATTTTATTTTGTAAACAATTTTTTTTTAAAATATAAATATATTTGTCCCTATCCAAATTTATTGAGAAATATTTTTTGCTCAATAATTTTTTATAGAAGAAGAAAAGAGAAGAATCATGTGGTATATATATCAAGGGAAAATACCATTAAAAAAAAACACTTCTAGTATATTTAAATTAGTAACTGAGAAAATATATAAACAAAAATAAGGAAAATAGACTATTCTGTTTAAATATTGGGAGCTATATTTTGACAACCCTTTTTTGACGACCAAAAAAAAAGATTAAAAACCTTTTAGACTATTTTTGTAATTCACGATATTTAAAATATACTCTATATAAAAAAGTAATTTATCCACCCGTTAGGTTAATTAAAGTTTAGTAATCATCTTCCCACCCATCTAGATGGAATGATTTAAATGCAATCCATAAATATCTATGTCCCCACTAATCCCGCCGCCTAAGTGTTTAACCACGACACGGATTCAGATCTAATTACTCATTATTATAAAGTACTAGTATATCACATACTATAGTATAACATAAAGTTGGAATCACTATCATCATATACTTAATTATTTGCATATATATATTGTCATGATTCCGACGGACAATATGTTACTGTGCTAATCTTGAATTTAATTTGCTTTAATTAGTGTTCAAAGTAGCAGTACTGTTAATAATATTAATCACTACTAGTTTCATATTTATTACAATCATATTTGAGAGGCCATCGGGAAGCTTCTTCACCTACTTCTCCGGCTAGTTTACTAATATAAATAACTAAACCCGTTTCATGAATTCGTGGACATTAAATATTGAATCTACGGTCTACCTACAAATTTGTTAATGATGTAGAAAATATGTAATGTATTCTTATCTATATATATAAATAAATACAAAAATAAATGTATATTATTATTTTTTATGCTTTCAAATATATTTGAATATGTGATTTTAATTTATAATTCGTAAGAAAATTAGCAAAATAATTAATTAGTAATTACTAGTAATCAGTAATCAGTAATCACATTCATGTTGTGGATGTTAATGATGTTTTATCGGATAAATAAATGACAAAAAATAACTACGATTTGATTGTTTTAAAAGCAAAATAATATAATATCAATAGTTTTTATAAAGATGACGGGGGAAAACATTGAGAGTGCAAACGGAAGTCTTTTTTTTTTAATGAATGGAATGGAGTATTTTCCACACTTTGTTTTTACCATTTATGATAATGACAATAAAATAAACATTTTACATATCTCATACAAATGAATCAATAAAAAAATAATTTTTTGCAATTTTGGTGAAGAATGAATGGAATAAATTTATTATATTATTATTTTTATTTCATTCATCTATATTTATAAATTTCTTAAATGTTTACCATTTAGACCATGAGTATTATATCTTAAAGTAGTCCAACAAATGACAATTTTATATAGGCGGCTATTAAGTATCTTAATTAAATCTAATTAAAAAAGTAGAAAACATGATTCTAAGATAATTAGTTAAACGTGAAGATCAACATGAGCCAGCAATATGCTAAACTCTAGAAGATTATAATTTATTATCAAGATGCATGCATACATAACAAAGCGGTTTACCAAAAATTATGATACTTAAGCAAATACTAATAAACAATCCCCACTGGTTTGATATGGATTTTAATACATTTATATTATACTTATAGAATTAGCAGATAGACTACAACAGTTATTATATTATTCTCTATGTTTCAAAATATAAATTGTTTTGGTTAAAAGTACGAATATTAAAAAAATATTTTTCTTTTAAAAAGTATCTTATATATATAATAAAAATAATTTAACCAATGAAAAAAACGACTGCAAAATACTATTGGTCACACAATATTCGACAAAGTTAAAAAGTATCTAGGATTATCAAAACAGTTTATATTTTGAAACATAAAAAAACTTATAAACAACTTATATTTTGAAACAAAGGGACTAATATTTTTGGGTTGGGGTTGTTGTTACATTTGCTATAAATGTTGTTTTCATCAAATCCTCACTAATTGTCCAGCAATATACTGTATATTTCTTTTATAAATACATCTATTGTAATAGAAATTAGACATGATAGTTCTTTTTGTATGGTTGGACTCGAAATAAATAGATGGGTGAGAAAACTCATAATTTAAGCATAGACCTTTCTTTGTTTTATTTTATTTTATCATTGTATGTTTGAGTCGCGACCTTCACGTAGCGATTTATATGTAATCATTAATTATATTATAAATATTATGTTCTAGAGGAAGACTATTCTTTTTTTTTTTTAGTTTAAGTACTAAGAACAAATCGAGTGCAATCATCCTCATCATTCAGTTTGGTTCATGTTCGTCAGTCACGAGATGTGGATCGTGACAGCAATACCTAATCTGTTTAATAACATCAAATTGAGATAGCAGTTGGATTAGTTATCAATTCTTAAATAACATCATTTTATTATTTTAAATTTATTAGTATTATTAAAGGTGTGGTGATGTAACGGTAACACAAGAGAGTTGGTTTTTTTGTGTTCCGAATTTAAACTTTTTTTGGTACGGAGAGTTATTCTTTTAAATTGGAATATCCAAAACTGCCTCTATATACTAAAGAGATTATGAGCCAAAGGTTCGGACTGTTTAAAAAAAAAAATTATTGGTGTTAAAAAGAAGAAAATAGCTTAATGGGTGGTTTTAACAACCGTAATTTATCTTGATCGTTTGGTATAGATAAATCAATTTTGCAAAATGGGCTTTCATGCTTGTCAAAACTCTTCAATGGCCCAAAGGCTGATTAAATAGTAAAAGACTTTAAGAGAGCATGTACATGGGTGGTTTTTAAGAAGTTTTTAAAGGGTTGTTAAGTTAAAATAAAATTAAAAAATAAAGGAAAAAGTAGAGCTGGGCAAAAAAACATGTACCCGAATACCCGAACCTGTACCCGACTCGAAAAACCTGAACCTGTACCCGATCCGAAAATTTATAGCTATCTGTATGGGTATAAACTTTTTAGACCTGACAGAACCTGTACCCGATAAAACCCGAACCTGTACCTGACCCGAATACCCATATACCCAGGACTAGGTACTTTTTGTCATATTTTTAACTAGTTTAAATTTTAGATTTGGTATTTTAAATGTTTTGTATTGTTTTTATTCAAATATTTTCATTTTATAGGTTACTTTTTGTAGTTTTTAGAGAAAAAAATAGTTTTAACTACAATTGAACGTAAAAAAATTTGTATCCGAACCTGTACCAGAATTTTTTGATAAAATTATTTGTGACCGGACCCGAACCTGTACCCGAACCTGTACCCGAAAAACTCGAACCTGTACCCGACCCGAAAATTTCTAGATACCTGTATGGGTATAAAAATTCAATACCCGACAGAACCTGTACCCGATAGGATCCGAACCTGTACCCGACCCGAATACCCATATGCCCAGCCCTAGGAAAAATGCTTAATAAGCTCAGAACCGGTCCTTATATAAGAGATTATAGGTCTCTTAAAGACCCCTGACAAAAAAACAAACATGCATCGACGAGTCTCTCTCTTGCCGAGTCTTTCTCTTCCAGACTTTCTCTCTCTTGGTGATTTCGCCGAAGCGATTCATCATCTCTTCCTGGGTGTTGGGGTTGTAAATGGGTTTCGGGGTTGTTTATGTTCCGATTATCGACGAATCGGAGCTGAGAACAATGATCAATTTAGGGGTTTTCTCCGATCTAGGGTTCTTTGATGCTTTTTGGGTTTAGGGGTTTTGTCTGATCTTCTCCAATCGATCTCTCTGGGTCTTTGTTGACAACAACAACGACGATTCTTTTGGGTTTTGGGGTTGTATCGAGTCCGATTTGTCTGGGTTTTGGGTTCTCATCTTCTTCTTCTCAATCTCACTTCTTTGGATCTAAATCAACTAAAGAAGCTGCTTAAGGTTTGTGGATGTTTGTTTAAACTAGTCTATTTTGTGTGCATGTTTAGACTTTAGACTTTTTCATTTTCGTGTGCATGTTTAAGGTCTGATTCATTCTGTCTCTCTTTATCGTTTTCAGTATATTTCCCTGTTATTTATTGGGATGTTGATTGTGATATCAGTGAGGGGATTCCTGACGAATCTGATGAAGGTAGACTTCTGAATTTTTTATTTTTGAATTTCTTCCATTCATCTTGATACTGTCTTCTATGTTATCACTTAATTTTTAGCTTAAAGTGTATGGAAAACTATCTCTCAAACTAACAGCTACTCTTAAGTTAGAGTGATTTAATCGAGTATTCGTGGCAGTAGTGTTATGATTCTACTCAATTCAAGCCCAAACTGATATTAAAAAACAACTTTATATATAACTCAATTGATGGCTGCTTACTTGGTTTTGAGTGAAATGATTAACTAGTTGCTCCTTACGTCATTATATACATCTCTCTTGTGTGCAAAATATAGGAAACTGGATTATAATTAGTGAAACTGTTTTGTTGGCGCAGAGGGATAATAACATCAGGCGGATATATTCAGTTTGATTTCTATCATCGATGGTTTGATGCAATCTCTGTCAAATCGATAAACACCCAATTGACTAAGCAAGCAAGCATATGTCAGTGTTCCCTTGCACTAAGAGTTTGATTAATTTTTTATATACATGAAAAACTTGAATCAATTATTTGCGGCCTAGCATTAACTTGTGTACATGTTCTTGCTTTTGAGTTTCGTTTTTCTTCCTCGATGTGTTTGTGATTAGTTGACTAGTTGTAAAGAGAATGAGATTTATATGGAGAGTTTTCTTGCTTTTTTTTAGCCAGGTTTTAATTTAAGTTTTATGATATTTATATACATTATCTTTGTTGCAATACTTTTAAAAAAAGTAAAAAAAAAAAGTCTAGTGTGGCCACAATGATTTCATGAGGCATTTGACTGAAAGGAGGCAAAGGACTTTTATTTGGTGTGAGATTATTCATTATCATTGATTGCTGGTATTTGTTAGTTTTAGATTAGGTGAATACATTAGTAAGACATTGATTGCTGGTTTTTGTTAGTTTTGGATAGGTGAATTCATTAGTAGGACATTGAATGCTTAAACACCTAATTATGGTTTCACATGACTCTTTGTCTAGCCGTTTAGAAACTGGACTTTGTTTGTTCAGGTTAATTGGAGACAGTGCAACAGATGGTAGAGAGAGCAAAGGGTGGACTTGATGACTACAGATATGCCTACAAATCTCGGCAATATGATGGGCATTCGAAATCAAGTTCGTGATAAAACAATACATCAACAATTGAAAATTGATATGGTTAAACATATATGGCAAAAATTTGGCACAAATGAAAATTACCACAATTGAAAGTTTATGATTCGCAAATTTATGTTTTAATTTTTTTTAATGTAATGTATGTTTAAAATTTCATAAAATGTAATATAATTTAAATTTTATAAAATGTTGTATGTTTTCAAATTTTAACAAAATAATTATTAAAATAAAAATTTTTTTTCCTTAAGAATCTCTTAAAGAGTTCTCCAATGGAGGAGAAATTTTTTTCACAAATAATTATGGAGTTCTAAACTAATTTTAATATTGATTTAGTATTATAAAATTGTTAAGAGCTTCTAATGAAATTCTAACTAATGTACATGCTCCAACTAAGACTTGTATATTTTAATATACCATTGAAAGAACTTTTACAAATTTTAAACTAACATAAAAATAGCTAAATCTACCTAGCTAATGTTCACCAAATTTATTAAAAAACATAATTTTAGTTCAGTTTATTTAATATAATTAATTGTTATTTTCTTTCATATTTTTGGTGATGGGTAGGTAGATTTGGCTATTTTAAATGTTTCAATAGTTTCAAATTTGTAAAAGCTTTTTTTTTAGGTTATATTTGGGGATGTAACTTTTACATGAATATTTATATATGCTAGTCACATTTATACATGTTATAGTCGAATTTATATATGTTATAGTTGGATTTGTGTATGATATAACTAGCTAGTCCAGATGATTAAATTAATACATTCAAGGGAATATTGTGTCTTAGCCTCTAAAGTTGTTTTTCTGTTTCTATTTTTCCATTTTACTTTCTAATAGAATGCCTTTTTTTTGAAAAAAAAAAATCGTTGGATGCATTCAATGGGAAACTTGGATGAGTAAGGAGAAACTACTAAAATACAACTACCTGATTAGTATATACAATAATATTTGACGACTTGTTTTACCTTTTGGATCCAAGATATGGATCAATTAATTATTCGTCCAACTGATGATAAAATAGATTAGAAGCTTTCAAGAAAGATTTACTAATTGGAGTTTCCCTTGAACCAATCAACAAAAATAATAAGATTAATCAAAAGTCAACTCTAAAATGTATTGATCAAGTTGCCAAACAAAGATAATATTGTAATTTTTTTGTGAGTTAATTCTAATGATTTTTTTAATATATCTACAATATACTTAGACTTCTGTATAAGCCAGTTTCAGAATATCATTGTTGAACAAAACCAAGCACCTTAAATTCTTCTCATTCATCAACTAAACGCTAACAAAAGATAAAGTTTCGAGTGTGTCAACAACGATGGCTAATACTCATTCTGTTCAGGTGGCTGCGACGTTCTACTTGTGTACATTTTTTTGTTTTTTTAAAGGGAAGGTTTAACCACTCATATGTATCAAATATATACTCAGTTTAGTCAGCAGATTAGATCAAATATGGCTCATAGCCTCTTTTTTTAGTGTTTAATTTGTTGGGTCAATATATATATGGCTCATAGCCTCTTTTTTCGACAGGAACACATGGTCTACGCAAGGGATCTTAGCATCGCATGGTGGGATAACAGCGAGTATTGGTCATGGCTTCCTCTCAAGTATGCGACAAGGTAAAGAATTCTATAACTTTGATTTATATATTCGATTAATATAGTGGTGTGAGTTTCCGATCTTGTTTAATTGAACCAAACCGTATCGGAAAAATCTGGAAGTCTTTCTAATTTAAGATACTTATATTTTGGTAAAAAAATGAATTTGAAACCACTCAAAACCGGACTGGTTTTCCATTTTTATCTATTTTTATAAACAGAAAATTCCTTTCATCTTTTTATTGATCATTTCAAAAAAAAATGCTTTACCATGGAGAAAAGTTTCTATAGACATTTATCCCTTAAATTACAAAATGACCACTCATAAAAAAAAAGTAAAACCAAAATAACATTTTACGAAAAAAGTTTTAATTTCACTCTATTCTTTTTCATAACCCGGTTATCATTTGTTTTTTGTTATTTTTGTTTCTTAAAGCGAGACACTCGTTGAAGCTGCTGTACTCGAAGCAGTTTGTTGGTTAGCAATTGACGGAAAGTTTGACACGAGAGAACTGACACCAAAGACAATGTACGAGGTGGTTTACGTCGTGAAGTTAGAAGATACAGCGTCTGGATGGGAGACACCGGTGAATCTCAAGTTGACTTTACCCAATAGTAGTGCAATGCCGCAAGAGCGAAGTGTGAGCTTGAAGGAGAATATAGGGAAATGGTGGGTAGATATACCTGCCGGTGAGTTCATGACATCGCCAGAAAATGCCGGAGAGATCAGCTTCTCCATGTATGAGATCAAATCCGGGTGGTGGAAGAAAGGTCTCTTTGTCAAAGGAGTTGCAATTCGCCCTAAAAACTAAGACATGTATTTATATAATTTAAGGTATGTATGCTGTATGCATGCCCCGTTTGTTTATAAATTGATGAATGATGTAAGCATAACTAATCTCATCCAAACTTCGTGGTAATGATTAGTTTTCTTACACAATTTTTTTTTCGTTGGATAAAATATATTGTATTGAAAGTAGAAAAATAACAAATGTTACAAAACCAAGCCGAAATGTTTATAACCTTATTAAACTCTAATTGGAAGTGAAGGAAATGAGATGGATCAGAGTTGAGACAAAACCCGAACCAACCCATGACATTTGGAGCTAACCAAGCGGAGAATTAATAGTAATGGACTGACGGACATCATTATATATCATTTTCATTATATCATCATCATAACACATCATCTCGATATCATCGCACACCATCATAACACCATCAACATCATAACATTATTATTGTAAAAATCATCGTACCATCATAATCATCATGACGAAAATGCGATTACACAATTTTGCATTTACACAATTTTCTGTCAAAAACGCTATTATGTAGTTTTATTAAAAAAAAGGAACGTAATTCGTAGTGTCTGGTTGCTAAAAGTGCGGTACGGTGATTCAGTTGCTAAAAAATGCGTTTCCACGCGTTTTCTACCTAAATATGGTTACACAAATTTTTTTGCCTATTATATAATCGCACAATTTTTCTGCCAATAATACATGAGCTTTTCTCGCTTTTTTTATTTTCCAACATTTAGTTTCTTACATACATGTTGTGATTTTCACTTTTTTATTACTTACATACAAAAAGGTTTCTTACATACAAAATTCTTCACTTTTTATTTAACACGATTTTGTGATTTTTTTTATTATCGCGATATTACCGCCAAAACCTAGGTTTCACAATTTTTTGTCAAAAGGTATTCTGCAATTTTTTTTTGCTAAAAGATCATTCCACTATTTTCTATCAAAATTGAGATTTCATAGACATTTTCTCTTAATGTTGGGATATCAATCCAATTCCCATATCGGAAGTTTAGACAAAAATGATCAAATATATAAGTAATGTCCAACTCCAATTAGTATGAGGCATTTTGGGAAAGAGGCCAAAGATAAATCCGTGCAGGTTTTGCCTAACCCAAAACGGACAATATCATACTAATGGGTGAGATGGACATGAGCTTAAAAAACTCGACATTGGTATCAGAGCAAAAGTTCAGAGAAGTGAACCTGAAGATGTGGGTTGGACATGTTCGTTATGGGAGGAGAACCTTCAAAAGGTGACCTCACGAATAAGGGTGCCAAGAGTACAAGCAGTTGAAGATGGGTATTAAATTTCGGTGAAGGTAGAAGTCAACGAATTTATGTGGTACTTGGTTTGAATGGGGAATTGTTGGGATATCAATCCAAGTTCCACATCGGAAGTTTAGACACGAATAATGGTAACACAGAGTTTTAACCCTATATAACTACTGCAAGTGCACAGCAAATGATTGTAGTAATGCAGGGATCGAATCCACAAGGACCAAGTATCACACTACGAATATATGAGAATAAAACTAAGCTAAGACGGAAATATGATTGTAAATGCAAATCGAAACAAGAATATAAACTAAAAAATGTAAACTTATGAATAAAAAGTATTGGGCATCAGGGAATTCGCAGGGAGTCAAAGATTCAGAAATAGATAAATTGTCAGGAAAAGCATTAGTAATCGTTCTAGAACTCAAATCACGAAATCAAATTGATCTACTGTCGTAGTATCAATTACTATGTCTAACAACCTAAGATCCTAAACTGTCGTTTGAATTCAAGAGGTTAAACATGCATTAATGGTCAAGTTTGATATGTTCACAAAACACCCTAACATCAGCTTTCGTTGGCTAGGGATGCTTTGCTCAAATAGGTTCTTTCAGGCTTTTAAACAAACACTTTTGATGCGTTAAACAACCTAAGATCAGAAACAAGGTAGCTAATCAAGTTCCAGCAATACGAACAACCTAGATGAAGAAACCAAGTTATCAATCCCTAAATCAACATCTTAATCAATCAAACTCTGAAATCCCTTTGAAACCCTAAAACCCAATTAGAAAACTACTCAGACATGATAGAAATCAAATCATAAGAAGAATCCATGGAAGAAAAGAAGAAATCAATAAATAAACAAGAGGGTTCAGAAATCTTCTCCAAATTGTCAATAGGGATTAGAGATCTTCTCCCAAAAGTTTAGAATCAAAACAGATGAATAAATTACAAGGGTTTTTTTTCTCTAAAGTGGCTAAAAACATGTATTTATAGGTCTAAAATCGTGCAGGTCAAAATCTCTGGCAAAACCAAGTCAAATTAGGAAACACTGAAAATTTCCTTTATTTTCGTCGGTTTAGCCAGAATGACAGGTCTTCACGAGAATTGGTGTAACTTTCTGACCGATGATCCAAATGACTTCAATCTTCTTTTGTATGCAAGCTGACTCAATTATCTATCTCGTGTCCAAAATTCAGATCAATCCAATGATTTTAAGGCTTCCAACGATTGCCTGACATATGACGCTTCAGAACTGTCCAATATCTCTTTTCTCAACCTTTTTGCTCAATTAACCTGTAAAAGACTCTAAACACTACAAACACACTAAAACTACCACTTAAGACATAAAACCGCATAAAAATCATTAGATAGAATAATAAACACCATATAAAAACCATAAAAACCAGGATATATCAACTCCCCCAGACTTAGTATTTTGCTTGTCCTCAAGCAAAACAAAAGACTAAACCTGTGAAAGAGGTTTGAAAACGTGGAAACTCAGATTCTCTTTTAGACGTTTAGTGACCACTAAATTCATAATCCACATACTGCAAGTATGAATTAAATCGAACCACCATGTACTTCTCCGCAGACTTTTCCAGGCTCCCAAATTCATCTCAAGATTTCGCAATACTTTCCACAAGCCATCATCGCTATCCTCATTGATAATCTCAGTGCTAAGAACCTTCTTCCCGTTCAATACCACGACAGATCACCAACACCACCTTTTGGTACATTTTCCTCTCCCCCAGACTTATTCGATTCTCTACGTTATCTCTAAGATTGTTTAGACTCAAAGCAGTGCATAACACTATTGCTGTTCCCTTCCAGGAGACAGGGTCGTGACTCACTAGTGTTGTTCCTTGTGAGGAGACAGGGTCGTGAGAGTGCTCGTCTTCTTTGTCCGTATCACGGGACTCAGACTGCTGCTTTTGAGCTGGATGATCACCTCTTGAGTACTGACTCACCGGAATTTTACTTCCTCATCTTGTACTCAGGAGCTATCATTTCACCCCAATCCTAATCATATGTATACATTTATTTTAGAGAATTGAGAGAGAGGAGTACTATTACTTATCACACACGGTGCATCTGTCAGGTACGAACAAGGAATCAAGCCCATTAGACACCAATCATTCCAATGAGAGTGCAATTAGCTCTGGCTTAGTGGATTTTACTGGAAACAAGAGACGTCTCTAGTTAACTAGTTAGTCCTTGGATTTTCCATTAGTCGGATCTGAAATCATTCTGCAGTAATGGTCACTCAAATGAAATAGTCAGTAAACAAAGAGAAAGATTTCATCATGGTTTCCTAACAATAACACTCTTGACTCAATAAAACAACTTGGACTGACTCATGAAAAACATAAAAATGACTCAAAAGAAACAAAACAAAGGAAAATGGCGTTAGTAAACGATGAATACCTTCCCCCAGACTTATTTCACACCGTCTCGGTGTGAAAATAAATCAAGAAAAAGGCAAAAGAGACTCAAAAGAAGAAAAAGTTTTTTTTTTTTTTTTTTTTTTTGCACGTACCTTGCACGGATCGGTCGATCCATATCTGGATCGATCGATCTATATCTGGATCGATCGATCTGATTATGTTCGATTATGCCAAGTCGATCCTGAGGTGATCTGATGCTTTGGCTCAAATATTCGGATCGATCGATCCGTGCAAAGATCGGTCGATCTGCCCCTTATTTGCACGGACTTTTTTTTTTTTTTTTTTTTTTTTTTTTTTACCGAAGTCGATCGCAGAACTTACGTCGGTCGATCCTGGAATACGATCGATCGATCCTAAGTGTAGATCGATCGATCTGCCCCTTATTTGCACGGTTTTTTTTTTTTTTTTTTTTTTTTTTTTTTTTTTTTAAATTTTTTTTTTTTTTTTTTTTCCTGAAACACCGAAAACCAAAACTAAAAGTTAGAAGATGGGTTGCCTCCCACCAAGCGCTTGTTTTAAGTCTTTAGCTTGACTTATGAACACATAGGTTAATCATGAGAATCAAAAGGTTGGGCCAATGCACCTTTTGTCCTTCTCCTATTAGAAAAATAAACATAATATGCAAGAAGACACATCCATATGAAAGAGACAAAATTCTCATCAAGGGACCTTACTACTGAAGTAGCATATATCTTAAAATCTTCCCTAGTTAGATGTTCATGAGAATCAAATGCATTTGATGGAAAGATAAAATCAACTTCAGGTTTAAACGAGTTAATCACCAAATAGTTAACTTCATCCCCATCAATCATGTAGAACACAACATTCTCATTCCCATAATCTACCTCAACCTTAGGGTTCTCTATCTCATTCAAGATAGTATCTATATTAAGCACATCTACTAGACAAGAACTTTCAAGAAGAGAACTAGATTCATCTATCATTGAAACCTGAAACTCGAAATCATGAACACTTAAAGCACACAGATGATTGATATCAAAGTATACTTCATGATAATCCCTAGCAAGCTTTTCTACTCTTAGAGTATCTAGTCTTTGAGTCTCACATATTAAATCATAACATTCTTGAATGAGCATGGGAGTCTGCAAACTAGAAGTTACATCTTCACTACAAGGCATTAGACTATCTTTATTATCATGAAAATCAAAGGGTGAGTCGCATGTACCTTCTAGTTGACAGGGTGGAACCCAATAAATTACCTCTTCAAGTGCATGAGCTACTGTAATCTCAGAAAATGTGAGCTCCCTTCCTTCAAGTGATGCCCGGTGTGAGATGAGATTCACCCGGATCATAGCTGCTAAGTCTCTCCTTGTCAAGGTTGGATTCTCCTTGTAAAGCTCATCCAACTCCACTTTTTGCTCTAGTGTAAGTACACTCTCATCAAATGGAGGCTCCACATAAGGCTCATCTTCGAATGTGTCTTCCTTCTCTTGTGGCCACTCATTGTAATCCATGGCCATCACTATAAGAACCTATACAAAAGAAAGAAAAAAAAAAAGTTAGTGTCTTAGACTAAATTTCAATCCCAAATTCAAAGGCAATGTAATTGGTCCCCGGCAACGGCGCCAAAAACTTGGTAACACAGAGTTTTAACCCTATATAACTACTGCAAGTGCACAGCAAATGATTGTAGTAATGCAGGGATCGAATCCACAAGGACCAAGTATCACACTACGAATATATGAGAATAAAACTAAGCTAAGACGGAAATATGATTGTAAATGCAAATCGAAACAAGAATATAAACTAAAAAATGTAAACTTATGAATAAAAAGTATTGGGTATCAGGGAATTCGCAGGGAGTCAAAGATTCAGAAATAGATAAATTGTCAGGAAAAGCATTAGTAATCGTTCTAGAACTCAAATCACGAAATCAAATTGATCTACTGTCGTAGTATCAATTACTATGTCTAACAACCTAAGATCCTAAACTGTCGTTTGAATTCAAGAGGTTAAACATGCATTAATGGTCAAGTTTGATATGTTCACAAAACACCCTAACATCAGCTTTCGTTGGCTAGGGATGCTTTGCTCAAATAGGTTCTTTCAGGCTTTTAAACAAACACTTTTGATGCGTTAAACAACCTAAGATCAGAAACAAGGTAGCTAATCAAGTTCCAGCAATACGAACAACCTAGATGAAGAAACCAAGTTATCAATCCCTAAATCAACATCTTAATCAATCAAACTCTGAAATCCCTTTGAAACCCTAAAACCCAATTAGAAAACTACTCAGACATGATAGAAATCAAATCATAAGAAGAATCCATGGAAGAAAAGAAGAAATCAATAAATAAACAAGAGGGTTCAGAAATCTTCTCCAAATTGTCAATAGGGATTAGAGATCTTCTCCCAAAAGTTTAGAATCAAAACAGATGAATAAATTACAAGGGTTTTTTTTCTCTAAAGTGGCTAAAAACATGTATTTATAGGTCTAAAATCGTGCAGGTCAAAATCTCTGGCAAAACCAAGTCAAATTAGGAAACACTGAAAATTTCCTTTATTTTCGTCGGTTTAGCCAGAATGACAGGTCTTCACGAGAATTGGTGTAACTTTCTGACCGATGATCCAAATGACTTCAATCTTCTTTTGTATGCAAGCTGACTCAATTATCTATCTCGTGTCCAAAATTCAGATCAATCCAATGATTTTAAGGCTTCCAACGATTGCCTGACATATGACGCTTCAGAACTGTCCAATATCTCTTTTCTCAACTTTTTTGCTCAATTAACCTGTAAAAGACTCTAAACACTACAAACACACTAAAACTACCACTTAAGACATAAAACCGCATAAAAATCATTAGATAGAATAATAAACACCATATAAAAACCATAAAAACCAGGATATATCAAATAATATAATATATAAGTATATGTTGGATCAACTGATAGCTCACTAATTAACGCCTAACCTAGTACTAAAATATTGGATTGAATTGCGTTACTTATTGTGACATCCTTGCGTATTCTGGGAGGCAAAATTTCTTGGAAATGCGACTCAGTAAATTCCTGAAATTTAGAAGAAATTGCTAAATTTCAGGAATTTACTGAGGCAAAATTTCTTGGAAATGCGACTCAGTAAATTCCTGAAATTTAGAAGAAATTGCTTTCCCTTCTTCTTGACCCATTGATTTTTTGTTTTGTTTGGGGTCTAATATCAAAGTGACATATCCGATAAAGATTTCATAAGATCAATAGTCAAGGAGGTTAGGAAAGTGCTGCCAGATATCTCCAAAGGAAGAAATGGAGTAACCAATGACGATTTCTCGTCTCCGGGAAGGAAACTCACTATCACTATGTACGAGGTACCAAAGAAAGAGCCTTTCTTTCTCTAGACCATTCCTGATATTTGGATGAAATATAAATAGAGTTTCAATGGTATGTCTTATGCAAAGTATACTCGTCAAATGATGGAATAGTAGACTCGTCAAAATCAAAAATCAAAGGAACAATAGCATAATCTTTTTTAGTTAAGTATAATTTCCAAATATATAAAAACGCTAAAAACTAGCTAGTTTTAGTAGATTATGACGTTTTGTTTCTATAGTTATATATTAATTTTGATGGTTGGATTTTATGCTCAGTGATGAAGCCGTTGAAGTTTCGGTGCTGAATGAACTCTACTGGAGAAACGACATGACTGAAAATTTAAAGATAAGAAATCAGTCACCGGGACCATCGAATGAGGTAAAGATTTGCTTTTTTTTTAGTTGATTTTCTTTATATGTTTATTATTATATGAATATGATTTGGAAATGTATATATCCACAGTTCAAATTCTGGGTCCTCAATAGACCAAATGGTAATGTTTTCATGATCATCAACGCAAGGGATCTCTCAATCGAGTGGTCGGAGAATCCTGACCATCGGACGTGGCTCCCTCTCCCGAACCAAAATCCAAAGTAAAACTTCTCTTAATTACATTATTTTATTATAGAAATTTAGACTTTTAGAAAGCTTTCATACAGTATTATTCAAAGTGCTCCTTAAATTTGTGGGATAAAAAAAAGAGGTAATTTTAGTCCTTGAGAATACTATTTTTTAGTATTACTATGAAAAATAAAGGGACAATTACAAAAATACTATTTTTGGATTGTTAATTTGCAAAAATACTATTATAGATTGTCTATTTGCAAAAATGCCACTAATTATTTTTTTAGTCTAAATTTTAGCCTAAATGTTAAAATTCTAAAGCCTAAAAAATATTTTGACCCTTAAAACACCTTAAACCCTTAAAACTAAAGCCTAATACAATATAGTTAACCCAAACATAAATGATATAACAAAAAATAATTTTAAAAAGTAACAATTTTGCAAAATTTTTGAAAAAATGATATTTTAAAAAAGTGGCATTTCTCAAATATAATTAGTTTATTTTTTTTTGAAATCTATGGTTATGATACCTTTTTTTTTTTAATCAATTGATAACATTAAAAACAGTAAAAAAACAATAGCTCTTTCTTTCTCAGACACTACATCGACAAAAGTTATTAACCGGGTGACGATTCCCAGAATCCCCTATTTACCCAGCGTTTTTTACCTCCTTTAGTTAAAAAAAATTCAAAAACAACTTTTCACCTACCACTTTCTTGTCCAAAAGTAGATACCAGTTTCACACTTTCACAAAACAGAGCAACTCCGGAGGCCCACAGCAGGCCAACGGTGACCATGAGTCAACCAGAACCTCGCCTCACCTGGTCCAAGCTAGCCAAGGAGGTAGCTGGAGGGCTCACATTCTCCATTTAAAGCTCTCTCCGACTAAACCTAAGCTCACAGATCCAAGTTGGTTGTTGAAAATAATATGCTTTTGTACGAAACTCAACCTAACAAGTCTCAACTCAACACTGCAAACATAGAAAAAACTATGGAACGACGATTCTCTAGGGCAGAGAAAGGCAAAGCTCTTGCAAACCCTTCGGAGGAAACACACCAAACTCAACTACGAATCCGAGCACCGGAAATCGACAACTCGGACCTGATAAAAGATAACTCTCTTACTCTTATTGGGAGAGTAACAAACCTTAAGGAACAGAGAATATGGTCTGTTATCCCTTACCATTCTAAACGTTGGAATCTAAAAATCAGAGCTGAAGGCTCAGATCTAGGAAACAACTGTTTCCAGTTTCGATTTGCCAATGAAGAAGACCTCCAACAAGTCCTTGAAAGCTACCCTTACTAGTTCATCCGATGGATGGTAATACTACAACGATGGGAACTGGTAATCTCGACAAGCTTCCCTTCTAAAATACCTTTTTGGATCCGACTAAAACGTATTCCTCTTCACTATTGGAAAGAAGAACTGATTCGTGATATAGGAGAAGGATTGGGGAAGCTAGACGGCCACAAACTTACCAAAACTTCTGCAAAAATCAGAGTCACTGTTGACGGTTTGAAACCGCTCATTCGAGAGACAATCATTGGTTCTCTACTGGAGAAGAAACTATTGTAACCTTGGAGTATGAAAGGCTTGCAGCACGTTGCTCTGTGTGTATGCGACTCACTCATGAGAAGAGAGATTTCCCGGAAAGAATAACAACTTCAGAAAACAATGAGCAACATGCACAACGAAAACCTCAACTATCACCCCAAAGGAGATACAACTCAAACAGAGATTCCTACCCTAGTAAACAGATGGAGTTTGGACAGAGAAGAAAGAGTGACCAACATACTCGCAACGAATCTCAGAACTCGGCGGCGGCTACAAGGGTATTCCAACTCCAACATGAACCAGAAACAAGAGATAAAAATGAATGGCTGTTTCAAAGGAGAGACAAAGATTCTCAAAGAGAATTGGGCACTAACCAAGAACAAAGAGGTTATGAACAACGTCGATACAACAAACAAGAAGGGAATCACCACGATTCACACTCCTACCAACGAAACATAACGCTTCGACACTCCACGTCACATGAAAGTAGCAGAAATCTGCAGGAGTATGCTACAAGAAAACCCCCATACACGAACAAACCCCTTTCACCAAACCTCCAATGGAGAGAAAGGCTAGAGGTGGAGTTTCCCCAAAGACAGAGCACACCAGACTCTTCTTCCCAAAGTAGACGCCTATCGCTAGAGAGAATTATGGAATCTGACGACTTACCACTTCCACCTTGTATTCCCACCACAAAGGTTGTGATGGAGGAGCTCCAAGACGTCACACTTCAATACGCAAAGGTCCTGGACCCAGTCGAACAAGCAGCTAGACAACAAAGGGTAATTATTGGTGAGGAAAGAGAACTTAAGGTGGAAACAACAGCGAATATAATGGCAGCATCAGTGAAAAAGCACTAAAACACTACATCCCATTCTACACTCGAGAAGCTAGTTCAAAGAAGATAAGGAAAGCAAATCAAATCCAGAGTTCTCCAAAAGGACGTATTGTGCAAAGGAAACAGACAGCTAGACAAGCTGCAGCTTCAACTCCAAGGGCAAATCAACAACGTAGAGGCTCTATATATCCAAAATCAACCAATAAGAAGTAGGATTTTCAGGCCCATTAGATCAAGCTCCTTAGCGGTGGCGGCTTGGAACTGTCAAGGTTTATGGAATCCCTTGACGGTTTATAGACTGAAGAAGATACGCCTTGGTATTTTTCCAAATATCTTCTTCCTTTCGGAAACAAAAACCCTGATGATTTCGTCTTGAAGTAATTTGAATGGATGGGATATGCTCATAGTTTTCTAGTTTCTCCTCACGGTCATGGGGTGGGAGGACAGCTCTGTTTTGGAAAGAAGATACAACTCTGGAAATCTTAACATCATGTAAAAGTTTCATTGACTGTAAAATTATCTTTAAAAACAAATATTTCTACGCCACTTTCTTCTATGCAAACACTGATATAAAAAAGAGAAGGGAGTTGTGGATGCAACTAACAGAAAATGCTTTGATTCATGATGCTGCGTGGTTTATCAAGGGAGACTTTAACGATATTACGAGTAATCTAGAAAAAGAAGGGGGCACAACAAGGGCTGAAGGCTGTTTTGGCGACTTTAGATCTTTCTTATTTGAGAATGATCTGTTTGACTTGCAACATACCGGAGACCAACTATCGTGGAAAGGAAAAAGATATGAACATTGGGTGCGATGTCGACTTGACAGAGCTGTTGCAAACAACACCTGGTCGAAGAGCTTTCCCAAAGCAAGTTGTGCTTATCTTAATTTCGAAGGGTCGGATCACAAGCCTTTAGTCTCATATTTTGAGCCGGATAAGTAAAAACAAAAAAGCTTGTTTAGATACGACATAAGATTAAAAGACAATCACGAGGTTCATGAATTGGTTAAACAAACTTGGAAGAAAGCTAAGAACAAGTCTGTAAATTAAAAGATTAGCGAGGTCTGACAAGCTTTGGTTCATTGGAATAAAACCAAACATAGAAAAAGTCAAATTCAAATCAACAAGATGAAGCAAGCTTTGGAAGAGGCTATGGTAAACCCTCTACACGACGACAACCTCATCTTAAACATCAACAACAAGCTCAAAGAGGCATATAAACCAGAAGAAGTTTATTGGAGGCAACGCAGCCGATTGCAATGGTTATGTCTTGGGGACCATAACACGGGATACTTCCACACAATTACAAAAGGAAGGAGAATGATTAATCATTTTTTAGTCATAGAAGATGAGATGGGAACACCAGTCTATTTAGAGGAGGAAATCACACAAGTTATTGAATCATACTTCACCAAAATCTTCTCCTCTGTTTCGGGAAACTGAACAAACACAATCAATCATGCGCTCCAATCAAAAATCTCTGCGGAAACTAACAGGCTGCTCATATTAGATCCCACACCAGAAAAAATAAAGCAAGCCACATTCTCTATACATGCGGATAAGGCTCCACGACCCGACGGTTTCTCCGCTAGCTTTTTTCATTCAAACTGGGATTCAATAGGCGCTGATATAATAGAAGAGACACAAAACTTTTTTCGATCAGGAGAACTTTCTAGCTACATCAACGAGACTCATGTGAGACTTATTCCGAAGATACAAAGCCCGAGAAAGGTTTCCGAGTATAGACCAATTTTTCTGTGCAACGTCTATTATAAGATAATTTCAAAGATCCTCACACGAAGACTCCAACCGGTGTTGGAAGATCTCATTTCGGAAAATCAATCCGCTTTTGTTCCAGAAAGGGCTATCTCGGACAATGTTACATGAAGTGCTACATTATTTGAAGAACTTTAAGGCGATAAAACATTGCTCAATGGCGGTTAAAATGGATATGTCAAAAGCTTATGATCGCCTTGAATGGGACTTCATAGAGACTACAATGAGGAGACTTGGATTCCATCCAATTTGGGTAATTGGATAATGCAATGCGTGAGAACGGTCTCTTATTCTTTCCTCATTAATGACTCCTCGCGAGGAAAATTTATACCAAGCCGAGGTATAAGGCAAGGCAATCCCCTATCACTTCTCATTTTCATCATATGTAGTGAAATCCTCTCGGGTCTTTGCAACCGAGTCCAAGAGGAAGGGAAACTCAAAGGCATACGGGTGGCTAGAGGGAGCCTACGAGTGAATCACCTATTGTTCGCCGATGATACTATGTTTTTTTGCAAGGCAAATTTACATGTAGCAAAGCCTTGAAAAGGATACTAAAGAGGTATGAAGAGGCGTCCGGACAGTCCATCAACGTGGCTAAGTCCTCAATTTCATTCTCACGGAAAACACCTCAGTGTATCCGAGATAAAATTAAAAGAGAATTAGCAATCAACAAAGAGGGAGGGGTGGGAAAATATTTAGGCCTCCCATAACACTTTGGAAGAAGAAAGAAAGACCTTTAACTTCTCTTGTTGATAGAATCCGCCAAAAAGCAAAGAGTTGGTCCTCTTAATTTCTGTCAACGGCCGGGAAGATGGTGATGCTAAAGAGTGTCTTGTCCGTTATTCCCTCTTATGCAATGTCTTGTTTTAAGCTCCCTACATCTCTTTGCAAACGGGTACAATCGGCTTTAACCCGATTTTGGTGGGACTCAAGAGATGGTAAGAAAAAGATGGATTGGATTGCTTGGAAAAAGCTTTCATGGTCAAAGAAAGATGGCGGCCTTGGATTTAGGGATATCCAATGTTTTAATGACGCAATGCTAGCAAAGTTAAGTTGGAGACTTGTGGAAAACCCTCCAGGGTTATTGGCTTGAGTTTTATTTGACAAATACTGTCCAAATGAGGCTTTCTTAAAGTGTAAACAAGTTGCTACCTCTTCTCACGGATGGAGAAGCTTAATGGTGGGTAGAGACCTCCTAAAATCACAGTTGGGCTGGGAAATAGGGAACGGCGTAGCAGTCAACATTTGGTATGAATCATGGCTCTCATCTTCAACTAAACTCCAACCGTTTGGCCCAGCAACGAAAAACACAAAGGACTTGACAGTGGCTGATCTGTTTCACCTCAATACATTAGAATGGAATCAAGAAAAGATCGAATCAATTTTGCCCTGTTATATTTCAGAAATCATGACAATCAAGCCAAGCCAGCTTGGAGCTCCGGACAAACTTGTATGGCTTGGAAAATCTACTAGAGTTTGCCCCACTAAAACCGACTATTTTACAGCTTTGGAAAAACAGAAAACAGAGGATGAACGTCAGAATATAAATGAGTTTAACTGGCTTGAGGAAGTTTGGAAACATAAAGTAAGTCCAAATCTAAAAGTTTTCCTCTGGAAAATAGCAAACAAAGCTCTACCAGTGGGAGAATGCTTGGCTCTAAGACATATCCCGGTGGACCCCCTTTGTAAACGATGCAGAGAACTTGAAACGTTAACGCATATGCTATTCCAATGCTTCTTTGCTCAAAAAGTTTGGAGAGAAGCACCTTTCATAAGCCCTACAGAAACGGGTCATTGGGACGAGTATGAACTAGCATGGGATAAAGTTAAAGCAAAGATATGTCTCCCACCGACGGGCGTCACAACGGGTCCTCTAGCTCCATGGATATTTTGGTCTTTATGGGTTAACCGGAACAAGCTAATTTTCAATGAGAAAATTGTAACAGTGGAGGGAACTTTGACATCAGCCATCTCTTTGGCAAAGGAATGGCTCGCAGCACAATAATCTCCTTCTACGACAATCCAAGGCACGTTCAAGCATGACCGAAGACATGAAACAGAAGTAACTATTTGTCAATTAGACGCTGCTTGGTGATCCGAGACAAATGATGCTGGAATGGGATGGGTCTTCATTTCGGAGGAAAACAGAGTCTTGGAATTTGGCAAATCCACTTCTTATGTTTGCTCCCCTCTAATGGCCGAAGCACTAGCACTAAGGGAAGTCGTATACTCTGCTATTGAAAAGGGTTTCACAAAACTGAGATTTGAATCGGATTCATCTCAACTAATTAACGCCATTAATTTGGGAGCCTCACTCATGAATTTATATAGTACTATTGAAGACATTAAGGCTCTTGCCCAAACTTTTGAGTTAGCCTCTTTTGTTTGTATTAGCCAAGATAGGAACGCAAAAGCTGATTCGCTTGCAAAACAAGCTATTAGTTTCATGGTTGTAACCTTGGGAGAGTATTAATGAATTTCAATTTTCTGTTCAAAAAAAAAAAAAAATCTATACAATGTTTTTAACAATTAATATTATATAGTTGTTGATTTTTTTTTTTTTTTTAATAGAAATGAACGTTAATTTTGATATATAGTACACTTTTAAAAGATATTTTTCTACATTTATTGTTTATTACTAAGCACTATATTTTTTAGTGAATCAATCGTCGAAACTGCGTTCTTGAGAAAAGCTAGCTGGCTAGACGTAGCCGGAAAGTTTGACACACGATATTTATCCCCAATAACAAGGTACGAGGTGGTTTTCGTCGTGAAGTTGTATTACACCACATCCGAATGGGAGACACCGGTGAAGCTAAAGCTGGTCTTGCCCAATAGTAAGGAGAAACCGCAAGAGCGGAGTGTGGACATGATAGATTACATGAGTAACCAATGGACTGATATTATGGTCGGGGAGTTCACCACATCGATAACAAACATGGGGGAAATATATTTTGCATTGTACGAACACGAGTGCCAACTGTGGAAATCAAGACTCTTCGTCAAAGGTGTTGTAATTCGTCATAAAAACTGAAGTAATTTATTTATCAACATGGAGGACCTCTTTGTCTCTCTTTCTTCATCCGTCATTTTATGTACCGTCATTTCCCAATGAAACATACAGTATGATATATGGTTAAATTTTCATTTTGCGAAATTAAGCTTGTGCGTATGTATGAACACATATTTAAGATCTATCGATTAATAGGTTATATGGGTTGGATTGTAATGAACTGATGGATTATCTATTTGATTTTTCATTTTTACCTCTAAACTAAACCAAACAAAATTAATGTTGTCATTTATTTATTTATTAGATTTACCATCATATATCATACCGTCATCATCATATATCATGATATATCATCTCAATATCACCATATAATCATCATCATGATATTATAATTATACCATCACAATCATCATGGCCATTATCACCGTGAAAAATAAAACGCGATTATGCAATTTTTCGTAAAAAAACACAATTACACAATTTCCTACAAATAACGTGATTTCATGTTTTTTTTGCTAGAAGAAACAGGATTCTACATTTAATCTCTCTAAGCAAAATCTTGTTACATATGAAAGACATAAATATACAATTTTCCGCCAAAAACGTGTTTTCATAATTTTTTTTTGTCTAAACGCGATTACACAATTTCTTACCCGAGATCCAACCATTTTCCTACAAAAAAATTAACGTTTTCTTCTTCAAAAACGTCATGCACCTGTGGGATGGTTTTTTTTTTTTTATCAAAAACATGATTCTTTAATTTCTGGCCAAAATTATGTAAATAAGTTTTAGAAGAAAACATGATTATGTAATTTTCCCACAACAAGCACGATTATTATTATTATTTTTTTTTTGTTAAAGAACAAACACGATTATGCAAATTTTCTGTAAAAACTCGTTTTTGTAATTTCTGCCAAAAGATGTGATCTGAAAAAAAATAAAAAATTATTGTTGTTAAAATTGCGATTATGTAGTTTTCCTACCAAACATAATCTATTTATCTCCCCAAAATACAATTCCGCCGGTCAAACAATCATTTAGCGGTTTGCATAACTAATTTGTTAAATGGACTGAATCGACGTATACTCCACTTAACTCTTCACCCATTTAAAATTAAATTATGTGTTGGGTTAGGTTGACAAGTTTGTGGCAAATTTTCTCTGAAATGCAACTCAATATGTTTTTGATAGATTTATTTTTCCCTATTTTTGCGCGTGGGCCAGAAAAGTAGTCAATTTAACTCGTTTAACAATATTCTTAGAAAGTTCTTTCCATGTCGTCTTCTCCTACTTACTAAGAATAAAAAAATGCATGCTGACTATCAATGACGATAATACTCTCAATCTTAACTAAACAGATACACATTTTCGATCGGACTCCTTTTGTTTCAAAGAAAATATCTCTCCAATGACCGAAGCTTCTTCTTCTTCGGTTGTATCGGTGATCCCAAGATCCCCACCGGGACCTCAAGTGTTCACCAGTTTCCGGGGAAAAGATGTACGTAAAAGCTTCGTTAGCTTTCTTGTGCCTGCCTTGAAAGATAAAAACATCAACGTGTTTATAGACGACCAAGAAGAGAGAGGCAAATTCCTAATCAGCCTGTTTGAAAGGATAAGCGAGTCAAAACTCGCGTTGGTTATCTTTTCTGAAGGATACACCGAGTCAAAATGGTGTTTGGACGAGCTGGTAAAGATCAAGGAATGCGTGGATCAAAAGAAACTCATAGTGATTCCCATATTCTACAAGCTTGATCCCTCCAAAGTGAAAGGTCTTAGAGGAAAATTCGGCGATAAGTTCAGGGATCTTGCATATAGATATCGACATGAACCAGAAAGATGCCGGAAATGGACCGAAGCTTTGACTTCTGTTTCCCAAACGTTTGCCATGTCCTTGTCAAAGTACAGGTTATAATTTTACCACTTTACTTGACAAATGGTAGATACCATTATATTTGTGTCCGGGTACTAGTTACATTAATAACTCTATAAGATTTTGTCTATAACCAACTGATGTTCTAGTGGTTGAGGATTCACTATGTTTGGTAGTCGAGTCCGTGGACGCCTTAAATGGCAAGAAAACAGAAATTTTCCATAGGTTACCTGATTTTGTCTTTTTCTTATAGTATACCAATTAGTACAATGGAAAGCAACTTGACCCATTATTATTATTTTTTTTGTTACATAAAAGTGACAAATCCGATCAAGATTTCATAAGTTCAATCGTCATGGAGGTTAAAAAGGTGGTGGTGAATATCTCCAAAGGACTAAATGGAGAAAATGACGACAGTTTCATGGTCCCTGGAAGGAAACTCACTATGACTGCGTACGAGGCACCAAAGTAAGTGCCTGTCTTATGAATTTTTTGCTCCATTGACTTTTTGACCATTTATGATATTTTGATGAGTTATACCTAGAGCTCTACTAGTATGTTAACATGGATTGTGCAAGTAGAGTGGTTGAACAGGTCCCCGACTCAAATACGATTTATTTTCACTAAGTATACAAATTTGAGCCTAAATTTTATTAAAAACTATTTTACTATATTAAATAAGTTATAATTTTTTTGAACATGGTCTATAATAGTTTGACGGCACTCATGACTCATATGTAAGAAGATGTTGTAGAATTGTCAAATGATCGAGTAGCAAAATCAATTTTAGCTAATATATATAGTTTCCAAGAAAAACAATAAAAGGGTTTTTTGCAAAATTTATAATGTTTTTATAAAGTTTTTAAAACTGAACAGTTAAAATAACAATTTATAAAAATTTTAAAAGGTTTATAAAGGTTTTTTACAAATTTTATAAGAGTTTTTAAAAGGTTTATAAAATTTTTTTAAGGTTTATAAGAGTTTTTTACAAAGTTTATAAAAGTTTTTAAAAGGTTTATAAAAGTTTTTAAAAGGTTTATAAAAGTTTTTTACAAAATTTATAAGATTTATATAATAGTTTTTATAAGAATTTTTGAAAAAAATTATAAAGTTTTTATAAGAGTTTTTATAAGGGTTTTTACAAAATTTATAAGGTTTTTATAAGAGTTTTTAACAAGGTTTATAAAAATTTTAAAAAGTTTTGTAAGATAGTTTAAAAACTTTATAAACTGTTTAAAATAAAAAATATCTGAGATCTTTTTTTTTCTTCTCCTCCTTCTTCTTTTTATTCTCAATTCACAAAATTCAATCTCAGATCTTAAGTTGTTTTTTTTGTGAAATTCAAATTCATATTTTTAATCTAGTTTTGAGAGAAAGAGATGAGATTTAGTTCACAAAGTAGAGAAACGAGATCTGAGAAAAAAATTTGAGATTTGAAAAAAAAAAAATTTGAGATCTGCTATAAAATAATGAAAAAAAAAACTGAAATCTGAAAAAAAAAACGGACAAAAAAAAATTGAAAAAGTCAAATTAAATGAGTCAAAAGACAATATAGAAATACTGGAAGGGTGGCATGCTTGCAAAGATTTTTAAATAGTGGCATAATTGAAAAGTAGCATAAAACATGTGGCATATCTTAATTTTTTTTTTTTTTTTTTTATGAACATATTTTAATTAATTTGATATAAGAGTTATTGATAGAATTCATGTGTATAGATTCTAATAACAAAAAAAATTACTAAACTTTCACCACTATAAATTTGAAAAGAATAACTTATTGCGTATATCAATAAAAGATTGCATTTTAAGGTATTTTAAAAGATTTCATTACATCAATACTACAATCTTTAAAATATTCTAAAAATACCACAAAATGTTTCGAAAGAGTTTCAAATTTTTTAGAAATGGTCCAAATTAGTTGTAGAAATATTCATAAAAAAAATCTGAACTTTTTTTTTTTTTTTTTTTTTTGAGTTGCTTTTAGAACTTCTTTGGTATTTAAGAAAAAAAAACATAAAATTTGATAGCTTTGAAAATTTCTCAACATTTTATATATTTATTCCATCGCATATGAAGAGAAGGTGGTTGGTCTATTGATTTCTTCTCATATGACAGTCTCACGGCCGATAGAGTATTCATAGACGAAATGATTACGGAGGTTAAGAGATTGCTTGAATATATTAAAAAAAAGGCTGATCAGAGAGGACAACTCAAAACAATTCAGAACATACAATCTGAAGCAGTTCAAGTCATACGACAGCCTGAAGCAGTTCAGATCATACCACAGCCTGAATCAGTTCCGAACAGACAACCTGAACCAGTTAAGATACAACAGCCAAAGGTAAATGACCAGGGTTTCATGTTCAATGCAAGAAAACTCATGATAAACAATTCACATAATGCCAGACATTGGACCTTTGTGTCTATATCCGAGTCACCCAAGTAAGTGCTTTTTTCTTGTCAGTTATATATAAGGAAATTAGCAAATATCTTTAATTGGTGTGAAATTAGGTAACTAGCATATAGAAAACGTCAATTATGTTTTAGAATAAATCAATCTGACATGAATAAAAAATAACAGTTTGATCCTTTCAACTACTTGTAACGTAACGTGACAGAAACATATTTTTATAGTTAACTATATCATATATAAAAGTGAATGCCCTCGCTAATAAAATATTATCAAATATAGACAATGATATTAAAAATAGTGATTGTGCTTTTTAATATATGCAACTCTATAGAAGATAATTTTGTTAAAACTTAGAATATCTATATGAGAATGCACAATGACTATTTTGATATATTTATCTATTCTATAATATAATGTTATTCATGGCATATCCTTTTATATTTAATATAATCAACTATTTTTACACATAGAAATATGTTTACTTATTCTACAAATAGTTGACAAATTTTTATTCAGTAGTGTTTTATAACAAAATTAATTAATTTTTAAATAATTATGATGGATATATCATGTTCAGTGAGGCGGCTATTGAAGTTGCAAAGATGGTAATTTGTTATGATCTAAAAGTGTGGGGAGAGTTCCATGCCAGAGAACTGACATTCGGGAAAAAGTATGAAGTGGTATTTGTGGTGAAAGTAGAGGACACAATGTCAAGATTTGATATTCTGGCAAAGACACAACTGATGGTACCTGAAAAAGAATTGCAAGAGCAAGAACTGCAATTTGTTGATCTCATAAAAAATGAGTGGATTGAGATTCCGGGAGGAGTTTTCGATGCATGGCCGCATAAAGAGAAGATCGCTTTTTATTTATATCAGGATGGGTCTGAGCAAAAAATGACGGGGCTTATGATTAAAAGTGCTATAATTCGTCCCGTAAAACCTGAAGTAGTTCAAATCAAACAGCCTAAAGCAATTCATATACAACAACTGATCGTAAATCATCAGGGCTCCATCTTCAATGCAAGACAGCTCAGGATAAACAATTCCCATAATGCCAGACATTGGACCTATGTGTCTATATCCGAGTCACCCAAGTAAGTGTTTTCTTACAAATTATATATAAGAAAATTAGCAAATATAACATCTTGGTGTGAAATTAGGTAACTAGCATTTAGAAAACGTCAATTATGTTTTTAGCATAAGTCAGTCTGACATAAATAAATATAACAAATTTATCCTTTCAAGTTTCAACTACTTATAAGGTAACAGAAACACACGGTGGAAAAAACAAAAACATGTTTTTATTGTGCTTTCTAATATATGCAACTTTATTGAAAATAATTTTGTTATAAATTAAAAATTAGAATGTCTATTGGGTTGTGATTGGGCCACATAGAGTAGTTTGGGGTATAAACTTGATTATAAATTTTTTTGGTCTATTGGGAAAATTAACCCTATGAAAAAAGATCAATTTGTTAAATAACAAAAAAAAAAAAAACTAAATAAGTAATTAAAACACCTAAATTCAAGGGTTGTGATTGTGCCACATAGAGTAGTTTTGGATATAAACTTGATTATAATTTTTTTTGGTCTGTTGGGCAAATTAGCCCTATGAAAAATGGTCAATTTGCTAAATAACAAAAAAAAACTAAATAAGTAATTTAAACACCTAAATTCAAGGGTTGTGATCGTCCCACATAGAGTAGTTTTGAGTATAAACTTTATTATAATTTTTTTGTTGGTCTATTGGGCAAATTAACCCTATAAAAAAGGGTCAATTTTCTAAATAACAAAGAAAAATATAAACTAAATAAGTAACTAAAACATCTAAATTCAAGGGTTGTGATTGTGCCACATGGTTATAAACTTGATTATAATTTTTTTTGGTCTATTGGGCAAATTAACCTTATGAGAATGATTAATTTGCTAAATGACAAAGAAAAAAGAATAAACTAAATAAGTAACTAAAACACCTATCAAGAGTTGTTTATCTATTTTTGATATATTTATCTATTTTCTAATATAATGTTATTCATGGCATATCTTTTTATATTTAATACACTCATCTATTTTTACACATAGAAATATTTTTACTTATTCTACAAATAGTTTGTTTTTTTTTTTGGTAAAGATTATTCTACAAATAGTTTATTCCTTTTCATGAAAAAATAAATGAAGCGTACAATTGTCTTAATCGTTTATCTCTTCCATGCATGTTAGATTCTTTATTTCAATTTCCAGTGTTGCCATTTAACCAATTCACTTATTCACCCATATATATATAACATGTATCTTAAAAAATTTAGGAGGTCTGCAAATGTTGAATCACAAACCATGTCTCGATCATAATATTATACACTACAAGAAAACAAGATCATTTTTTTTACCGCACATGCTCGACGACAAATTTTTGGACCCTTTTTAAATGGATTTCAAATGATTTTCATTCTTTTCCAAATTGGTCCGAGTTTGATTTGGTATTTTTGGACTCTGTCAGAAATTTTTAATAGATTATGACAATTTTTTACTCGATATTTTTTTCAAATAAAATTAAATATCTTTAAATAGTGATAAAAAATCTGTCAAATTTTTTATATTATCTGATTGGTATATTATTTTCAGTGAACCGACTATTGAAGTTGCAAAGATGGTCATTTGTTATGATCTAGAAGTTTGTGGAGAGTTCCACGCCAGAGAACTGGCACCTGGGAGATGGTACGAGGTGGTGTTTGTGGTGAAAATAGAGGATACAATGTCAAGATTTGATATTCTGGCAAAGGCGCAACTGATGGTTCCTGATAAAGAATTGCAAGAGCAAGAACTACAATTTGTTGATCTCATAAAAAGTGAGTGGATTGAGATTAGGGCAGGAGTTTTCGAAGCATGGCCACATAAAGAGAAGATTGCTTTCTATTTATATCAGTATGGGTCCGAGCAGAAAATGACGGGGCTTCTTGTTAAAGGTGCTATAATTCGTCCCATAAACTAAAGTAGTTCAAACCAAACAGCCTGAAGCAATTCATATACAACTAAAGAAATTGTAACTGCTCTTAATTTTATGGGAGGTTTACTAAAACAACTTTGGAAAATTGGTTTTTGACCAAAAAAATACTAATCTTTGATAATTACTCAAACAACCTTCTATACCCATTTTACTTTTATTTCTTTTGAAAACAAAAAACGTATTTACGAAACTGCCATTAATGAGTTTTCCACAAAAACCGAATAAGTCTACCGTTCATGTGATGATAGATTTATATTTTGATCGGTAGATTTATTAAGTGGTTTGTAGACTTAATTCAAGTCCGTAGACTTAATCGACGAACGGAAGAGTTAATATTTGAATGGTAGACTTGTTGTGTAGACTTATTTTTAGTCAGTGGTAGAGTTAACGCCAACAATGGTAGATTTGTTTTTGAATGGTAGACTTAGTAGTCGAATGATATATTTATCTAGGTAGACTTATTATTGAGTGGTAGATTTATTTGCATGTGATGGTAGATTAATTACTAGTGGTAGATTTAAATCCCTCGATGGTAGATTGAATTTCGTGTTTGGTAGATTTAATTTTCTGATCGGTAGACTTATTGATGGTTAGCGATCGTAGACTTATTTATAGTCGTGGTAGATTTATAATATGTAGTAGATTTATTTCTAGTAGTGCTAAAGTTAATTTTGTGATCGGTAAATTTATTGATGGTTCGCGCAATCGTAGACTTATTTATAGTAATGGTAGATTTATAATATGTGGTAGACTTATTTATAGTCGTGGTAGAGTTAATTTTGTGATTGGTAGACTTATTGATGGTTCGCGCAATCGTAGACTTATTTATAGTATGTGGTAGATTTATAATATGTGATAGACTTATTTATAGTCGTGGTAGTGGTAGATTTATAACATGTAGTAGACTTATTTATAGTAGTGGTAGATTTATAATATGTGGTAGACTTATTTATAGTAGTGGTAAAGTTATTCAATAAAGGGTAAAATCGTAATTTACGGTTCATCTTCTCCACACGACCCAACTTCTCTCAAACCCTAACTATGGGCGCCGACCACTTTTTAGCTCGTTCTTACTATATTTTAACTCGTTTTCAACTGGATTTAGCCTAAAACTAGTAGATATAACTTCATATATTCATTTTCTAACTAAAAATCAAAAGATTTCGAGTTTTTTTTCAACTTCTGATTTTCAATCCGATTTTACCTAAATCTCAGCAGCACACCTCCGTCGAACGCGTATCCAGCGCCTCCGCGGCCGCGGTTTCGAACAAAAACATCACAAAAATTTATAGGTTTTTAAAAAAAAAAAAATTCATAATGGCATTCTTGTAATAAAAAGCTTTGTGATGGATATAATGTCTTTTAAGACCTTTGTTAGATTTTTCATTTGTTTGAAAGTTGTTTTAGTAATTAGGCAACTTTCCAAACTTGTTTTAATAATTAACTCTAATTTTATTAAAGTTTCTATATATTTGATAAGTTTGTAAATATTTCAATTTTCTAAATTATATCCTTCCCATATTCCGACGAATTTAGTTGTCGACAAAATTTAGATTTCCGACAACTTAATACCGGCGGACTTAAATCCATCAAAAATCTGTAGAACATAGCCATTTCTGACGGTTTTAATAGTTGAAATAAAGTTTTTAATTGTAGTGATATAAGTTCCCTATTCATCAATAGTTAACATTTTTATTGTTATTCCACCAATTTTTTGTTTTCTTTTTTAACTTCAATTATTCCACAATTTTTTTGTTGTTACAAGTTATAATTTTAACAAACCTCTGAAGATTATTAGTTAAAAAGTACTAAAAAAATTGTTAGGTGAATCGTAGTTACGTTACTTGCAAATCCGTATCGGTTAAGTAAATGTACATAGACTGGAAAACATTTTTAAAAACAATTGAATCTACTTAGATTTGATTTTTTTTTTTTAAATACATGAACGAATATGGACTCTCCTAGATATATCTTCTGACTTTCAAAGTGAGAATCCTCACATCGTAGAGTGGTTAAATGGTTATATTTTTAACATGTGAATAACACATACTTAGATGAGAGACTGTTATTGTCTAGACGTGAGCGGAAAGTTCGACATGAACGGACATTGAACTTTGACAATTTAAGAAACTTGTGAACTCTTGGTATGTGGTGTGTAGTTTATTATTGTTAACAAATGGTTTTTCATTGTTATTCTTTTTATTTGTTGGGATACTTCATTCGTTTTAAATTCTTATAAGTTGAACTTTTATGGTATTTTAGTTTATACAGTAGTTGATTAGGATCAGCTTAATACGTGGATAAAAAAAATCATAATTGGTAATCCACAACAAAAAGTGTTGTAGTTCTTTGAATTTGTCTTCAAACACCGAAAGCATATTCCAAACGGCTTTGTTTATACCCAACCCCCATCTTAAGCTTAATCTTTAGGCTTAACGTAAGTTATCATCCTACCACCGTTTGGGTTAAGAAAATGTATATTTTTTAGGGAGATTTACTAAAATAGACTTAATAAATGGTTTTTTGATAATTTTGGTTATAATCTTTCATAATTACTCAAATAACTTTGAAAGATTTTTAAAACTTGTTTTGCCCTTATTTCTTTTGATAACAAAAAACGTATTTACGAAACTGTCATTAATGAGTTTTCCGCCAAAAGCGAATAAGTCTACCGGTCACGTGATGATAGATTTATTTAGTGGTTGGTAGATTTATTTAGTTGTCGGTAGATTTGTTTTTGAATGGTAGACTTATTGTTGAGTGGTAGATTTATCTCTGTAGACTTATTTTTAGGCAGTGGTAGAGATATTTTGGAGTGGTAGAGTTATTGCCATCAATGGTAGATTTGTTTTTGAATGGTAGACTTATTTGTTGAATGGTAGATTTATCTCGGTAGACTTATTGTTGAGTGGTAGATTTATTTCTATGTGATGGTACATTTATTACTCGTGGTAGATTTAAATGCCTTCATGGTAGATTTAAATTCGGGTATGGTAGATTTAATTTTGTGAACGGTATACTTATTGATCGTCGTGATGGTAGATTTGTTTATAGTGGCGGTAGATTTATAAGATGTAGTAGACTTATTACTCTCATTGGTAGATTTATATTTGTTGATCAGTAGACTTATCGATTGTTAGCGATGATAGACTTATTTATAGTGGCGGTAGATTTATATTATATAGTAGACTTATTACTTTCATTGGTAGATTTATATTTGTTGATCGGTAGACTTATTGATTGTTAGCGATGGTAGACTTATTTATAGTAGTGGTAGATTTATAATATGTGGTAGACTTATTTATAGTCGTGGTAGTGGTAGATTTACGATATGTGGTAGACTTATTTGTAGTAGTTGTAGATTTATAATATGTGGTAGACTTATTTATAGTAGTGGTAGAGTTATTCAAAAAGGGTAAAATCATAATTTACCCTTCATCTTCTTCACCAATCCAGAAGTTGTCAAACCCTAACAATGGCAGCCAACCTGTATTTAGCTCGTTTTTACTGTATTTTAACTTGTTTTCAATTAGATTTAGCCTAAAACTAGTAGATCTAATATTATATATCCCTTATCTAACCAAAAATCAAAAGATTTCAAATTTTTTTTTTCTTAGCTTGTGATTTTTAATCCGATTTTATCTAAATCTGGCGGCACACCTCCCCCGAGCGCGTCTCCGGTGCTTCCGCAGCCTCCACGGTCGCGCTCATGCTTTTGTGTTTTTGAATTTTTTTTTTTTAAGTCAAAAATGGCAATGACATTTTTGTAAAAACAAAACATAACTCTAGTTTTTATGTCTTATAAATCCTTTTTTAGTATTTTGAGACTTGTGAAAGTTATTCTAGTAATTAGTCAATTTGGTAAGGTTATTTTAATAATTATCTCTAATTTTTAATATTTTTTCTTAGAAATGGTTCTGATTTTAGTTGACACTTGGGTATTGTATACTATATAATTAAAGAAAAAACTTTGAAGAGTTCTTAGACGATTGAATTCTTCAGTATAATACAGGGAACCAATGATTGATATAATTATATACCAAGTACAGATATTATCAAATTAGTTTCTAAAAAAAGAAGGAAGATATTATCAAATTTGTACGCGGTTTCTAACGTTTGCTGGTTAATAATATCCAAGAAAATGTACGCGGTTTCTGAGTTTCTAACCACATGGTGACTACTTAAAAATTACTCCATTTAATTATTTAATGGGTTCAAGTATGTGTATAAATGTTTGTCCGATTAGCTTTATTGTTCAAAAGCAAGCATCTTGACTAAACACAAAAGTCTCAAACAGCAATAAACCAAAACATCCTTTTACTTTCTTCCAACCGAAAAAAGCTCTCATGGCTGCTCATTCATGGGTAATAACCCCAACGGGGCCTCAAGTGTTCATCAGCTTCCGCGGAGCTGATGTGCGTAAAAACTTCGTAAGCCATCTCGCCCCTGCCTTGAGAAGTGCGAACATAAATGTCTTCGTAGACGAGTATTTGTTTTTAGGCACAGAACTAACCTACTTGTTGACGGAGATAGAACAGTCCGAGATCGCACTGGTCATCTTTTCAAAGAATTACGCCGATTCAGATTGGTGCTTGGATGAGCTGGCCAAGATAAAGGAACTTAAGGATCAAGGTCGTCTCATAGTCATTCCCATATTCTACAATCTGGATATTTCCGTCGTGAAACAACTTAGAGGAGAGTTTGGCGATTACTTCAGGGATCTTAAGCTTAAGCATCGACATGAGCCAGAAAGAACTCAGAAATGGGAGGAAGCTTTAGCGTCTATTCCTGATTTGAAAGCCATGCCCCAAAGGTTAATTTTTTTCTTCTTTTAGTCCCCTTTTTTTTTTTTTGCTCCCTCTTTTCTCTGAAATAAATCGGTTGATGTGGATCCACATCCGACTAATTCTAGGATGTGCAAACCGTTTACCCCTACATACATTTTTTTTTCTTTTTCTAGTGGTAGTTTAACCAGGAAAAAAACGAGTTTACGTTATACCCGCTTCCCAAGAGATTTTTCTTTTAGTCCTTTATTTCCTTTTTTTTCAGTTAGATAAATATATCAAAAATAAGTTGATGTTCTTGGTATGTCTAGAGTAACCAAGTAAGTTGTAAATTCATATTCTGATTTCAGACCAAACTGGATACTTGTTTCTTGTAGAACCAATAAATAGAAAGAACAAGCTTTTGACATCTATCACTTGTATGGTATCACAGTGAGAAAACTGATCACGAATTCATAAACTTGTTGGTCGTCGAGATTCAGAGATTGCTCGCGGATATGGCCGTGAGAGGAAAGAGAGCAACAGGACCGAATCGTCAAGAAGCTGCCATGGTCCCTACAAGACAGCTAGAAAGAGTAGTGAATCGCCAAGGAGGTTCCATGGTCCCTGCAAGGCTACTAGAAATCACTCATTCTCAGGACTCTAAAGTATGGGTTTGGAGTTCGATTAGCGAGGCGCCAGAGTAAGATTTTATTTAAGGGGACTTATTCTTTTTTATAAAGTGCAATCTAAAAATATCTTAAATGACCTTTTCTCATATGAAAAAAAAAATTCAGTTTATCAAAGCTACTATATATTGCATACATATTATTATTATTATTATCATTTTTGTCAACTTATTGGCTTATTGCATACGTAATTTTACACAAATATTCGTTTGTTTCTTTCATATATCTAAAACAACTGGGATACTAAATAAAACATTTTTAATTTTTTATATCAAGACCATTTCTGATGAATCTATATCTCAAAAACATCGTTGACTTATAAACTTTTAAAATCACTTTTCCTACAACAACTAACTGGTAATTTAGGTTAAGATTATTTGAAGCTTAATACATATTTTTGAAGATTAATAATAACTTTCAGTATATTTAAATTTTTAAAATTTATAACTAATTATGAAGATAAAATCGTCAATTGATAATCAAAATAATGGCAATTTTGAATAAGAGCAGGAATCTATAGTATGTTTTGCAGTATGTGTTTAGTGGTATTTTTGTAATCTTCTCTATTTTTTCTTCCTAGAAAGTGCTATTTATTTGGACCTTTCTAATTTTCGTATATGACTGATTTGATTATGTTTTCCAGCTATGCCTCCATTGAAGTTGTGACGACGATCAATGTTTACTGGCTAAAAATGTTCGGAAGTTTGGAGACGGGGGATCTAACACCAGAAACAAAGTACGAGGTGGTGTTTGTAGCAAAGTTAGAAGATGATGCCGCTGGATGGGACCAACCAGTGACCCTAAAGCTTAAGGTGGAACTAGAAGATGGGAGCGAAAAACGGAAAGATCGAACATCTGACTTAAGGAACTACATAGGTCAGGGTTGGGTCGATATTCTAGCTGGAGCCTTCGTGACTCCTCCCAAATACTCATGGGGAAAGATAACATTCACCATGTATCAGTACATAGATACTGACAAGAAAACTGGCCTCGTCGTCAAAGGTGTTGCGATTCGTCCCACGAACTAATACGCACAAAGCAAAAGCATATTTGATCTTTCTATTTGTATTTGATTCTAAAAAAAAGTAAAAAATAATCAGGTCTGTTTCTTGTAAAAAGTTTGTACGTTTGTTTTCTGTTTTTGTTGAATTGTACTTCTTTGGTTTTTGTTTTTGGTATTTTGTTGTTTGAAATTCTTGTGAGTTTTTATTTAATCTTCAATAACTTGTTTCCTACTTTAGAGTATAGCTTGGCTTTGAGAGACTAGTCATGTTCCCAATCTTTACAAGTGAATTTAACATGATTGTTTTGATTTTGTGTAACTGTGTTTGTATTTGAATTTCAATAAGATTGTTTCAGTTAGCCTAAGGTCGTCCTTTGTTTGCAAGACTAATTTCCGCATTATTTGACTTGAGTTTTTTTTTTCTTTTTCTTTTATCTAATTACAAAATATGTATCAGTTAATTATTATTCGACACTTGATGTGTGGATTAGGTGATAAATCTCCAAGAATGATCATGCTTGAGGCTTTTTTTTAATCAATGAAAAAACTTATAATCAAAATTCAATCATTTGAAATAAAAATTTATTCAACAAACAGGCCAGCCAAAGACGAAAAGAAAATCGTATTATATAATTTGGATGGCCATCGCAATTTCTATATAAAGCAAATTCCAAAATACCATTTTGCTCATATCACATCTTAAAATCTTCTCATTCATCAACGAAACGCAAAATCACTAGAGTTAAACGTTCTAAAGGCGGCCACAATGAAGAGGATGTTTTTTATTCAAACGGCCATGGCGTGGCTGATCATCGCTGTGGTGGTCATTGACGTTATGAAACGCAATTCCATAATTACTATGGTAGCTGAATTATTCTCACTCGTATCGGCCATGGGTTTAGTGGTTAGAATCTAACTTTTGATTTCTCAACTTTTCTATATGCTTGTTAATGTCATTATATGAAGTTGATATGAGATTTTAAAATTTGGACAGATACAATTTTGGGTCCTCAAGAGACAAAACGACCAGGTCTTTAAGATCAATGCAAGGGATCTCTCTATTACATGGTCAGATAACTCTAAATATTGGTCTTGGGTCCCACTCTCAAACGAGAAGCTAAAGTAAGAATTCTACTATTTTCACTAATATATAAATCTTCCGCTACAAAAATGAATTTTCCATGTTCTTTTTCTAAACTATTTTGATTTCATTTTATTCAATATGTGTGATTCTTAACAGATCCTAGTCATGTTCTTGTCTACTAATTGCATATTGGATTCATATAATGCTTCGAGTAATAAGCGAAGTTGTCTAGACCATTCTTCTAACATATAAACTTGTGTATGCAGTCGTTGAAGCCGCCGTGTTGAATATGGTTTGCTGGTTAGATGTGTGGGGAAAGTTTGACACAAAAAACCTGCGCATGGGGACAAAGTACGAGGTGATTTTTATGGTAAAGTTAGATGAGGATACCGCGAATGGATGGGATTGGGAACCGGTTAAGTTGAAGTTGGTCATGCCCAACGGTAGTGAGACACCACAAGAGCATAGTGTGAGCTTTGTGGAATACATTGGGAAGCAATGGGTAGATATTCCGGCTGGTGAGTTCATAATGTCGAAGGAGAACGTTGGAGAGATAAGTTTCTCATTGTATGAGCATGATGCCAATATGTGGAGGTCAGGGCTTATTGTCAAAGGCGTTGTAATTCGTCCTAAACACTAAGTCTAAGGTATTTTGTATTTATTAATTTCATCACTCGATGATTCTATTAAAACATGTATATACGCTTTTATCTTTTACCATTTTTCATTTTTGATGTGATTCCGCTATTCTTACTGATTATAATATTCGTCAAATTTTCACTTTTTATGTCTTTGAAAAAGCAACATCTCTATTTACTTTGACCTAGCAAAAATATAATTAGGAGAAACGAAACAACACTATTTTTTAAAAAAAGAAATCAGCTTCTAGCCTGTGTTATTTTGAATTATTTAAAATTTATAAATGGACTGCAATGAATCAGAGGAATTGATCTATGTCTATCTATATATACGGGTGAAAAATGTATAATTATGTAACAAAATAAACAATGAAAACAAAGCAAACAAAAACTCAGATGAATGCTTTACTTCATGAATTTTTCATCATCTTTTTATAATTATCTTTAAAGTTAAAACTCATATGATGATTGATTTTTATAACAAAAATCTCATAATTGAATTTCACCTCTTTGTTCTCTGAAAAGAAAAATTTACAAAATGTTTAAGGAAAAACACTGGTCTAACAAAATCCGAGCTTGTACAACTTGTTAATATGCATTATTTGGTTTTTATTCTAATTTTCTGGAATTATCATCAACAAAAACATTTTCCACCAACTTTTGCAGCACATTTATTTGATTTTGAGAGACAAAAAAAAGGGGCATTTGCAAAAATGTCACAAATCAAAACATACTTTGCAAGCATGCCATCTCTGTGTGTACTTTTGCAAATCTGCCACCTTTTTGTCTAAAAAAGACAATTTTGACCATTAAAGAAATATAACTTTTCTCCTTTCTTTTTCCTCTTTCTCTTTCTCTCTCCACGAAACCAGATCTGATTTTTTTTCTTTTCTCTCCAAAAGTAGATCTAGATCTACCATCAATCTCTCTCTCAAGCTTTTCAATGGTGGTGATGGTGTTGAAAAAGAAAACTCTCTCTCTCTCTCTCATATAGATCTAGATCCGGATTTCATAATTTTTTTTTTGCAAATCTGGGTTTGTTTGATTTGTGTTGTAGATCTGAGTTTTTGATTCGATTTTGGTTACAAATCTAAGGTTTTTAATTCGATTTGGCTTATAGATCTGAGTTTTTTGATTATTTCTAGGTTATTTTTGTTTTTGATGTTTTTCTTACTCATATAGTATTTTGACCTTTTTTTATAAAGTTTTTTTAACAGTTTTTAAAAGGCTTATAAATTTATAAGGTTTTTAAAAGGTTTTTAAACACATTTAAAAAAAATGAGTTAAATAATCTGGATTAATTTGTTCTTGATGTTTTTCTAAATGATCTAAGGTTTTGACGTTTTTATAAACTTTTTAAACAATTTATAAGAGTTATGTATATGTTTTTAAAACTGAACACTTAAAATAATAATTTATAAGATTTTTAAAAGGTTTATAAGGGTTTTTTACAAAATTTATAAGGGTTTTTAAAAGGTTTATAAAGATTTTTTAAGGTTTATAAGAGTTTTTTACAAAGTTTATAAAAGTTTTTAAAAAGTTTATATAGTTTTTTAAAGGTTTATAAAAGTTTTTTATAAAATTTATAAGGGTTTTTATAAGGTGTTTTTACAAAATTTATAAGGGTCTTATAAGGGATTTTTACAAAATTTATAAGGATTTTATAAGAGTTTTTTACAAAAATTATAAGGTTTTTATAAGGTTTTTAAAACTGAACAGTTAAAATAATAATTTATAAAGTTTTTAAAAGGTTTATAAGTGTTTTTTACAAAATTTATAAGGATTTTTAAAAGGTTTATAAAGATTTTTTAAGGTTTATAAGAGTTTTTCACAAAGTTAATAAAATTTTTTAAAAAGTTTATAAAGGTTTTTTACAAAATTTATAAGGGTTTTTTACAAAATTGATAAGGTTTTTATAAGAGTTTTTAAAAGGGTTTTTTACAAAATTTATAAGGGTTTTTTACAAAATTGATAAGATTTTTATAAGAGTTTTTATAAGGGTTTTTTACAAAATTTATAAGGGTTTTTTACAAAATTTATAAGGTTTTTATAAGGTTTTTAAAACTGAACAGTTAAAATAATAATTTATAAGGTTTTTAAAAGGTTTATAAAGGTATTTTACAAAATTTATAAAGGTTTTTAAAAGATTTATAAAGATTTTTTAAGGTTTATAAGAGTTTTTTACAAAGTTTATAAAAGTTTTTAAAAGGTTTATAAAGGTTTTTTACAAAATTTAAAAGAGTTTTATAAGGATTTTTTACCAAATTTATAAGGTTTTTATAAGGGTTTTTATAAGATTTTTTTACAAAATTTATAAGATTTTTATAAGGTTTTTATAAGAGTTTTTTACAAAATTTATAAGATTTTTATAAGGGTTTTTAATACGGTTTATAAGGTTTTTAAAAGGTTTTGTAAGACAGTTTAAAAACTGTTTAAAAAAAAAATATATCTACAGATATTTTAGAGAATTCAATCTCAGATCTTTTTTTTTTCTTCTCCTCTTTCTTTTTCTTCTCAATTCACAAAATTCAATCTCAGATCTTAAGTTTTTTTTTGTAAAATTCAAATTCATGTTTTTAATCTAGTTTTGAGAGAACTAGATGAGATTTAGTTCAAAAAGTAGAGAAACGAGATCTGAGAATTTTTTTTTGAGATTTGAAAAAAAAAAAAATTGAGATCTGCTATAAAATAATGGAAAAAACTGAAATCTGGGAAAAAAAACGTACAGAAAAGAAAACTGAAAAAATTAAATTAAATGAGTCAAAAGACAATATGAGAATACTGAAAAAGAAGAGTGGCATACTTGCAAAGATTTTCAAACAGTGGCATAATTGAAAAGTAGCATAGAACATGTGACATATCTTAAAATTTCTCTTAGAAAACTACTTGCAAAGTAATGCTTTTTTTGTTTTGTGAGTGTGTGACTGTGTGTGTCTGTGACAGCCTGGCAGGTTTGTATGCGCACTGAACCTTTGTAAAGTACACATGAACCTTTGAAAAGTCTCTTACTTATCTTACATGCACACTGTCCCCTGCAAGAAGAGAACAAGTCAAGAAGAAGAATAAGTCAAAGGCTCTTTTTTCTCCCTTGTAGAAAAGGAAGAAGAATAAGTCAAAGGCTCTTTTTTCTCCCCTGTAAAAACCAGTGGCTTTCTTTTCTTCTATAATGTATTTGTAAGAAAAATGGAATGGTTATTAATCGGAGGAAGATTTGGGGTTTATAAAAGTTACACGTGGATTCATGTTTATACAGCTTGAAGAATGTGGATCCGAGATTATTACGAATATTTTTTGTCTTGATAAACATTATTACGAATTTGAGAAAGATGTTTTTCATTTAATTTTCAATCACAATCACAGATCTTAAAGACTAGGCTGGGTTTGAATTTTTTACATCTACAATTTTGATAGTATTTGTGGCTAGTGCACAAAACTTAAATTTTTATAATATCCGATTGTTTTTTAATCCAAAATACCTAAAAATATCCAAAATATTGGAAAATATTTTTTTTTAAAATTGGAACAATACATTTAAATTATTTATTTTTTTCCAAATTATACGACTACATCTAAAAATATATTAACTAACCAAACTAATCGAAAAAAATATTCTTCTACAGATTTCGCAATTTCAACATTAAATTTGATGTAGGCCACACAAGGACAAAATAGACATGTTTATGGACTTTTGTGTTGATTTTATAAGTTAAGATTACGAACGTTTCTTTTTCCGATGTTAGTTGTTCAAACACGTACTCCATGGCAAATCACTATAAATAATCAAATCTCTCAAGATTCATTTTCATATGCAAAAGAGAGAAATCAACAAGAGAGAGATCATAAAAATGGGTTTGAGTACTCATATGAACACTAGTGTTCATCATCTTCTACACAATTTCACTCTTATGTCTTTTCTTCTTCTTCTTATGTTTTCAGTTGTTGGGTCAGCTACTTTTCCTTTAAATACAGACAGAGAAGCTTTGATCTCGTTTAGGTCCCAAATTAGCCCAAACCCACAAACACTTTCTTTTTCTTGGGATCAAAACATATCTCCTTGTAATTGGACTGGCGTGACTTGCAACACACGCAACAGAAGAGTGGCTTCCATCGACTTCTCTGGTCATGGTCTCACTGGTTCCATAAGCCCAAGTGTTGGTAATCTCTCTTTTCTCACATCTCTTCAACTTCAAAACAACCAACTTCGAGGTCCTATTCCAAAAGAGATCTCAAATCTTTTACGTCTAAAGGTTCTTAATCTAAGCTCTAACAACTTAGAAGGATCCTTACCTTCCAACCTAAGCAAGTTATTCGAACTCCGAATCCTTGATCTGACCTCAAACACGATCACGGGTCTTGTTCCAAACCAACTTGGTGATCTAAAGAACCTCAATATCTTAAACTTGGGAAAAAATCTATTCTATGGACCAATACCACCATCTATTTCAAACCTTTCGTCACTCACCGTTTTAAGCCTTGGCACAAACTCTCTTAGCGGTCCAATTCCTTATGAATTGGGTCGTCTTCAAAGGCTACAAGTCCTTGATCTCACCATAAACAACCTCACCGGCACAATCCCTCCTTCTATTTACAACATCTCTTCTCTAGTCTCTTTGGTTCTTGCTTCAAACAACTTTTGGGGTCAGTTTCCAAGAAACATAGGAGAGACACTTCCAAATCTCTTGGTTTTCAACACATGCTTCAATAAGTTCACCGGAGAGATTCCAGCTTCTCTACATAACCTCACAAACATTAAGGTGATTCGCGCTGCGCATAACCTTCTAGAAGGGACAATACCACCAGGACTAGGCAACCTCCCATTCCTAGAAATGTACAACGTTGGATTCAACAAGATAGTTTGGGATGGAGATCAAAATCTTGATAATTTCATCAAGTCTTTGAGTAACAACTCCCAACTTAATTTCCTTGCTTTTGATGGAAATCTATTGGAGGGTGTTATTCCAATATCTATTGGCAATCTCTCAAAGCATCTTTCGAAACTTTTCATGGGAGGAAACCGCTTCACGGGTAATATTCCTGAATCTATTGGCTATCTCACAGGCTTGACCCTTCTTAACATGAGTGATAACTCACTCACTGGTGTTATTCCTCGAGAGATCGGAAATCTGAAAGGGTTGCAAGTGCTAGAACTCGCCGGAAATCAACTTGTTGGAAGAATCCCGGATTCTTTTGGCGATCTTGGTGCGTTAAATGAGATCAATCTATCGAAGAACAAACTAGAAGGTATGATCCCGCCATCATTTAGAAACTTCAAGAATGTGTTATCCATGGACATATCCAACAATATGCTAAATGGAAGCATACCAAATGGAGTTTTTAACCTACCTACCTTGAGTGCCGTCTTGAATCTATCTAGAAACCTATTTGTTGGTCCTATTCCTCAAGAAATAAGTCGCCTGGAAAGCCTTGTAAGCCTAGATCTCTCTGATAACAAGTTATCAGGTAGCATTCCTTCATCTATCAAAGGTTGTCAGAGCTTGGAGAAGCTCAACATGGCTAGGAATCAACTTTCCGGACCCATACCGAAAACATTAGCAGAATTGAAAGGTCTAGAGCTTCTAGATCTCTCTTCAAACCAATTCTCCGGTGTCATTCCTCCGGAACTTCAAGATTTACATGCTTTGAAGTTCTTGAATCTTTCATTCAACAAACTTCAAGGAGGGATTCCAAGTGGTGGGATTTTCAAGGATATATCTAAAGCTTATATGGAGGGAAATCCAAGGCTATGCATCTACACTAGTTGTCGAAAACCTCGGACGCACGGAAAACTTTTGAAAGTAAGCATTATTACATGCGCGGTAGGTGTAATGGCGATATGCATGATAACTTTCTTGATTCTGAAAAGAAAAGCAAAAAAATCTATCAAATCTACATCATCATCAAGTTCACTCCGTACGCAACCATTCATGAAAGTCTCATACGATGAGCTGAAGAGAGCCACTGAAGATTTCAACCCTAGTAATCTTCTCGGTGTTGGAAGCTTTGGATCGGTATTCAAAGGGGTAATACAAGGAGTTGATATCGCGGTAAAAGTCATCGATCTCAAAGCAAACGGATACTATAAAGGCTTTATCGCAGAGTGTGATGCGTTAAGGAATGTAAGGCACCGGAATCTTGTGAAACTAATAACTTCTTGCTCAAGTATAGACTTCAAAAACACAGAGTTTCTTGCTTTGGTGTATGAGTTCTTAAGCAATGGAAGTTTAGAAGAATGGATCAAAGGTCGAAAGATAAAGTCTGATGGGAGTGTTGGATTAAGTCTTGAAGAAAGAGTGAATGTAGCCATTGACATTGCATCTGCACTGGATTATTTGCACAATGATTGTGAAACACCTGTGGTTCATTGTGATCTAAAACCAAGCAATATTCTTCTAAACGAAGAAATGGTTGCAAAGGTCGGCGATTTCGGGCTGGCCCGTGTGTTGTTTGATGCATCTGATGATCGTCATCACGCTTCTATAAGTTCCACACATGTCTTGAAAGGCTCCATCGGTTATATTCCTCCAGGTTAGTTACTCTTTCTAATTCTTATAAGCAAACCTTCTATTTTTTTTTTTTTTTTTTCAAAGATAAGCAATCAACCTTCTATAAGTTCCACAAATATATTTTCTACTTAATTGTTTTTTTATCAGTAAAATGTAAGCATTTAGGTTAATGTTTTACAGTGAATTTATACTTTTCTTATCAAATTAAAATGTATTATTACATATAAAAATGACTCGAAATCATCTTATTATAGTCCAAGCTTAAAAACATTTATTTTCATAAAATGACTCTTAATATATATACACAAAATATATTAGATATGCATGCCATAATATACAGCCCACTATCAATCTAATATCATCCCATTGGTAAACAATAGTAATTAAGGATTTTCCATTCGAGTTTTGGTTTGAATTTTCTTAAGTAACCAAAATAAAATAGAATATTATTAATTGGTTTGATACTATTTTCCATTTCGGTTTTAATCAAATATTTTTGGTTTATTTGGAAAACAAAATTTCAATGTGGTATTTTGTAAAAAAAAAATTATATTCTCACACTGATTCTATCGAAGGTTATTGTATATGCAGAGTATGGGCTTGGGGAAAAGCCATCACAAGCAGGAGATGTGTATAGCTTTGGAGTGTTGTTGTTAGAGCTATTTAGTGGGAAAAGCCCTATGGACGAGAGCTTCGAAGGAGATCGAAATCTAATAAAATGGATAAGTTATGGGTTTGAAAAGAATGCAATCATGGAAGTGATTGATCCTAAACTTAAGGGACTCATTGATATTTCTGGTGCACAACTTCATACAAAACTTGATTCTCTTAACAAAATTGTGGAAGTTGGCTTGGCTTGCACTGCCTATGCAGCTGGTGAACGGATCAACATGAGAGATGTGCTACGCTTATTGAAAGAGGCCAAGGACATACTTGTCAAAGGAAATTAATTGATTGTTTAATCTTATATATCTCTATAGTTTTTACTATATTTTGGTAAGTTGTTGCAATGCTCTATTATATTAATGTAGTAGTTGATATATAGTTTCCGGGAATAAAGTTGATGGTGATTTCAGTATCCGGATCAATGAATTTATTATATAAGTACTTAGTTATTTTTCTTATAATTTGTTGAGGAAAAAGCCACATAATTTATTTGGGTTTAGAGTCTTTAGACCCTTCAAATGTAAAACCGGCTCTATGTTTTTTATAACAACCTCCTAACAAAAATTAGAATCAACATCCTTGACTGGTTTATCAATTAAGAGAAGAAATGTTTACATAAGAAAATTCTGCTAATTCAATAACTGGAATATGTGTTAAACATGTCCGTTTTTGAATTGCTTTTGAATTGAGGAAACAAATAAATAAAAGGGAATATTATGGCAATTGCCATGTCTCAAGAAATTTCTTTTTTTTAATTGCTATTGTCTCTAACTTCTTAAAAAAAATACCACTTTTTGTTTTCTAACACATAAAAAATGACAAATTTGCCTTCATATCTTATCTTCTACTCATTTTTTTTTATCTCTCTTCTTTTTGGAAAACTAAATCTCTTCTGCGAGGGGAAATAATAGGGTGATGGAGATAGAGACAACTAGTGGTGGACGAAAATAAAAACGGTGATGGTGGACGAAAATAAAGACGGTGACGGAAGACGAAAACGGAGACGGTGACGAAAGACAAAAACGGAGGCGGTGACGGAGGACGAAAACGGTGACAAAGACGGTGACGGTAACAGTGTTTGTGGACAACAACGGTGACGGAGGACGAAAACGAACACGACAACGGTGATCGTAACAGTGGTTGTGGACAAAAACCGATGGTGGAGGACGAAAACGATGGTTGTGGACCAGACGGTGATGATGGTTGTGGAGAAAATGGAGACAGTGACGAAAAACAGTGGTTATAGAAACAAAGAAGATGATGGACAGAAACAGAGACGATGACATAACTATAAACAATATAGATAAGGAAAACTACCATGGTTTATCTTTTGACTTTCCCAAGAAGGGCAAATGTGTCATTTCGCATACATAAATAGTAAAATTGTGGCAAATTTTAAAAATATTTTGCCATAATGTCATATTTAAAAAAAAATTAAAATAATGGCAATTACCATAATATTTACTAAATAGGGAATAAACTGATAAATCTATCACAAAACACTCCAAACTCATCTAAAATACTTTGGTCAGATGTTGGCCAAAGCGTACGAAAAATCTAGTCAAGTTAACTAGATCCAAACAATTCATCTCGAAAACCTAATAAGGTACTCCTATTTGTTGTATCGGTTTCGATATTACTATCTTTTATTCCTTACTTCTTGCTTTCTTGAAAGATGTATACTTTTGTTACATTTGATTATACTTACTAATAATTAACCCTATGATTTTTATCAATGATTTCAGATGTCTAGCTTTCTAAAAATGTATAAATTATACAAATATCTTTATTTTTGGTTCTGATATCAATCTGGTTTTCCCAATCTAGTGTTCCAAACCAGACCGGTTATTAAAACGCCGAAGAAAAAGAAGCTGAACTGACTGAAACGCGAATTTTCAGCTTCATGCCTTCACCTATCTTCTAGACACTTGCAAGAGATGATGAGTCTTCTCGCTTCTGCCTCTGGTCGCACCTGCAACCTCTTTTGTTCCTCCGACAAGGTTCTCTCTCTCTATTTCTCTCTCTCTACATTTTGGTTGATATGGTTTAATTAATTCATGACGATGAGATCATATTGTTCGAAAGGGCAATGCAAGAGAAAGAGACTGGAAATACCCAATTCCTGTAAAGCATAAAGATTTCGAATTTCTGATTAAGAAGTTAGCTCCGCCACTCACGGCTGTTATACTCGCGGTGTCTCCGATCTGTTACCCACCAGGTAACACTAATTTCCTCTGACCCAAAAGACTCCATTTTTCTATTGTCTTTTCATTTTGGTTTAGACATTGCAGAAGAATAGCTCTTCTCTTTAAGGAATTCGAATGTTTAGTGCTTTTTAAGGTCTCTGCTTTTGGAATTGAAGAGGGTCTGGTTTGTTTGTTTCATTCAAGAATGTTTTCTTGTTGAAACTACTTTTTATGAAATCTGGATTTTAGTCTGAATCCTGATTTATCATCGAGCCGCGCAAATCGGAATCAAATGAAATATGAAGAGAATGTGAGTCTTGAATTGTGTCCTTGAAGGTTTCTTGCTTTTGTGGGTTGTATTGTGATGTAGAATCTCTTGGGCAAACTTTGGATGTACAAAGAGGAGCAACATTGTTTAATAGAGCTTGTATCGGGTGTCACGATACAGGTGGAAACATTATTCAACCAGTGAGTTCAACACTTCAAATTCAAAACTCAATGAACCATTTCTCCTTTAGTGTCATCTTTCATTTTCCTTTTAGTGTCAATTAGCTCACACATCCTTTCTCTTTGCAGGGCGCAACGCTTTTCATAAGTGACCTCCAAAGGTAAAAATAGCCAATGTTCTACTTTGAAAGAGATGTCTTGTGTGCATCTATCAGATACTGTCAGGGAAAAACCGGTTACTACAGATCTTTGTCTCTTAAGAATTGCAATGGTTTTTATCTTTACAGAAATGGAGTTGATACTGAGGAAGAGATTTTCCGTGTTACCTACAACGGAAAGGGAAGAATGCCGGTGAGATCTCCTTCAAAAACTTCCTTGTATATAATGAGAATTTTGAAGGGATATATGTCTGATGATTCGCTTACTTCAGGGATTTGGCGAGAAATGCACACCGAGAGGACAATGTACCTTTGGACCGCGTTTGCAGGATGAAGAAATCAAGCTTCTGTCTGAATTTGTAAAGTTTCAGGCTGACCAAGGTTGGCCAAATGTATCTACCGACTAGCAAGTAGCAACAAAGATTTGTACAGTTCGGTTTGGTTAATCGAGTAAGAGTCTGCAGCATAGTTTGGTGCTTCTTCGTATTTACGGTCTAAAACTTAATGTATGGTGTTAAATAATATAATAAGATTTATGAGATTTGGGAGGCTTCATTGCTGCTTCAAGATGTTCTTGAGGCGACAATCGGTTTATTAATTTGAGATACTCAATGCGTCCTAGCGAGAGAGAAGAAGATTAAAAGTTTTATGTGACAATGATTTGCTTTTAGTCAAGTGGTTAAAACTTCACTTATATGTCTTGGCTTTCCCCACTAGAGTTCGATTTCATCTCCTCGCAAAAGATTTCTAAAATGGTCCAGTAAACTCCGTTGGAAGAAAACCTTAATTACTTGGCAAATTACATGATGAGTTTAATTTTGGATAGACTCTGGAGAAGTCTTTGACACTTTCAATTATATAATTTATGGAAAGCTTTTGGGGGACTAGACTCGTGCAACCCATTAAGCGAGGCACCATATACTTTATTTAAAACTAGCCTGAGTTTTCTTTTATAAATCAAGTTATATCTAAGAAATTACGTGTTTTGTCACTTAACAAAAAAAAAAAGAACAAGAAAAGTACGCGTTACACCGAGTGATATAGTTAAAGAACCATTCAAACTACCAACTTGTTTTCCTTGATAATTGATAAATTAGTCGTCCGACAAGTTGACCAAGTTACTTATTAATTTATCAGGACGATTTATTTTATAAAACCCTAGACTAAAGAGATGGTCCAAGGCATCTTGACAAACACAAAAGATCAAACAAAAATCTACCTAACCCTCTTTCTTTTTGTCTCAATAAAAAAAAAGCTCTCACATGGCTTCTTCTTCTTCTTCTCCTTCTCTCCATGTGACACAACCTCAAGTGTTCATCAATTTCCGAGGAGAAGATGTGCGCAATGACTTCGTCGACTCTCTCGTACATGAAATGCAAAAAGAAAATCTCAACGTCTTTATAGACAAGCACGGGGTAAAAGGAGTTAACCTAAATGATCTATTATTGACGGAGATTGAAAAGTCAACAGTTGCGATAGCGATCTTCTCGAAGAATTACACTAACGCATATTGGTGCTTGAAAGAGCTGGCCAGAATCAATGATTGTGTGGATAGAGGCACTCTTATGGCAATTCCGGTCTTCTACAGAATAAAACCCTCCGTCGTCAAAAAACTCTCCGGAGATTTTGGCTTTGCTTTCAGGTCTCTCAAGTTAAAACATCGACAGGATCCAGGAACCGAGAAATGGGAGGAAGCTATAGCGTCTATTACGGAAAATAACGGCATGGAGTTGATAGAACATGGGTTTGTCTTCCGTCTCTTCTGTCTCTCTCTTTTTTCTTTCTAAAAGTAGACTTCTTAACCACCAATATCTACACTATCAGGCTTCAAACAAAACCAAATCTACAATAATATCTAAATCTGAAAAAAAGAAAAGAAGTATGAACCGCAATAGTCAAGTAAACGATAGGTCCAGGCAAATTATAAAAAAAAAAAATTCACATTTTAATTTTTTTTCTCAACTATTTTTAATTATTTATTAGAAGAAATTGTTTTTGGATCAATGATTTAAAGTCATTTTATGAGTTTTATAATCTTTTAGATTTAAATTTTTTTTGGTAGAATACATCACTTTGTCGATTTCGAATAACAAAAAAAATTACTAAAGTTTTACCACTATAAATTTGAAAAGAATAACTTACTACGTATGTTTTCATTTTCTTAAAAAAAAAAATACGAAACTTAAGAAATGATTAAATCAGCTGAAAAAGATTGAAAATGAATAAACTACTAGTTAGCTGAAAAAGACTTATGTCAATAAAATAAATTTGCATTTTAGGGGTATTTTAAAATATATAAGTTTTTTAGGCTATGGTTTTCCAAAATACTTCAATCTTTAAGATACTCTAAAAATACTATACAAGTTTTTGGGAAGAATTTCTAAAATTTTCAGAAATGGTCCAAAATACGTTGTAGGAATTATAATTCATAAAAAATTCCGAACTCTTCGAAAAACAATTTTTGAGTTGCTTTTAGAAATTTTTTTTTTAAATGGTATTTTAAGAAAACAAAACATAAAATTATGATATTTTAGAAATTTCTTATATTATATATATTTATTCCATTGTATATGAAGAGAAGGTGGTTGATGATCTATTGGTTTCTTTTCATTTGCATTGTATGACAGTCAGATTACCGATAGTAAATTCATAAAAGATATGATTGTGGAGGTTAAGAGATCGCTGGAATATTTTAAAAAAAAGGCAGATCAGGGAAGAGATCCCAAAACAATTCAGAACATAAAACCTGAAACAGTCCAGATACAACAGCTTGAAGCAGTTCAGAACAAACAACCTGAAGCAGTTCAGATACGACAGCCTGAAGCAGTTCAGAACAAACAACTTGAAGCAGTTCAGATAAAGAAACCGGTCATAACTCCCCATGGATGCACGTTCACTGTAGATAACCTCACGATAAGTGGTTTGCATAATGCTAGATACTGGACCTTTCTGTCTATATCTGAGTCACCCAGGTAAGAGTTTTCTTACGAGTTATATGTATAAATGGTCAACAACATGCATTCTTTGAATTGTTGTGGTGTCCAAAAGCAGTATTACAAATACAACCCATATCTTCATCATAATATATAATTTCCTATATTTGCCTATTAACTTTTTATTTGTTTATTATATTTATTTACTTCTTATATGTATATATATATATATATATATATATATATATATATATATATATATATCATCCTTTTTTATCTTTGAAAATCACTAGATAATTAACTTATGATTGAAAGGACATGGATAAATATATGATCTATAAATTTTCGTCTTAACTTAAACCAATTTGGAATGCATGAATTAGCCCTTTAATTCGTCATTATATACTATTAGCTTACGAGGGATTATTTGATTGTTTATTTTTATGGATCATTAACTTTACAATTTTTGTCAATATCTTGTGTTATTCATTTTATAGTTCTTATACACTTGTTAACATTTGGTCTTATTCGATCATTGACTTTACAATTTTTGTCAATATCTTGTGTTATTCATTTTATAGTTATACACTATTTAAAATTTATTGTTATTCCATTAACTTTATTTGTAGCAAGTTATAGAGTTTAACAAACCTCTGAAGATTATGTAGTTGAAAAGTATTAAGATTTTTTTGGTAAATCGTAATTATTTGAAAATCCATATGGGTTTCATAACATTTTTATGAAAATCACGTAACTCTATTTAGATTTGAACGGATAGACTCTCCTAGATCTCTTCTAACTTTCAAAGTGAGAATCCTCACATCGTGGAGTGGTTAACTGGTTTATCTTTAACATGTGAAGAACATATAGTTAGATCATTTTCTTATACAAAACCTGATGCTTATATTATGTTCAGTGAGGAAGCCATTAAAGTTCCAAAGATGAGAGAGTGTTATTATCTAGAGGTGAAAGGAATGTTCGAAACTACAAATTTGACATATGGGACAAGGTACGAGGTTGTGTTTGTGGTCAAAATAGAGGATACAATGTCCATATGGGATACACCGGCAAGGGTGCAACTAATGGTACCCGAAAAAGACCTGCAAGAGCGGGAATTGCAACTTGTTGATCTAGAAAGAAACGAGTGGGTTGAGATTCATGCTGGAGTTTTCGATGCACGGCCGCATAAAGCTAAGGTGGAATTCTATTTGTATCAGTATGATAGTAAGAAGAAGAAGACGGGGCTTGTGGTTAAAGGTGCAATACTTCGTCCCTTGGGGTAAGTCAAATGAATACGCAAGCCACATACAAGCTGATGATTTACTCGATCTTTATATCTATAGTGTGGCACTCTATCTTACTATTTTAATGACCAAATTAATATGATTGTTTTGTAATTTGTTTTTATTTTTTGTTAAACTGTTGTGTTTATGTTTATGATTGATTGAATTTGTGTTTGTATTTGGATTTATAGAAAAATTGCTTTTTTGCTATCTTATTGGATTTATTCGATGGTTTTACTTTTTTTTCTTAAAATCTAATTCTTCTCTATAAAGTCGGAATATAACATTTTGGAGTTTTTTTAAGAGTTTAATCACATATCCAATGCTATGAAGATCCTATACGACTTTGCAGGTCATATACCATTTTACACTAATGTTTTAGGCTTCAAACCATTGGACTTAAAACTATTTGTCTTTTGTAGTCATGGTTCAAATTTTTTACTAAGAGTATATTTAATATGGTAAAATAGTTTACAAAAATATAGACCTCAATTTATACATATATTTAACACAAATCTAAAACAAAATTGTTTTTTGAGTCAGGATCTTGTTGGACTGCTCCACTTACACTTCTACTTGAGCTATCATTTTATTTGATACAAAGGGTTTATTCCCAAACATGTTTTCACAGTTTTCTAAAAATGATGTTTATTTGGTTAGCAAAAAAAAAATGATGTTTATTTCTGGAGTTTTATGTTTTTTTCTTTCCAACTTAATTATCGAACCAAAGACAAAGAGTATCCCAAAACAAAGCTACAAGAACAAAAAATAATCATAATTGAAAATACAACCCAAACTACAAATGTGCAGCTCCGGAGTTTTATGTTTTTAGTAGAATAAAACGATTTTTAATATAAATATTATTTTAACACTTATAAACATTATACTATTCTACGACATGATAATTATCATGTTGTTAAAGCGATTTAATGTCACTTTGACTCGATTATGGTCCCCGCCCTTTGCTTGAAGTACTAGTTGGATGGTCTATATGAACAAGTCAGTTTTTCTTGTTTTAACCAAAAACGTAATCCTATTTTGTTATTTTAGATTATTTTGAGAAGTTCCAAGTTGAAAGTTAACGTTTTTTGGTTCATGCATTTAATTTTGAAGTTGACACTTAGATTATATGGGAGTATAAACAAACACTTTGAAGAGGTCTTAGTCACTTGGATGAAAGACTTTATGGGAGTAGACTTGTGCAACCAATGACACTCATATTATCATAAAAATGGACATTTTAATATTTTACCTAGTTATATATAGGGTCCTTACATATATATATATATATATACTAGATATATAGAAACAAAAGTCAGTTTTGACAATCACGTGGTGATTATATTTTTTACATGTGATTCGTCGTTCGAGCTCATGAATAGAACCTTTTTAATGTATCTATTTGGCCACCGCGAAATGGTCAAAGATTAGTCTGAATTTTAATTCAAAAATCTTATTGTTTGATGGATATATTTGATCATTCCATTGGTAGTTACTTGGAAATCTTTTTATCCGGAAAAATAGGCTTCGAACCATTCTAAAAGCTAAACTATTCATGGTGTAAATGTTTATAGTTTAGTCTGAGATTTTAAGTTCCATTTTGAGGGATCTAATTCACCAGAATGATTTTTTTTTGTTATGTCTTCAGCCATGCGGCACTTGAAGTTGCAAAGATGAAAAAAATCACTGGCTAAAAATAGTAGGAACCTATGAGACGGGGAATCTAACGCCAGGGACACAGTATGAAGCGGTGTTTCTAGTGAAATTTAGAAGATGATTCATGTGGATGGGAGCAACCAGTGACTCTGAAGGTGGAACGACAAGATGGGAGTGATAATCGGGTGGATGAACATCGAAACTTGAAGGTAGGCCACAATTGGGTTGATATTTTGGCTGGAATTTTTGTGGCACCGCCGAGTAACGCACCGGCAAAGATAACTTTCACTATGTATCAGTACGAGACAGATGACAAGAAAAGGGGACTCATCGTCCAAGTGTTGCAATTTCTCCAGCGAAGTAATGTGTCTAATATTTGTATTTGATTCCCAAAAAAACAACAACATACAGGTCTTTTCTTGTAAAAGATCTGTACATTGTACTCTGTTTTGTTGAAATTCTTCTTAGTTTTTTTATTTAATCTTTCAATATAATTTGTTCCTACTTTGTGCTATAGCTTGGATTTGTGAGAGACTAGTCATGTTCCCAATCTTATAAGTAAATTTTACATGATTGTTTTGATTTTGTAATATGGTTGTGTTTATGTTTACCATTGAATTTGTGTAACTGTGTTTGTATTTAAATTTGAATAAGATTGTTTCAGTTCGCCGTAATTTGTGACAAGACTTAATTCGAGAAAATTTGACTTGACCTTTTCTTTCTTGTCTTCTAATTACAATCTATATCAATTAATTAATATTCAACACTTGATGTGTGGATGGATTAGGTGATAAAGCTCCAAGAATGATCACACTTGAGACTTTTTTTTTAATCGATGAAAAAACACAATAAAATATAATCTTTACAAATATATATATTTATTCATCGACCAGGCCAGCCAAAGAAGAAAAGAACATCGTATTATATAATTTTGGATGGCCACCGCAATTTCTATATAAACCAAATTCCAAAATACCATTTTGCACATATCACATCTTAAATCTTCTCATTCATCAACGAAACCCAAAATCACTAGAGTTAAACGTTCTAAAGGCGGCCACAATGAAGAAGATGTTTTTTGTTCAAATGGCGATGGCGTGGCTGATCATCGCCGTGGTGGTCGTTGACGTTATGAAACGCAATTCCATAATTACTATGGTAGCTGAATTATTCTCACTAATAGCGGCCATGGGTTTAGTGGTTAGAATCTAACTTTTGATTTCTCAACTTTTCTATATCTTTTGTATATGCTTGTTAATGTCATTATATGAAGTTGATATGAGATCTTAAAATTTGGACAGATACAATTTCGTTATTCCATTATTGATATGATATATACCAATCAAATCCAATATAATAAAGAAAATAAAGAATCTTGTAATTGTAAATAAACAATTATTTCTTAGCAAAAAAAAAGAAAATACAATTATCCAAATATGTCACTTGATCTATAGACACTTGCAACTTGCGAGTGATGATGAGTCTTCTTCTTCTCTCTTCTGCATCTGTTCGCACCTGCAACCTGCTCTGTTTCTCCGACAAGGTTATATTTTTTTTTCTCTCTCCACATTTTGCTAGATATGGTTTAATACCTGACGATGAGTTTATACATATTGTTCGAAAGGGCAATGCAAGAGAAAGAGAATGGAAATACCCAATTCCTCTAAAGCATAAAGATTTCGACATTCTGATTAAAAAGTTAGCTCCGCCGCACACGGCGGTTCTACTCGTGCTGTCTCCGATCTGTTACCCACCAGGTAACTCTAAGTTCCTTCCTGAGATCCAAGCCTCCATTTTTAGAGTGTATTTCATTTTGGTTTAGACATCGCATAATAACTCTTCTCTTTAAGGAATTCGAATGTTCAGTGTTTTATAACTCTGTTTCAGTCTCTGCTTTTGAAATTGAATATTAAGAGAATGGAAGTCTTGAATTGTGTTCTTGAAGGTTTCTTGCTTTTGTGGGTTGTATTGTGGTGTAGAATCTCTTGGGCAAACTTTGGATATACAAAGAGGAGCAACATTATTTAGTAGAGCTTGTATCGATACAGGTGGAAACATTATTCAACCAGTGAGTTCACCACTTCAAATTTAAAACTCAATGAATCATTTCTCCTTTAGTGTCATCTTTCATTTTCCTTTTAAAGTCAATTATTAGTTCACATCCTTTCTCTTTTCACAAGTGACCTCCAAAGGTAAAAAATAGCCAATGCTCTACTCTTAAAGAGATGTCTTGTGTGCATCTATCAGATTCTGACAGGAAAAAATCGGTTACTACAGATCTTTGTCTCTTCAATTTGCTATGGTTTTTACCTTTACAGAAATGGAGTTGATACTGAGGAAGAGATTTTCCGTGTTACCTACTACGGAAAGGGAAGAATGCCGGTGAGATCTCCTTCAAGATCTTCCTTTGTAGAAAAATGAGAATTTGAAGGGATATATGTCTGATGATTTACTTCAGGGATTTGGCGAGAAATGCACGCCGAGAGGACAATGTATCTTTGGACCGCGGTTGCTGGACGAAGAAATCAAGCTTCTGTCTGAATTTGTAAAGTTACAGGCTGACCAAGGTTGGCAAAATGTATCCACTGACTAGCAAGAAAGATTAGTACAGCTCAATTCGGTTTATCAAGTAAGAGTTTGCAGCAATAGATCAATGCTTCTTTGTATTTACTTTGTCTAAAGCTCAATGTATGGTGTCAAATAATATAACAAGATTTATGAGGTTTGGGAGGCTTCATTGCAACTGCTTATGCTTCAAGATGTTCTTGAGATAAAACAAAATTATAGGTGTTCATAATGCACCAATACATATTTGCTCATAACTTTAGCCATTACAAATATGCTACTCTGAATATTTTTCCTCTGGAGAAAAATGCAGAGGAAAAAGAATAGTTATGTTACTGATGAATCTTGTGGTGTGTTATGACGTCTCATGAGTGAAACTGTGAGAGCAAGCATAAACCTTCGCCTTTCAAGATTCTTGAGAACCATCCGGTGAATCAGTTCGCTTTCTTTTCTTGGCATCTGACTCACCTAATTGCAAAGAAAAGCCAATCTCATCACCCGAGTCACTAGCCTTCAGCAAAGACAGGTTCTTGGATTCAACATTCTCTTTCCCATTGATTTTCTGATGAAGTGGGGATCTGTTGTTGCTTGAACTTGGAATGAACTGATGTTCTTCGATCACAGCCGCTGATTCCAACACGTCTTCTATTTGGAACTCTGGATGAATGTTTGAGTTGTCTTCTTCTTGAAGAACTTGCTGAATATTCAAGTTAATAGGCTCAAAGTTCTCACCCGTTTTACACCTCGACGGCTTGCACACACCGGGAGATGATTCAACGACCATGGAATCAACTGCGGCACACATAATACCGTGTCTCTGTTCTTGCACAGCAGCTGCACTCAACAAAATATACATTCAAGGATACAATGTATACTAAAAGTACTGAAAAAAGAACCTGAAGAGATCACACCGACCTTGAAGGCCTTCATCGGAAGTGATGAGATCAAGCTCAAGAAGGTTAAGAACTCTGCCAAGATCAACTCCACTTGTCCAATTCTCAGGTTGTTCCCCCACTTTTAGCTTCAACCGTCCCCGGTTAGCTGTTCCACCCCAAATAATTCCAACAGGTCGCGGTTTCTCATTCTTCTCATCACCCGCAGTCAACAGAATAAGGCTTCCACTATCACCCTCGAGATCAAAAGTCTGTTGGTTTTCACCAACAACAAGAAAATCGGTTAGAAAACAAATCCCTTTCTCATCATTGTATTCCAAAGCATAAGCCATTATGGTCCCGGTCGTCAAACCAGAGCTTCTCCCAACTTTAACCACTTTTCTTCCTATGAGACTGTTAATCGGAGACTGCAAATCAGTAACATGGATATCACCAATCTCACCAATCCCTTGGACTGTTGTGGTTACATTGTTCATGTTGAAGTCCTCAGCGAATGGAATGAAGGCTCCATCAGCTCGAACAAATGTTTCTGCAGAAACGAAATAAAAAAAATGATAATGAAAAACTGTGCTAGGCCATTAGACAACGCTGCCAAAGTTATTATATACTTTGTTACCGGACTACCTGGGTTAGTTCCAGCGAAAATGCCATACCAAAGGTCATCGGTGATGAACGATGTTGCTCTTTCCACTGCACCTAAGTAGACTCCAGGTCCAAGGCTAGGTGGCAATGGATGAAACATCTTCTGGCTTGGGTAGTCTAAATCAACTGCAACATGCCGGTTTGTTAGGAAACCAACCTGTCTGATACCTGTTTTACTCTTTACAATAGCACCTAATGTTCCATATGTCTCTTGACTAGCCACCTACAAGAAGAGAGGCATGGCCGAATGATGTTTTGTAATAAGAAAGTCGATAATAGAAGCATCTATGCAACAATAGCACACAAAGCTACAGAAATGTTACCTGTGAACCAGATCCGATAGACGAACCACTGCCTCTCAGATCATCAACAAGCTCTGAATACACCTGTTCTTTAGGAGTTTGCGCAGGGGCACCATAATATTGAAACTCAACAACATCTACGTCACACCAAACACCTCCAGGACCCTATAAAAGTAAACATACTTTGAGTTTGTAGTAAGCAGATAGTGACGAAAAGACCCGTAAGAGATATCTCACCTCCAATGCTGTAGGTAAACACTGAAGAGGATTAAGCCATTGTTTGTGAACTTTCCGAGCAACAAAGACAAGAATAGCCGCTATATCTGTCAAAACACCACGTCGAATCCGAAATCCAATAGCTGTACCGAGGCTAAACCTCCTCAAATTCTTACTATGAAACGCTCTAATCATCATCAACTCAAGCAATGTAGTAGCTTTCTTCCCTGTAGGCAAACCATCAAAAGTCTCAGGCAAAACACCTTTCTGAAGATTTGCAAAATAGTTAGCTCTGTCTTCCGCTGAATCGTTCAATCGACTTGAAGTAGGCCAAGAGAAGTAAGCAGCAGCAGCAGCACTGGTTTCAGGATGCTGACCGCCCGATGGAAACGGTTGAAGCGGCGCCGTTTTGTGACCATTTTTATCCAAATCAAATGCAGATGATTCAACAGATTGTGATGATACTGAATGATGATATCTAAGATCCAATCTTTTCTTTTCTTCCATCTTTAACTTCTCATGTACATTAATCTAAAAAAGACAAAAAATTTAAGGAACAAAATAAGAACATAGCTCATAAAATTCTCCAAACCAAACATAAACAGATTGAAGCAACTGAATTTAAGAACACAATCAAAATCAAACCAAACCAAAGGTGGTAACTTTACTGTGAAATCATGTGCTAGAGTGAGAATTATCATAGGCCCAGAAAAGGAAACATGAAAAAAAGCTTCAAAAATTCGAGAGAAGCAAACGAAGTAACCGAAATCGAAAGAGAAAGTTGGGAATTTTTGGGGTATATTGGACTGAGAGAAAACAAGTACTAACCGATCAGTAGTGTTTAGATCTTTGTCATGTCGTAAAGACAAAACTCTTCGAAAGGAATGAAAACAACGGATTGAGGGAAGAAGTGTACAATAATAGAGAAGGAAACAAGAACTTTCGTTTCTTGAGAGTGGACGACGAAGACTTTTTTTTTTTTGCTCTTTAATCTCAAAACAAAATTGAAGGAAAAAGAGCCACTCGCTAATTATATACTATTTATTAAGTTTATTGGTTTTTATTATTTTTATTGATAAATTTCAATTAAATTTTATTTCCTCCGTTTTAAAATGTAACATGTTTTAGTAATTGTTTTTATTTTAAAATATAAGATATTTTCACATATGTATGTTTTAATTTTATTATGTTATATGTTAAGTTTTGCAGGAAGAGTCATATGTTAAGTTTTGCAGAGAGAATTACGTTAACGAAAGCAATCTTGTCTTCGATTCCAGTCGATACTATGAGCACTATTAGATTACCGGCTACTACTCTAAATGATCTAGATCGAGGGACTTCGTATGGGGAACCACTTTGGGGAAGAAGAAACAGCACCTACTTGCCTGGGATAAAGTTTGCTTACCAAAAAAATATGGAGGACTTGGGATTAGAAGATCGAGTGATACGAATAAGGCGTTGCTTGCTAAAGTAGGATGGAGGGTTCTACATGATCAGTCGAGCCTCTGGGCTAGAGTGGTGAGGAGGAAGTACAAGGTTGGGGATATTCAGGATCGGTCGTGGACGGTTAACAAGAGTAGTTGGTCTTTGACTTGGAGGAGTGTGTGTCTAGGGCTCTGTGATGTGATTTATAAAGGTCAAAGTTGGGTGGTTGGTGATGGTCGAAAGATAAATTTCTAGACTGAGAGGTGGTTATTGGAGAGACCGTTGGTGGAGGGGAGCGTAGGAGTGATGTCGGAGGGTTATGAGAACATTAAAGCTCGAGACCTTTAGACGGATGGAATTGGTTGGGATTTGTCTAGAATTGGACCGTATGTGATGGACGAGAGACGACTCGAGCTGTTGGCAGTTGTCTTGGATACGGTTACTCGGGCCAAAGATAGGTTGTATTAGGGTGAGGCATCGGATGGGAAATTCACCGTCAAATCTGCTTATACTTTACTAACACGTGATGGAAGGCCAGGCCGGATATGGCAAAATTTTATAATCGTGTATGGAGAGTTATGGCACCAGAACGAATTCGAGTCTTCTTATGGTTGGTTGGGAATCAAGTGGTTATGACGAATCAAGAGCGATATCGAAGACATATTGGGGATTCGGATATCTGTCAAATTTATCGGAGTGAAGTTGAGTCCATCCTACATGTGCTTCGTGATTGTCCGGCTATGCAAGAGATTTGGACTCGCTTAGTGCCATCACGAAAGCGATGGGCATTTTTTGCTAAGTCTTTGCTTGAATGGGTATATGATAACTTGTGCGAGGGTGTGGAGACAAGCGATGGTCCATGGTCTACGGTATTTGCAGTGGCGGTTTGGTGGGGCTGGAAATGGAGGTGCGGGAATTTATTTGGTGAAAATAGATTGTGCAGGGACCGAGTGGGTGTTATTAGGAAATTCTCTAAGGAGGTGGTCTCGGTGAACCTGCTACACGAAGGGAACACAGGGATGACAAGTAGGATTGAAAGGATGATAGGATGGGTGGGGCTTATTTAAGATGAACACGGATGGGGCTTCTCGAGGCAATCCTGGGCTAGAAACCGCAGGTGGTGTCTTGCGGGATGGGGAGGGCAATTGGTGTGGTGGTTTTGCAGTTAATATTGGGAGGTGTTCTGCACCGTTGGCTGAGCTATGAGGAGTATATTATGGGTTGTACATAGCTTGGGATAAGCAGATCACACGAATGGAACTCGAGGTGGATTCAGAGGTTGTAGTAGGGTTTCTCAAAGCAGGGATCGAGGAATTGCATCCACTGTCTTTCCTAGTACGATTGTGCCATGGCTTCTTATTGAAGGACTGGATAGTCCGAGTTACTCATGTGTATAGGGAAGTTAATTGTCTTGCCGATAGATTAGCGACCTATGCGTTTTCTTTGCCATTAGGCTTTCATATGTTAAATGATGTACCAGACGAGGTAGCCTCGATCTTAGGTGAGGATGTCATGGGACAAACTCGACCTAGACAAGTTCGTTTGTAATTTTATTTCTAATAAAATCCCGGTCATTCACCAAAAAAAAAATTTTAATTTTATTAAATATTGTGTGGTACTAGTATTTTGCAGTCTTCTTTATGACTGATTAAATTATTTTTGATATATATATATTAAATAATATTTTTTAGATTAAAATAATTTTTTTAATTTCATAGCTTTTAGTCAAAAATATCTTACATTTTAAACCGAAAAATATTTTTTTTTTTATAAAAATATCTTATTATATCTAAATATATAGTATATTTAAATCCGATACAATTTCGAAAAAAAATATATAACAATATTTTCCATTTTATAATAGATTTTAACCGATTTAGAAATGTTAGCTAAGTGGATAAAATTGTTACTAAATAAACCTCTAAATAAGAGATAAAATAAAATCAATATATTTTAAAATTAATGAGTTCTTCAAATCAATTGAAATAAGTGTTCTTAAAGCTCTCTTACAAAACAATTAAAACAAGATATTTTGTCCATGTAGATAACTGAACTACTCTCTCTCCTCTCTCCTCTCTCTCTGGAAACCCATCGAAGCTTGTAGACAAATCTGAAAATTGTGTTGTAACCTGACGTCCGGCGTTTGTCGGCGTCGTTTTCTTATGTTTATATTTGTGCTTTTTGTTGTTGTTATTATATATATATGTTCCGGCTTGATCTGGATGGTTTATCCGGCAACTAGTTCCGGTGGCTCTCTGGGTAGATCCGGTTTTGTTTAGATCTTAATCTAATCTTCTTTTGTCGGGCCACCGTGATTTGATCTTCATGTCTTCCTCTGCTATCTCCATTCACTTGAGGAGTAATATCTTCACTGCGATCTCTCTCGTTCCAAGCGACGAAGCAAGGATGATAACAGCCTACATCATTAGTCGGTGTAGCGGTGGTGGAGCTTCCTCGATGATGGTTGATTAGCAGAGAATTTCAGAAGTTTTATTCAAAGTTATATTCGATTGGATCGGCTTTTTTGGGGAAGATTAGATTAGGATCGGCAGAAATGAATGGTTGCTGATGAGCCTTGACAATCGGTGGTGATCAAATCTGCAATTTTGATGGTGGCCGGAACTACAAGTCGGTGGTCATCAGATCTGCAGTGAGTAAGGTTAGAGTTGTAAGATTGTTGGGCTTTTGGGCTTTTCTTTTCTGTTTTTCTGTGTGTAATAACCCAATGGGCTTTATTAATAAGATCTGTTAGCCGACCAAAAAAAAACAAGTAGATAATTGTAGATATCATTTTTTGGAAAAAAAAAATTGTAGATATCATTTATTTATAACATTGTAGATATCATTTATAATTCAGTAATTCCTAAAAGAAGCCATTTGTCCATAGTAAGAGCATCCGCATTGGAGACAAAATGTATGTGTCTTTAAATATAAAATTATTAAAAGTTGAGTAAAAGGAAGAAAGAGAGGGTTTTTGGTTGAAATAATGGGGTGTATTGAAATATAAAATCAATAAAATTTGAGTAAAGAGAAGAGATAGTGAGTATTTTTGGATTGGGAAGACAAAGTTAGAGAGAGAATGGATGAAAGTTGGAGTGTGTTTTAATATAAAATTAATAAAAGGTGAGTAAAATGATGAAAGAGAAGGTATAAAGTTGAGTAAAAGTATAAGAGAGTGTGTTTTTAATATTTGTTTATTAAGAGACATTCACAAAATGTATCGAATGTGGATGGTGTAAGGAAATCAAGAATTGGAAAAAGATTCAAAAGAAATTCGATAATGCTCTTTTTTTTTTTGTAATTATCTTGAGAATGTTGTGATCACATATAGGACAAGACTAATCGGCCCACGCGCACCGGTCCAAAGCAAAATTAAAGCCGGAATAACGGCGACTTTAGCGGTTTGTGGGCATTCGGTACCGGCGCCGGCTTAACTATTACCGTGCCGACAAAGGTGACGTTTATGGTAAACGGTATGGCAAGGATCGAGGGAATGCGTGTCTTCATAACCCTAACCCGAGCTGTTCGAGATGGTCAGCCTCCTGCTCCGGATTTCTTTCCGAAAGTCGACACCAGCTTCGGCATAATTATTACCACTCCGACAACTCTGTGGTCTATGACAAGCGGTTTTCTTGTGGTCGAGGGACCGGCGTATTCTGATAATCCTAACCAATCCCTCTTTTCATGTTCAGCAGCTTCTAGCTCCTCAGGCTCAACCTCAAGCTCCTCAGGCTCTACCTCAAGCTCTCTCTCAAGCTCAAGCTCCGACAATCGTAACGTTGTTTTATAAAGGTGTGGTAAGGTTCGAAGGAGTGCGCATCTTCATAACCCTAACCCAAGCCAGAGTTGTTACACATCATTCTCCTGGTCAGGGTGTTGGTCGGTATTACACTCAGCTAGTCGACACCAGTTTCGTCATAATTATTAGCCCCCCTACAACTGTGTGGTATATGCCAAACGGTGTGCTGATGGTCGAGGGACCGTCTTTTCGAATAAGCATAAACCAAGCCGTTGTTATTGATCAGCGTCAGGCAGATCCTTCTCTTCCGTATCTTCAGTACGACCAGGCTGTTCGTCAGCATCAAGGTATTCCTCCAGGTCAGGCTGTTGGTCCGTATCAAAGTGAGGGTCAGGCTATAACCCATCTTTGTCACTATCTTAGCGAAGTGAATTTCGGGGAGAAATGAAATTGGGGGGAGAGCCTGTGGTTTGAGGTGGTGTTTGAGATTTCCAAACTAAATTTGTTAGTGGTGTTTCTTTTATTCTGGAACAGTATGTTGTGAGATTGTGGGTTTATGTTTGTTATTTTGGTTTGAAGCTTCTACCATTTTTAGTAATCACATTCACACATTTACACACGCACACAAGTATTCACTTTTAAACTGAAATACAAAGACATGTTTTGAAGGCTGTTGTTTTTAAGGTCAAGTGACAGAACATTAATCTTTGATGTTTGGCTTTTCACAAGGAGAACCTGCCGCGGTCGTGAGGCGAAGAGTAGTCAATGTTCGGTCCGTGAGGGATGATCCCGAAAGGATTTAACGTAGGATGGCTTCCGTAGTAATGTTGCTTAATGTGTTCCATGTTCACAGTGCTACTCATGCCCTGTATTTGGTAGATGTCTTTTATGTAGTTGAAGATATTCGCATACTCTCTTAAGAGTCTCTTGTTACATTTGAAGTGAACCGCGTAAACCTGGAACGCAACAAAAATGATAAATTCAAGAATCTGATGGTCTTACCATGTGTCAAAAAGAAAGTCTGATTCAAATACCTCATCAAATCTTACGAGAGTAACGAATAATCGGATATCTGCTTCGGTGAAAGTGTTTCCGCAAATGTACTGTTGTTTCCCGAGTATTTCCTCGCATCTATCTACTGCTTCATACAATTGGTTCACTGCCTACATAGAAAAGGATCAGTTCCCATTCTTCGCTCTCGTTGAAACTAATATATATACATTGAGGATCTCTTACCTCATTGTATGGCTCTTGTTTTCTAGCAAATCCACATTTATAAACACCATTGTTTATCCCATTGAAAACCCACTCATTAGTCTCATCGATTGTATCTCGGAGATGGGAAGGATAAAGATCAAGTAACGGGTTTTTGGCAAAACCATTGAACTCGGTGTTGAGCATCCGGATTATCTCAGAGCTCTCATTGTTAACCACAGTCTTTAGCTTCTTATCCCATAGAATCTGACATAAGCAAGAAAACGAAAACCAAGATTCAAAATACATAACAAGATTTCAAGACAAGAGAGGTCACAAAGAGAGATCAAAACTTACAGGAACAGTGTACTTCCCCGCATAGTTCGGGCTAGCAATCTCATAGAGTTCTCTAACACTCTTTGCACCATTAAGATAATCAGTCTCAGCTCCAGGAAGCTCAGTATCTGAATCCGGGAAAATCCATCCTCTGTGATCATCAGTTTCTTTGGTTCTACCCCAAATCGTGTGAACCGACTAATCAAAATCAAATAAACAGAGCAATGCTTCGACTTTAGTCATACACAAAAATGTCTAATTCGAGGATTTGGAGCATGCATGATTTTGTACTAACCGAGAAGCTGATTGCTTCTTCAAGACCTTTGATCTTTAAGTAAGAGAGACATCTACAAGCCCATGGACAAGCATAAGATATGTAAAGATGGTATCTTCCTGATTCAGCTTGAAACAGAGAATCAGGATCTTGTGAAACAAAGTTGCGAAATGTTGATGCTGTTCTTACAAAAGCTCCAGATTCTGATGTCTCATCAACCCCAGACCTAGCCATTTTTTCTCTGCTAATCCTAAAACACAATAACAAAAGAAAGTCTTTTTGAAAATCTTCACATGATCAAAATCTTAAACTTCATCAAGAAACGAATCAAAAAAGTTCAAACACGATCATGATTCATGAAGAAAGGGAGAGTGGAGAAACCTGCTTATGTATTGTATTTACTAGAGGCAAGATCCAAAGATAGAAAGATTTATGTTGATGTTGTTGTTGAATGATGTTTTATATTTTGTCAAACTAACGATGCTCGTCTTCTTATAGTGAAGGGAAGAAGTAGTGAAAGAGAAGGAAGAAGAAAATGATTTTGCCTTTGCCATTACTCGTCACTGCTTTTGTCACGCCTAATACGAGTTAACTCAAGTGTCTTATGTCAAGCCTAACGAGTTAACTCAGCTCTTTCCTTTTTTTTGGCGTAACTCAGCTCTTATATATACTACTAGTATAAATTAAAATTTGTTATTATTTTTCCCGCCTGCATTTTCCACACCATCTTCAATATTCTTCATCATAATATAACAGAATATTTTTAAAAATCAGAACAAGTAACATTTTTTTATTATAGACTCTTCGTCATCGTAAAAACCATTAATCACTTTAATTAGAAATGACTGAAACAATATTTTTAGAATATGGGAAATCAGCCAATTCATACCACAACTATGATCCGCGGTTACAATCCAAACTCCATAAAAGCACACAAGCAACAAGCAAAACAGGAAAATCATCTCTTTTTGTTGTTTCCATTATTAACACAAAACTTGGAGCAAGAAAACAATAAAAAATGGAAAGCCTAATAACAACTTACCAATTTTGTAAAAATATAAATCAGGCATAGGCATTGGATATATGAAGAGAGCAAAGAGAAAAGTTGCAGTTAAAGCCCTGAAAAACACTTCTCCAATCCTAAATTTTCTTCGTCGTCTTGTAGAGTTTGGTAACAATCTTGCAACACCTCTTACAATAGCAGCAACAAAAGCAAATTCGTTTCTGCAAACATGAGTAAAAGAAATTGATATGAGACGACTAAAAACACACACAAAGTCTTAATACCAAAACAAAGAATAGATTCAGTACACGTGTGTTTCCAAGCTCAAGCCAATCCTCCCTGTAATAATAGACTTCAAGGATTCTTCCCAACTTCGAATCATAAGTGGCTCCATTGCAAATCTCTCCTTTGTATCTGCAAAATGTATTCCAAACTCTCTCTCGAGTCTTCTCACTTCGTTCTTGTTAACATTGTAGAAGACGGGAATGACCATGAGTTTTCCTTCCTTTGCAAGGTTGTCTATTTTCACTAGCTCGTTCAAACACAAATCTGACTCAGAGTAGCACTTTGAGAAGATGATTAGCGCGATATTCGGCATCTCTATACTCGGGAATACTTCTTGTTGTTCTTCTCTACCTCTAAGCTTGTAGCTTTCTGTGAAGACATTGATCCCTGAGTCTCTCAGAGCCCACACGAGATGGCTGACAAAGTTGTCACCAAGCTCGTCTTTGCAGAAACTGACAAACACTTGCGGGTGACGTTGTGGTAGTCGGTCTAGCTCGGCCATTAGAGGCTCAAACGACGAACTGTTGTTGTTTCGGGTTTGGTTTTTTGTGGATTGACCTGAAACACACAAAACAAAAACAAAACACAACTATGGATCCTCAATACAATTTTTGAAAACTCAATCATACTTCACAAGCAGCATAAAACACAGTTAAACATCTTATAAAGTATAAGTTTCTTAGAATCTTAGAATCTTAGAAACACACCCAAAAAAAAACAACCTTCTTTGTTTTTGGAATTCTTAGAATCATCTCTTTCTTTGCTTGAAATATCGATTAGAACTTTCTTCACCTCCTGGTAAGGCTCTACCATGGACAGCGTTTTACAGGAAGAACCGAAGAAGGGAGGTTCAAGAGAAGGAGAGTTTGAGTCAAGAGAAGAGTGATGTGGCAGAGTAATCAGTTACAGGAAGTTGTTAAAGGATTTGTACGTATAAATAAGACCCTCTTGTTCATTTAGAGACTTTATCTGAGTTTTGGAAAGAGTCCAAGTTCAGTGTATCGGACTGGTTGAGTAATTGAGGAAAATCTCAATCAGTTGGTGTATTTCCTCTTTGTTTTCAATACAATTGTTCTGGTTTCTTATCACCTCCTTAACGATTGAATCAACCAATTCGGACTCATCCCTGACATTACCAATGAAAAATGATCTAAAAATTCATAAAGAAAGATTCTACACAATCCATGAGAAGTAATTTCTCAAGCTACCAGGAGATGATTCGATTAGTATTTGTGATTCGATTTTTTTTATCCGTTTCAAGGCATATCAACAACTAAAAAAACACAATTCGAAATGCGGAGGCAAGTCGTATGTTAGTACCTGTGTACTGCCAAAGTCAAGCCAACCTTTTGAGGAATAGAGACCAAAGCTTCTTTCCATTTCTGAATTCTCTCAGGCTCACTTCGATACTCTCTCTCTCGATCCCTGAAATTATCGCCGAAAGCTCCAACTAGTCTTTTACAGTTTGTAGCATCCAATCTATAGAAGATTGGAATGACCACAAGCTTTTCTTGATCAATCCTCTCTTTCATCTTCGCTAATTCATCCAAACACCAGCTCGATTCCGTGTATCTATCGGATAAAATCGCAACCGCCACTCTCGATTCCTCGATTCTCATGAAAAGGTTATGTAAATCTGTACCTTTGACTTCGATCTCGTCTGTGAAAACGTTGATCTTCGCGTCTCTCATTGCTTTCACGAGAAATCCGAGGAAGCTTTTGCGTAGCTCGTCTCCTCTGTAGTTGATGAATACTTGGTGCTGCGGCGGGATTTCTTCGCCGGAGAAGGAGGAAGAAATCGACATTGCAACCAAGTGGAATCTTCTTACCATTTTGTTTGTTTGACTTTATCCCCAAATATATAGAATTCAAATTTGAATAAAGTCAACCTTACTTTTTTTTGGAGTGAATGATAAGCCCATTGGGCCTCATTTGAGGAGAAAAAAAGGAAAATTGAGGACAAAACTTTAAATTCAATTTCATTCTCTTGTCGTCTGCTCTTCTTCACCTCCAGTCGTCTCGCCGTTCGCCGGATTGGTCGTGTCTCTAACACAGATTCGTCTCAAGTCCTCTTCGAGGTTTTGTATTCTTGAGATATTCCTCTCTGTTTCTCGACCGAGGCGATTCAAAAGGTTAGAACTTTCCGTTAATTTTGTGCTTAATTGATGTTGGGTTCTGCGGTTTTTCTCCGGTTTAGGATTTTGTGTGATCTGTGCTTAATTCCGTAACTGTAGATTCAAAATTCGCTTCTTTTATGTCTGACATTGATGTTTTCTATGCGTGTCTGAGTTGTTTTTTTTTGTATCAGGGAAGGTATTTAGACATCTTCTAGGGAATTCTGCCTTAAAGATTAGCGCTTTGCGATTACTTTGAGTAAGAAAACATTATCTTGAATTATGTGTAATGTTCATGTTCTGATACAAATCCATAAGAACGGCTCTGAGACTCAGTTTGAGGAGATAAAGTTGTGTGGTATGTGTAAAGGTCATATAAAGTTGTGTGGTATGTGTATGGTGAAATGGTAGTGAGACTCTAAAGGCGGTCTCTACTGTTACATACCATGTTGTATATATATTCTATAAGCTAATGTTTATATTCTTGGTGTAGTTCATTATCTGGACCTGAACTATTAGGTGGTACAAAGCCATGACAGTTTCAGATGTTTATCATCCTCCTCTGTTCAGGTATGTGCTTGAGGTTACTCTTTTTGATGATTACGTCCATAATACAGCCAATGATATTAGGCTTCTTCTCTTTTTGTTTAATTCATATTCAGTATAGCCCCAATGATGGGGTGGACAGACAATCACTACCGAACCCTAGCACGTCTTATATCAAAACACGCATGGCTCTACACGGAAATGTTAGCAGCTGAAACCATTGTCTACCAAGAAGAAAATCTGGTAAGAAATGGATGACTGTTCTTGTTTTTCTTTCTTTTTGACTTTGTCACAGATTGATTTACGTGTTTATTCTTGTACTGCTCAGGATAGCTTTTTGGCATACTCTCCGGACCAGCATCCCATCGTTCTTCAAATTGGTGGAAGAGACTTGGAAAATTTGGCAAAAGCAACTAAGCTTGCTAATACTTACGGCTATGATGAAATTAATTTCAAGTATGAGCATCTGTTTCCATGTTTCGTTTTCCACTGAGTTATTGTAAGTATGAGCAACAAATTTGTATACCGACAATACTTGCTGCTTCATTCTGTAGCTGTGGATGCCCCAGCCCAAAAGTAAGTGGACGAGGTTGTTTTGGTGCTCGTCTTATGCTTGACCCAAAGTTTGTTGGCGAGGCTATGTCTGTCATTGCTGCCAATACCAATGCATCTGTCACTGTCAAATGTCGAATAGGTGTTGATGATCATGATTCATATCAAGAGCTTTGTAAGTTTTTTCCTTACACCCATATTTCACAGATGTTATATGTGTACTCAAGGGAGATTGATGCTACTTATGTTCACACATGCCCGCTTACATATTTAGACATTTCTCGTGTGTATTTGTACACAATGGCAGATAACAATTTTAGCAGAGTTCATTTATGGCATATCTGATTGACTCTTCTTTCCTTTTTCAATTCTTTATTTGTATCCAGGTGATTTCATTTATACAGTTTCTTCATTATCTCCTACAAAGCATTTCATCATCCATTCACGAAAGGCGTTACTGTCTGGACTTAGCCCTGCAGATAACCGTCGTATCCCACCCTTGAAGTATGTGCAAGATGGCTTCTGTTTCTCTTATGATCTTCTATTTGGAAGATATTGCTATAACACAGTTTCTTTCTCAAATACAGATATGAGTATTTCTTTGCACTTTTACGTGATTTTCCGGACTTGAAGTTCACAATAAATGGAGGCATAAACTCTGTGGTTGAGGTGAGCTTTGTAAACCGTTTTATTCTGATTCCAAACTTGCAATTCGCATTTAGAAAATCAATTCTAAATTTCCTGCATTGAACTGTAGGCAGATGCCGCATTAAAATCTGGAGCTCACGGCGTTATGCTTGGGCGTGCCGTATACTACAAGTATGTGAAAGCCTTTTGCTGAATTTTGTAACTTCCTGATAAACATCATATGGGAATATGTTTTTTTGTTTGTTTTTGTTTTTGTTTTTGCCTTTTTCATGTTTTATGGAAATTTATGTTGGCACAGCCCCTGGCACATTTTGGGACATGTCGATACTGTAATTTATGGATCTCCAAGCAGCGGGATTACAAGGCGACAGGTTTTGGATTGATGCATTGAAATAGTTTCTTCCACAATTTTGATTGATATCTGATTTGAATCATGTGATGTGTTTTGCTGATTTTTAGGTTCTTGAACGATATCAAGTATATGGGGAGTCAGTTCTTGGGAAATATGGAAAAGGCCGACCAAATCTTCGTGATATAGTTAGGGTAATGGTTTTTCCATGGCCCTATTTTCCAAGTTATTATCTGGTGACACAAGTGTTATAACGTGAGCAAAACCTTTGTTGCAGCCATTGATCAATCTGTTCCACGCGGAACCTGGAAATGGCCAGTATAAACGTAGAACCGATGCTGCTCTCTTGCATTGCATCGTTAGTCAATTTGCTGATGCTCTTCTTTGCCAATTTGCTACCAAAATCTTGTCACCTTGTTAACTCACCTCTTATGTTCACAGACTTTGAAATCGTTCTTGGATGAAGTGTTACCAGCAATACCCGACTATGTCCTCGATTCATCTGTTGTCAAAGAGGCGACTGGGCGTGAAGATCTCTTTGCGGACGTACAACGTTTGTTGCCTCCTCCTTACGAAAAAGAATCACAGAATCAAAGTCTTCCAACGAAACCTGTAATTCGCGATGAGGAATGACAATCTCACTCTTTTGTTATATATATTTTTCCTCAAAATAGATATTCAATTCGAGTAAATCGTGAGGTAGCTGCTTAATTTATCTGCCATTACAATGGATACTATTGACACACAAAAGTTTTGGTTCTATTTATGAAGAGAATCCATGTCGATTATGAGGCAAAGAGTAATCAATGTTTGGTCCATGAGCTATAATCCCAAGAGGGTTTATAGATGGAAAGCTTTCGAAATAATTCTGCTTTATATGATCCATCTTTACTGTACTGCTTAATCCCGCGATTTGGTAGATATCTTTCGTGTAGTTAAACAGATTCGGATACTCTCTTATGAGTCTTTTATCGCATTTGAATATCACTGTGTAAGCCTGCAAAACCAAATTCTCAATACATTATGGTAAACTGAAGAACAAACAGTAGATTAGAACACATGAAAAAATAACATTTGAGCTAATAATAACCTCGTCAAATCTTATGAGAGTGACGAATAATCGGATATCTGGTTCGGTTAGATTGTTTCCGCAGAGAAACCGTTGTTTTTTTAGTATTTCTTCGCATTTGTCCAATGCTTCATACAAATGCTTCACTACCTGCATGGAGAAAACAAATTTACTTGTTGAAATCAAATTAGCATATTGAAAATAAACTGCAAAAGTTTGTTACCTCATCATAAACTTCTTGATTTGTAGCAAAACCGCATTTATAAACACCGTTATTAATTCCATTGTGAATCCATTCGTTAGTCTCATCGATTATGGATCGGAGATTTGGTGGATAAAGATCAATAGAAGGGTTTTCTGCAGTATGATTGAACTCGGTATTGAACATTCGGAGTATCTCAGAGCTCTCATTGTTAACTATAGTCTTAAGCTTCTTATCCCAAAGAACCTACCACACAAAGAAACAGAAATTCAAATGTATAATAAAGAAACAGAACAAGACTTAAGATTAGGCCACACAATGGACTAAAAGAACTTACAGGAACAGTGTATTTGCCCGTGTAGTTCGAGCTAGCGACATCATAAAGTTCTCTTACGCTTTTCGCACCATTGATATGGTCTGGCTCCGCTCCAAGAACCTCTGTATTTGAATCTGGAAAAACCCATCCCATATGCTCATCTTTTTCTTTGGTTTTTCTCCAAAGTGGTTGAACAGACTTGGGACAAGATGACACAAAGCGATCATATTATGTTCCGAAAGGCGAAAACAATCGAAATGAATGTGTCAAAAACCGATTTTCACTAACCGAAAAGCTTATTGCTTTGTCAAGTCCTTTGAGTTTTAAGATTGCAAGACATCTACAAGCCCATGGACAAGCATAGGAGATGTAAAGATGGTATCTTCCTGATTCTGCTGGAAACTGAGAATCAAGATTTTGTGAAACAAAGTTGCGAAACGATGTTGTGGTTCTAGGAAAATCCGATTTCTCATTAGCTAATGATGCAGCCATTGTTGATATACACTGAAGATAAATAAAGAAAAACTCAAGTTTCAGAACATTAAAAACATTATGAAAAACTAGATATGACTCAAATAAAACTGCAACAACATAACCAGAACACTCCAATAACTTCAGAGGTTGGTGATCTTATATCAAAGATACTTTTCTTGACAACAAAATCAAGAACTTGATCAAGAATTAGTAAAGAACATAAAAAGAGTGATTACATGAATGTATAGTACAAATAATGAAATTGACCAAGATGATGTAGCAAGTCTTCAATTGTTTTCTTCCATGGTAACTAGTAAAGGTGAAATTGAGTCAACAATGGCGAGCAGAAGAAGCTTATCGGATTAGAGAGAAGAAAGAAAAGTCTGCCTTTTGACAAATGTTGCTGTTTTCTGATATATTTTCGGAATCTTTTATAATGAAAAACAGAGAACCTTGAAAGTCTACAATAAAATCTTTCTAGTGAAAAACAGAGAACATTGAAATGCTAGCCTAAACATTCCTACACTGATTTTCAAAGAATGGCCAACTTAATGAAGATTTCACAAATGGGTGAACGTTTTGTGAATGTAAGAAGCTCCTTGGAGATATCTGAGACTTTGATGGTCGTAGGAGAGAAACGTAAAATGAGTTTCTTGAGGAGTAATGAATTCTCAAGAAAATATTTCACTGCTTCCATCCAAATCTTCTTCTTATGCTTGTTTCTCTTACTGTTCCTCACTCCTTTCACTCCACTTTTCTCTCCCGTAGTCACTTCTTTAATCTCAACACACTCGAGACTCGATAGTAAACACCGAGGCACAATGGTAAGTTCAAGATTCTCTGGCTCTAGCTCCTTCAAATAAACTAGGTACTGCCAACAGAAACACAAAGTTAGGTACTTGTACTTCCACAATGTTGTTCTTAAGCCAAAACATAAGATTTTTAAACAAGAATTACCAATGTGAGGTGTTTTAGATTTGGGAAACTCTCTAGAAATTCAGGCAACATTTGTAACAAAAGGGTGCAAAGCGAAGCCTCCAACCGAGATAAGTTATGAAATTTGGAAATCGGTCCAAGTTTTGATTTAATATAGAGGACCTGCCAAAAGAATAGAGAGAAAAGGATAAGATCAGTTTTTGTTTTTTCATAGAGAAATATTTCGATAATATGCATCACAAAGTATGTATGTGAAGTACCTCTAGAGAACGCTGAGAGATGATCATATGTCTTACACTAGAAATCTCGGTGAGAAAATCGCGGAAAGTACATTTCTTCATTCCCAAAGCAGTGAACCAACTATAACTAAAACAAGTATCAATGTCTATTAAGAACAAGGAACTCAGATTCTTTGCCACGACTCTATCAGATAGATCATCTCTGAAATTCATATATTTGAGTCCCGGAGCATCAATCTCAACCGCATACTCTTTACCAATAATTATCCTCCCGGGGATAGACCTTACACAGAACCTCTTAAGAGTATGAGATCTCACACGAAGAACCGGTACATTATCATCAACAACCCTACACACGGTCAAATCTTCAAGAACAGAACAGCCTGAGATAAGTTTCTCCATGATCAAAGGACCCTCATTACTGCACTTGATGTTTTCAAGATGCATGATCTTGAGACAAGGTAGAGAAACAACAAACTCGGGATTCGCCATTTCTACGTTGACAAGCTTCAAAGAGACCAACCTCTTGCTCTTATAAATGTCCAGAGGCATGCAATCTTTGGTAATAGGACACCTAAGTGTGTCAACATCTAAATACTGAGCTCCACAGTTAATCGCAGTAGCGATCAATTCGCTGATTCCAATGAGATACACATTGCTTTCATCGTACTTTATCTTGAACTTTTGCAGACGCAATTCAGGATTTAACTCGAGAAATCTTTCAGTGAAGTTCTTGATGGCATCACCGTAAAAAGAAGGGAAATCATTGGAGTGTAACTCTAATCCTGGAACATCAAGCCATAGATTTCTCCATCTTTTCGACAAAACACTCGTCTTAACTGAATCTTTGGTAGGAAGGTTTAAGAGTATCTGAGTTATCAAAGAATCCGGCAATGCGCTGATTCCATCTGAACCGCTCATTTCAACATTACTTGGAGGACAAGTAGGCCGCTGAGAATTGCGTCTTCGTAAATCCTTCAAAATAGAATTTACGCGGACTTCAAGATCTCGTAAATCTGCGTACTCCACCTGAACAAAAAAAATCATCAAGAAGAGTGTGCCCGGCACTGTACACAATTTTTTTTTTTGTAAGTCCAAAGTAATGAGTTTAACAAATGAGGAGATTAGGAACCTCTGATTTGGCCAAACTCCTTAGTTTGGCCTCTAACGAGTTTGCAAGAAAGATAAGCTTTTGTTGCGAGACAGCAACGTCAGTTTTTCGAGCCACTTTCTGTTGTAAGATAACATAACTAGAAACAGAATGAGAAATTTAGGGTTAAGCAATAAAAAAAAACCCTAGTTATGCTAATTAGGTGAGCAAAATTTAACTAGAAAGAAGAGAAGATTTTTTACATCCTGTATCGTATACTTTGCTGTAATGCGTCATTGAAACTATTCTGGTGAGGAGAAAGAAGAGAATTTTGCATCTGAACATTCATATTCTTATGATTAACCTGAAAGTGAGAATCATCATGAGTCAAACGCATGATGAAATATAGATATGCGATCCAATCACACAAACCCTAGACATGGGGAAAAAAAACCTGAAACTTAAAGAAAAATCACCAATAAACAATCCGATGATGTCTGAACAAAATAAACTACGACGATAATCGGAACTCGCAAACAATCAAGGAGACATGAACAAAGGAAGCAAAAGCTAGTTAATATTTATTTATATAGATAGTTTAGATCCAAATCTAATTTGAAGTAGTTCTTTTTAATATATCTAGCAATGCAAAACTGAAACTTACCATGAAAGTGTGTAATTTATAAAATTGAAAATTTCACAAAATATTGTTTTTAACATTTAAAAAAAAAACATATATATTTTTTTTTGATAAATGACATTCTATTGAAAAGCATATGGAGGATGGCAACATAGATCGATTATATATTCGCTATTTCTTGAAACTTTAAGTGAACATTTGATAAGAATCTACCTTGGAGATGGTTTAGACAGGGCCGTTCCTGAGATTTTGGGGACCCTAAACAAAAAAAAAAAATTAGAAGGTTTTATAGATAAATTTTTAATTTGGGGGTTTTTTCATAAAAAAAAAAATTTTGAGGACCTATTTTCTATAATAAAAAATCAAAAAAATTTGGGGGCCCAAGTCCAATGCTTCACTCGGCTCTCCTCAGGAACGGCCCTGGGTTTAGATGTAGCGACGGAACTTCGCAACGTACAATCGAGAGATGAATCCGAAGACCTAACTTTGGATTGGATTCGATTCACTCTCTTAACAAACTTGAGAAAACAGAATACTCTGAAGACAAGGTAGGTACGTACGAGATTTATACAAAGGCTTATGAATATGAATTTAGGAAAGAAAGTAACGACAAATATATATTAATTGTGATTTAGTCAATTATAAGTATTATTGTTTTTTCTTTTTTGCTGGAAAATAAATATTATCGTTGAGTCATTAAGTTTTTTCCTTCTTTTGTGATTTGATTTCTTACATTGACTTTCCCTTTTTCTTCCACTGTGAGAGAAAAAAGGCAAAATTTATTTCAAATTTGGTACTGGGCTGACTCAAAGAATTTTCTCTTTTTTTTATTATAACGATTCAAAGAAAATTCGATAAATGTTTTTTTTTTTTAATACAAATTTTTAGGAACCTTTTTTTGTATGAATAGGAGGATTTTGAGGAAAGTTTATCCAAAATATAAAAAAGTAATAATGTGGGGATGGACATTTGGTTTAGTCGTTTAGGAGGATAATTCCACAGAGACAAAGAAGCATTAGTGATGACTCAAGAACCAATTTTTATTTAATTTTATTTTCCATTTTTATGCCTCATAAACCAAAACGAATTGAAACTGAATATAAATTTTCTGCAAAACCGAACAAATCAAATAAATGGAAATGTTTGTGCATACTTGCATGCATTGAAGCCATCCTAATCTTCTTTGTATTGTTTCAGTTTTATTGATATTCTTCCAAAAGAAATTTAATAAAAAATAATGTCTTAATATATATATATATATATATATATATATATATATATAATAGTTTAACTAAACTTAATTTTTTATAATGAAAAATGTTGCTGTTTTCTGTTACATTTTCGAAATATTTATAGTTAAAAACAGAGTACCTTGAAAGTCTACAATAAAATCTTTCTAGTGAAAAACAGAGAACCTTGAAATGCTAGACTGATCTTCAAAGAAAGGCCAACTTAATGAAGATTTCACAAATGGGAGAACGTTTTGTGAATGTAAGAAGCTCCTTGGAGATATCTGAGACACTGTTGGTTTCAGGAGAGAAACACAAAATGAGTGTCTTGAGTACTAAGGCATTTTCAAGAATATACTTCACTGCTTTCATCCAAATCTTCCTCTTGTGCTTTGCTACTTTCGTCGTGCTTCTCTTAATGTTCCTCGCTCTTTTCACTCCAATTTTCTCTCCCGCAATCACTTCTTTAATCTCAACACACTCGAGACTCGATAGTAAGCACCGAGGCATTTTGGTTAGTTCAAGATTCTCTGGCTCTAGCTCCTTCAAATAAACTAGGTACTGCCAACAGAAACACAAAGTTAGGTACTTGTACTTCCACAATGTTGTTCTTAAGCCAAAACATAAGATTTTTAAACAAGAATTACCAATGTGAGGTGTTTTAGATTTGGGAAACTCTCTAGAAATTCAGGCAACATTTGTAACAAGAGAGTGCAGAACGTAGCCTCCAACCGAGATAAGTTATGAAATTTGGAAATCGGTCCTAGTTGCAATTTAATATAGAGGCCCTGCCAAAAGAACAGAGAGAAAAGGATAAGAATTTTTTGTTTTCTCATAGAGAAAATTTTTCAATAATTTTTAATATGTATGCATCACAAAGTATGTATGTGAAATACCTCTAGAGTACGCTGGGAGATGATCATATGTCTTACGCTAGAAATCTCGGTGAGAAAATCGCGGATAGTACGTTTCTTCATTCCCCAAGTAGTGAACCAACCATGATTAAACCAAGTATCAATGTCGATCAAGAACAAAGAACTCAAATTTTTTGCCACGACTCTATCAGATTCTCCATCTCTGAAGTTCATGTACTTGAGTCCCGGAGCATCAATCTCAATCGCATAATCCTTACCACTAATTCTCCTCACGGGGCTAGACGACGTTACACAAAACCTCTTAAGAGTATGAGATCTCACACGAAGAACCGGTACATTATCACCAAAAACCCTAAGCACGGTCAAATCTTCAAGAACAGAACAGCCTGAGATAAGCTTCTCCATGATCAAAGGATCGTCATTACTGCAGAAAATGTTTTCAAGATGCATGATCTTGAGACAAGGTAGAGAAACAATAAACTCGGAATTCGCCATTCCTACATTGACAAGCTTCAAAGAGACCAATGTCTTGCTTTTATAAATATCCAGAGGCATCAAATCTTTGGTAATAGGACACCTAAGTGTGTCAACATCTAAATACTGAGCTCCACGGTCAACCGCAGTAGCGATCAATTCGCTGATTCCAAAGAGATACACATTGCTTTCATCATACTTTATCTTGAACTTTTGCAGACGCAACTCACGGTTTAACTCGAGAAATCTTTCAGTGAAGTTCTTGATGGCATCACTGTAAAGAGAAGGGAAATCATTGGAGTGTAACTCTAATCCTGGAACATCGAGCCAAAGATTTCTCCATCTTTTCGACAAAACACTCGTCTTAACCGAATCTTTGGTCGGAAGGTTTAAGAGTATCTGAGTTATCAAAGAATCCGGCAATGCGCTGATTCCTTCTGAAACACTCATACCAACATTACTTGGAGGACAAGTAGGCCGCTGAGAATTGCGTCTTAGGGAATCCTTCATAATAGAACTTAAGCGGACTTCAAGATCTCCTAAATCTGCATACTCCATCTGAACAAAAACATCATCAAGAAGAGTGTGACCGGCTCTGTACACAATTGTTTTTGGTAAGTCCAAAGTAATGAGATTAGGAACCTCTGATTTGGCCATACTCCTCAGTTTGTCCTCTAATAAGTTTGCAGCATGGATAAGCTTTTGTTGCCAGACAGCATCATCAGTCCTTCGAGTCACCTTATTTTGTAAGATAGCATAACTAGATAGAATGAGAAAATTAGAGTTTAGCAATCAAATGAGATCGCAAAAGAAAAAACCCTAGGTATGCTAATCTTTTTTTTGGTCTCGAACTAGGTATGCTAATCAAGTGAGTAAAATTTAACTAGAAAGAAGAGAAGACTTTTTACATCCTTGATCGCATTGCTTGCCGTAATTGGTCAGTGGCACTTTTCTGATGAGGAGAAAGAAGAGGATACTGCATCTGAACATTCATATTCTTATGATTGACCTGAAAGAAAATCATCATGAGTCAAACGCATGAAATGATATGCGACCGAATCACACAAACCCTAGACATCGGAAAGAAAAAAAATCCTGAAACCTAAAACAAAACCACCTATACACAATCCGATGATGTCTGAACAAAATAAACGACGATGATCGGAGCTCGCATACAATCAAGGAGACATGGACAAAGGAAGCAAAAGCTAGTTAATACATATTTATATGGATAGTTTAGATTAAGACCAAATTTAATTTGAAGTGGTTATTTTTAATATGTAAAACTGAAACATACCATGAAATGCAAGTATATATGTAGTTTATAAAAAAAAAATTTGAAAAGTTCAAAAAAAGTTAATTTGAAGTGGTTCTTTTTAAAAGTTAAACTGAAATTATTGTTTTTAACATATACTCGTTATATATATATATATATATATATATATATATATATATATATATATATATATATATATTTGTTTTTGATAAATACCATTCTATTGAAAAGCATATGGAGGATTGCAACATGGGTAGATTATATATTCGATATTTCTTGAAACTTTACGTAAAAAGTTGATACGAATTTACCTTGGAGACGGCTAAGATGTAGCCACGAAACTTTGCAAAGTACAAGCGAGAGATGAATCCGAAGAACTCACTTTGGATTTGATTCGATTCACTTTCTGAACAAACTTGAGAAAAACAGATTACTCTGAAGACAAGGTGGGTACGAGATTTATACAAAGGCTTATGGATATAAGTAAGGAAAGAGAGTAACGGCAAATATGTATAATGGTGATTTATTAAAAATGGCAGTCCAACCAACTTAGTCAATCATAAATATTATTGTTGAGTCATTAAGTCTTTTCCTTCTTTTTTTTTTTTTTTTCCTTTTCCTTCTCTTTCTTCTCTTTAGTAATTTATTTCATTGACTTTCCTTTTCTTCCACTTAGGGAAAAAACAAAAAAAATTAGTACTAGACTGATTCAAAAAAATTCTTTTTTTTTTATAACGATTCAAAGAAGATTCGATAAATGTTTTTGTTTAATAAATAATTTGTTTTAGGAAACTTTTTTATGAATAGGAGGTTTTTTACGAAATTTAATCCAAAATATAAAAAAAAGGAATGTGATGAGGGTGGACATTTGGAGAATAATTCCACAGAACAAATCAAGAACCGATTTAAAAAAAAAAAAATCCATTTTATGCCACATAAACCAAAATGAATTAAAACCGAATCCGAATTTTCTGCAAAACCGAACAAATCAAATAAATGGCAATGTTTGTTGTTAACTAAACTAAAGCCATTTATAGATTTGTGCATACTTGCACTGAAGCCATTTCCGTTTATTGTTTCAATTTTATTGAATACCTTCCAAAAGACATTAATAGAAAATTGAAATCTATGTTTCGATTATATAATATTTTAACTAAACTTAAAAATTTATAATGCAAAACCGAGCCAAATCTTAACCAAAGATAAGTTATAATTAAACCAAACCAGAATAAAAATGGTTTTTTGGAATGCTCGTTCTTACCAAATCGTTGATCGGAAGATAAAAGTATCTTGGATAGCAAAGAACCCATGTTTTTTAATGTCGAGTTCGATTTTGGATCTATCGAAATGTGGTTAGACTAAATGCAATAGTAGGTTAATTACAGCTAAGCTAACTGGTTAATTTCATATGGGTAATTTCAAGTAACTATTAGATGGATTTTAGAAGAAATAATTTTTCTGAGATGGATAGTTGAAAAGGTTTGAAGTTTGGACAGACAGGATCGGAACAACTAATTTTAAAAGAGTCGAGAGCAGTCGACTTGTTGAGTTTTGACACTTTTACTTGCAAATTTCAAGTATAAACAAAAATGGAGTATTGTACAACTCACGTTCTCTAGTTTCTTTATACAAGATGGGTTTTCTCGCGTAACTTCATACAAGATGGTATGATTTTTCTCGCGGAACTTCATACAAAATGGCAACTTCATCATTTTATGTATAAAAATGGGAATGTCACTAAGAGTGACCGAGTGAGTAGACTTGAATACAAAGTCGCTTTCTAAACTGAGATATAAAAATTTAATTATTAAGACGTTCGAAAAGTGACGCTATTATATTAGATTTTTTTTTTAAGGCTGGATTTTTTTATTAAAATCGTAAACCATAACAATCAAGGTTCTCAAGAAACACCAAACCATAAAAAAAAATAGACAAGAACAAGCATCATATTCCTGAAAGTAAGGATGGCAAGATGCTAGTTAGGCCGTAGCCTCTCATTGTAGGCGTTCATGTAGCCACGATGGCCCTCCCATAGCTAAATAATATTGGAAACGTCCATCCCTCAACACACATATTGCTATGTCTCTATAACAATAGTATTTCTGCATACCGCTTCAGGTTCCAGTGAGCAAAATCTGAATATAGCACGCAAGTTTGAGTGATTAAGAACTGATATCGAGGCCATTCCAATGGCTTTGATAGAGCCTCGATAACTGCTTGACAATCCGAAGAAAAACTCGCTTAAGGCACACGCAAATCAAGACGGCTTTGTAACGCCCAAATTAGACAACAAAACTCAGCAATGATTCTAATTTGTAAAGGCTTCCTGGCCCTGAAACAAAACGTGTCCAAGGTGATTTCCTACTAACCAAGCTCCACCACTATGTAATCGATCATTCCTCCAGTTTGCATTGAGATAGCGTTTGATCATACCGGTGAAGGAGGCTGCCATTTTTAACCAACAAACCGATCTGAGGAGCCTACATTATCCTTTTATTTGCAACACTCCATAGCTGTGCTTCCTCACCGATTCGCTGTACAGTGATGGAGATAGCCTCTTGTGTACCAGCATATATTACAGCGTTCCGATTTTTCCATATGTGGCACAGTGTCCACAGAATTGATCGTTTCTGATACAACCGTTCCTTCCATTATATCTAGTAAAAAAACTCCATATTTGTCAGTACGGAGCTATCAAATCCATTTGATGGTGATGGAATTCTAGCTGCATTTGGCAGAGCAACAGTGGAAGAGATCACATGACAAATTGTTTCCGGTTGCTTGCTGACATAGAGGACATGTAGTTTCCACATTAATCCCTCTTGATATCAATCTGCCAGTCACAGCGTGGGCATCCGAAATTGCTCTCCACCAAACAACTTGATCTTCGGTGTAGTCTGCATTTTCGAAATCCTCTATTTAACATTTATCTTTTGTTGCTCTATAACGAAGCGGTAACCAAATGTGTGGTGGTCTAATGGTAATACAAGGAGTTGGTTATCTTGTGTTTGGGGTTTAAACCCTTTTTGAAACGGAATATTATTTTTTTAATCGAAATATCTAAAAACTGATTCCGGGTACAATCCGAGATCATGAGCCAAATATTCAGAGCTCTAACGGTTTATCCAAAAAAAAATGCTGGCAGAGCTGTAACCGAGACTTTAAATCCCTTTGTTTTTTTGTGGTGTGTCACGCTCTTTGTGCTAAATTTTGTAATTATAAATCGTACATTTTAATAATACCAAAACTATTGCAGTCAACATGACATTAATAAACTTCCATATTTATCAATAGTACATATAAAATTATAGTCAAATTTTTGTGGTCAAACATTTTAATAATGGTAAATAAATTTTAAAATAAATTTCTAAAATTTAGTCACTTCGCAGTTCTATATATATCCTTTTAGTAACCCAATTTTTCTTGCATATCAACTAAAATCACTATCAGTAATAATTTGAAGATAATTCTATGGCCAAGGAAGCTTCTATTCCCATCATCTTCCTTGTTGTGTTTGCCGTAGGAATACATTTATTATCATGTTTCTTTTAATAAAACTATGGGAAACTATATGCAAATCTTTTTTTTTCGAAACATAATAATTTAGTCCAGCTCTTGTCATATCCCCTAAACCGTAGTTCTTGATATATATATTCGATTTGAGTATACATTTTACCTTTAAGATTTACTTCAGCTTTCACACTTCTAACTTTAAAATTTACTTGGATTCTGATTTGTAGTAGTTCTATGTATTAAATGGTACTCCATATGTGAAAATAAAATTTAATAAGTTATAATAAAACTAACTTTTAATAGTTTGCTTAATATGTGTGAAAAACCGTAGAGTGACATTGTTTGTAATCGAAACAAATTAATAGAGTAATAATTTTGTTATCTAAGTATTAAAATGGTTTTGTTGGATCTAGTTGAACAGAATATGGGATGCACGACGAGTATAGGACCATGTGAAGTTGGGAAAAACTGTAGTCCTAAGTGTGGAGCTATGTTTGGAGAAATTGTTACCGGCTTCTGTGACCGGAGTGGTGGTGGAGTTGGAATATGTGTTTGCGTCACACCTTGTCCCCCTCCGCCTCCTAAGGCTCATATGTGAATGATTTCTACTTTGAAATCTTTCATTTCTTCAAAATATTTAAGATCAATTTCTAGTCATTGAATAAAAAGAATATTGAATTTCTATTCTGGCTTCGTCTACTGTGCAACGATGAACTAATCTTAATGTGTTGAGAGGGTATAAAGAAACTCGATAACCAAAGTTTCTTTGCCATGAATGATAGAATCTTCGAGATAACAAAGTAAAAATATTACGAAGAAATGAGAACATGTTAATGATTATGTATACAAATCGTATAATTTGACAATTGATTCTTATGATTAATGACACACTATTTTATCCATGAGTGGTCATGTAAAGAATTTTATGAATGATTAAGGAAAGGTGAAAGAATGTGTGTACCAATAATAATTTGCGGATTAATTAAGGTGAACAAACAACTATTCGCATGAAAATGATTAATTGTATGTAATTCGACTAGTCCCATGGATATGTAATTTTTTTATTGTAGGTAATCCGGATGAATCCGATTAATCTCAAATGTATGCAACCAGGATTTCGCATCATCCAAATGACAAACTTAAATCTCACTAACCTAGAAACCTGCTTTCAAATTCTGAGTGTATATAGAATCCGAGTTTCTGCGAGTTTACGTACTAAAATCTAGGTTGTATCGTACCAGCACGCCATCATCGTTGGACTAAACAAATATTTTTAACATTTTTCTTACCGCAAATTAAAGACTCGAACCTATGACCTTCTAAGCACAAAACGAAGAATATCTCTAGACCACGTACCTCTCGACACCTTATGGGAATTTGTACAGTAATGTTGGGCAAAAATTGAAATAGCACTACAATAAAGAGGTCATTCGACAAGATGAAGGAGAGTATACGAAGGTATCCTAATTAGTTTCTTTTTTACTAAAACATTATAGGACAAAGTTCATATATTTTCTTAAGTCATAACCAGCTTATGTAATATGATCTTTTTCCAACTGCAAGTCCGACCTTGAATCCAAAAAGACCATCAATTAACTCGATTTATTTAATTTACGGACCGGTACTAAGTAGTCTGATTATGAAATGTTTCAGATCCCACTTCCGATTTAGGTTGGATTTACACAGACGACAAGCCATTGCTGGTGAGAGTCCGGGTGTGTAGGAGGAGGTTTTTCACTTCTTCATTAGAATTTAGAAAAACTATTATAAACTATGTTGAGCATATTTTGCATGAAAAAACAAGGGTTTGTTACCAATATACACACTTTTGAAAAAGTAATAGCAGCTCCATTGGAGCAACCACTAAGAGAAATCTTAACAATTGTTTATAAATAAAATTTCCATCATATTATTTTAACAACCCCATTAACAACCACTAATATTTGTCATCTCCATTGGAGAGGTTCTTAAAAAAAATATTATATTAAGTTTGCAAAAGGGAGACGTGAGACGTGAATTCCAAAAGATCGATGCTCTGTTTCCAATACTGCAACAAAGGGAGACGTGAGAGAGGGTTGAGGAGACGGAATTTCCCGGAGCCGAGATCGGAGTCGGATTTGATCAGCCAGCTCTAGCTACTCTCGGAGGAGGAAGAGAGAGTGATGCGGAAGAAGGCGGCGCGCGTGAGAGGAACGCGGAGAGGTCGAGGCCATAGATTTGGTCGATGTTTCCGTATGGGGAAGTGACACTGACGACGAGGGGATTGAGGTGGAGGACTGGTCGGGGAGGGAAAGGGTTGTTGTCGGCGGAGGAACGCCAAGATCTACAGAGATTTTTGGGAATCTGATTTTTTTTCTCCCTCAACAAATGAGCGATTGACACACTAGGGAGTCTTAAAAATTCTTAAATGTCTGTGTTAAGAATCGGTTGTAAAATTATCAACATAAATTCTATTTTTTTTATATTTTTTTAATCATAAGAACCCCTTCATTTTGTGTTAAATATGTCCGATGGAGGTGCTCTAATATCTAATATACACACTTTTGACTATTGACACACTTTTTTAAGAATTTATGGCTTTTTTTACTAAATTACCCTTATGCTTCTCCATCCCCTTTTTATGAAGATGCTGATGAAAATTTTCAAATCAAGAAGAGTAAAGTCGACGTTATAAACGTTATGAAGTTAATCGATGGTCACATGTGGATGGTAGTTTATGGATGGTCATATATGAATGGTAACATGTGAAGGTATGGATGCTCACATATGGATAATCACTTATGGATGCTAATATATGTATGTTGTTTGGTTTTAATGTGTACATATGGATGGTCACTTACTAGATCTTCACATATGAATGGTCACTTATTAGATGCTCTGCGATTTTTAAAGAAATAAGACAAATCGTGAAATACTCATCAATTTTCAGAGAAACAAGTATTTTTCACGCAATCTTTAACCAAAAATCATAACTAGTAACGCGAGAACCAAATGATTGATGATAAAGTTGCAGTATAGTATGTCTATTTTATATCGAACACATGTACAAAAACAAGTGGACAAATAGACAAGAAGATCAACTATATTTAATTAACTAAGAAAACGTACAAGGCAAAACAAGACAAAGTACATAATTCTCAACAACAAGAACATCTTTTTTATGAACACGGATGATGCATGTATTATCTATTTTAATATTATTTTTAGAAAAAAAAAAGAAAAAAAATGGATATAAATGTCTTTTACACTAAGGAAAGTGTTCTAGTAGTGGAAAGTGACTCTTTTGACAAATATTATCCTAGAAAGTGCCTATAGGTAATTATTCCAAAAAACAATATGGTAAATGAGACAAATTGCTTTGAGATGATCAATTTAAAATTGGGACTGACTCATAGACATACAAAAATAAAAAATATTGTAATTACCCCTAAATAAATACGTGCTCTGTATCATTTTAAGGATGTTGCACACAAATTAAGAACCCCAATAAATGATGTATTTTGTGTATTTTTTACTTTAAACAATTATTATTATTATTTTTTAAAAATAATTCAACCAATCACATAAAATACTGTAAAATTTAAATAGTTACAAGAACAAATAAACTTTATTATATAAAGTTTTAAAAAAAAAGTTTTATTACATTTAAAAAAAAAAACCCCCCAAAAGAACAAGGTAAGATTAGATAAGATAGAAATTTTCAGTCGACTTATCCCACCAAAATGTAATTTCATCGTTTAGTTTGTAACCTCTTGCTCTCACGATATTATACCAATTGTCCGTGAAATAATAGGCACCAGATAAGTATTTTTGTAGCGTTACATCGTAAGCAATACCTCTCACATCTTTTACTATTACTTCGACAGTGTTTATCAAATTTTCGACTAAATCCCATGGCATTTCCGGAATTATAAATTGTTCGAATTGTAGTCTTGGTAGATAAAGCCTACAGTTTTGTTGAGAACCTTCAGTAATACCGAGTTTCTTCGTTATGACCCTTGAAGCATTTGTACGTAAACTCAACTCCAAATCGACATTTTGTGCCATTCTCTTACTAACTTGATGATATCTATGAACTTTTGCTTGCAATGTGAAAGATTATAGTTAGTTTGAGAAATAAAACTCATCGATCTATGTTTATATATAGTTCTCGGACAATGTATTTTTTTATTTCTGTATTTTACTATTATTTAGTACTCTTTCTTCTAAAAGACTTTACATTTAATTTTATTTTTTTGGTAGGATACATTTAATTTTCTTTAAATACACTTTAGTAATCCAAAAAGTCTTTTGTATTTTTATTCTTCAAAGTTTGCAAATATAATTTCTTCTTTATCATAAAATTTAATTTGTTGCATGACAGTGCGGCAAGTGTCAGATTTATAATTTTATATAGTTTTTTAGAGATTTAGTTGCATACAACAAGTAAAAAACAAAAATCGATATTCTTTCTCAATAATTACCACAATTGCCGAAGAAAAAAAAAGCCATATATGAAATCATAGAAAAATGTGACATTGATTAATGATATGATATAAACATTTTATCTACTACTCCCTCCGTTTTACAATATTTGTCATTCTATCATTATTTTTTTGTTTCAAATTAGTTGTCATTCTGCAATTTCAATGTACATTTATGACTAATTTTTTCATTTTATCCCTACTTTTAAACTTATTAATTACTCATATCAAATAAAATATTGTATTAATTAAAAGTAAAATAGATTTTTAATATGTGTGAAACAACCTAAAATGACAACTATTTTGAAACAGAGATAGTATATAAAAGGAGACTAACACTCTCCATATGGAGAACACGTGGCGGTTTATTTGTTTAACACCTGTTTGATTCGATTCATGAGAGCAGGCAAGATCGATATTCAGCCATGGATTCCAATTCAACAACTACTTATGCACAGGTATAAGCTATAGCTAAGTTTCATAACCCAATGAGGGTTTGATTATATTTTCAGAGGCACAAGGATAGTGAGTTTTAAGGAACTTAAGAGTGTCAAATGATAAAGATTCCTTCTTGCGCGAAACACACAAGAGAGGAGCAGTGGCTATTGTAGCTAGCAAAGAGATCGACACTGAAGAGACTTTAGGTTGAAAAGCACTTGTGATCATTAACGCTTTTTTAGCAGCTTTGGCTTCTTCATTTGTTACGCATCTGTCGAAGAACATGGCGGTGATTAACGGGAAGACGATGACCACGTATTTGATAAAAATTCCTCTATGGCTATGGGTGTGCGAATAGGAATGCTTAGCACAGATTCTTGGTATATCCATGGTGGTAACAAATTGGATTCCGCCTACGACGAATCCTGATGCAGTTTTGGTTCAGAGTTTGATGGCTAAGATGTTGCATAACAAAATTGAAACTCTGGTCATGGAAGATTCTCCTCAAGAAATTAAGTAACTCTGTGATTAGGTCGAGTCGATAAATCTTGAGTATGTCCTAAGGTATATTAACAATCAGAGTAAAATTCCCTTGTGTGGTGTTAGTTGACATCTTCGATGACATGTTGTCTGGGATTTGATGGACGATGCAAGAGTATTTGAAACATGGCGAACACGATTACTATCCGCCTTTGGCAAATGGTCATAAACTTTTCCTTCAGGATATTACAAGTGTAGTTGTGCATTGTGAGAAGGTGACATGGTTGTAAGTATTCAAAATAACCGTTTCTATTTATAGTCCTCAGTGTGTTACCAAAGTTGTTGGATTTAAATCCTTTACGAGCGATCTCAGCTTCAATGTAATATAGCATAGCTTTGCTTGACATTGCTCTCTTTTTGCAGGTTGTAGCAGGGAAAGGCCATGAAGAAACCACGTATGGAAACCACTGATCCAGGTCAAAACAGAAGAGAAAAGAAAACTAAATGTATAGTGTTTTCTACTTCACTGTCTTTCCACATAATTATTAAGAGATTTCTTTGAAAACTTAGTATATGTCTTCTGTAGGTAGCCGTGACTAAGCACTCTCACTAAGGAAGACACTAAAGCCATGTGGTTGAAGGAGACAGAAGGGGGGATCAAACGTGATTGTGTAGCGATCAAAATGAACAAAAAAAGGGAGAAGTTCATATTAACTTCACTTGATAATGAACCAAGAGTTTATTATTCTAATCAGCTTTTTGCATATTGTTCGTGATCACAAACTTTTTACAGTTGTAGCTTTGTATAAACATTTATATTTTGTTATAACTTTTCTATAATTTAAAAAAAAAAATTGTTTGATTTCGAGTAACGCTACCACTAGAGGGATGGCTGAATAAACCAAATATTTTATCACTATGCCAGAAAGGCAGTAAGTCTTCCAATCTGATTGAGTTATTACCGTTTCATGAACAAATCAGATTTCTTTTCAAGCAATGTTTCGTCCTCCGTGAATTCGGTATTATTGAGTTTTGTATGGGATTGTAATATTAAAAGTCTAAGAGTAAGAGATTAATATTCTGTTTGGAGTTTGGATAGATCTGTTTGTGATGCACTCCGCCCATGACTAACTCCTCGCATTTGTTCTTATCCTCTAATTGTTTTTTCGTGTTTCCATTTTTTGGTACCACAATAATTTCCGATCTAACAAATCTTTTGAAATTAATTATTTTTTGGGGTCAAGATCCTTTGTAATTAATTATGTTCCATTACTCGAAGAATAATTAAAATGAAAAAAAAGGGAATAAAAAGTTAGTATAAAACTAATTAAAATGAATACATACAAAGAAAGAATGGAACCAAATTATCATAGTAAATAGTAACAAAAAAATTTGAAGTATTTAAAAAAAAAAATGTACGTAAAAATATTTTCATTTCTGTTACTTGTCAAATTAAATGGAAAATAATTTTGTTATATATTTTCTCATACTATAAGGAATGAACGAGAATGACATAGATTCCTTATTACTTTTCAATGGTAAAAAAAAGTTACAAATGTAAGAATGTGATATTTCTAACGGTCACCATTTTGAACCATATACTTCTTTAAAAGTTTAAAAGAGTAAAAAAACAATGTAATTATATCGTAAACATAGCAGTTCCGCGTTTAGTGAAAGTTTTATTTGCCTTTGTCAAAAGGGAAGAGCCAGAAGAAGGAAAAGCGACGCAACTCTAAAAAGGTGGGACAAGACATTTGTTTTTAGCTACTTGTAACACCATGCGAGGAAGACATCCTTGAAGCTTAAGTTGCTTTAGTACAACCACATGTGAAGTCATATTTCAATTGGCATAGAGATCATCACCACTCAATCATGCTATGGTAGTTCATACATTATGGGTAACTTTGGAAAACAAACTTGAAAGTTCGATGGTGGCTTGATCTGTTTAACAGTTCCCTTAAATATTTGCATTTAACTTCCATACTTATCCCACAATTTTACATTTTCTCTCCATTGGAAAAGATTGTCAAGTTAATCATTAATTTTAAGTACCATATAAGATTCTTCCCCTTTCGTAATCATCCTTTTCTATTTATAAGATATTAAACAAAAAGCATACATATTAGAGCCCTATATATTGATAAAATTATGCCATTGTATGGGTATGAAAACTGTAATATGAAATCAAACGCGCGGGTACTCATCTAGTTTACACTAATTACTGGCGTCGTCCATATCGTATTTACACTAATTATGGAAAGTTTTGAGTTTTTACTTAGTTTGTCATATTAGTAAACAAAATAAACTTTAAGTTTAAATATTTTCACCAAGTACAAATGGAGAACTTTGCTTGGTGACAGACATTGTTGGGCTAAACGTTTTGCTGAGGTTGATTCAACTATACAGATTCCGACTTATCTTTTCCCTATCAAAGCTTTTACTAGAGCTACCTATACAATTCACACGAAACTCGAATCTCTTCTTCCTTTCACGATCATCTCCTTGTAATACTGTGCTCTGAATCTGGTCCTCTAAAAGTAGTTGTGTAGTTGTGAAGGAGAAGAACCACAAAAAAAAAAAAACTTTTTCTTATATTTTCGAAACATGATTCGAGTAATTCAAACCCAACATCAGAATAAACCTAGTAGCAATTTTTCATAAAAATATATTCCAACACATATCTTCAATGACATTGTCAATGAATGATGATCTGACAGCTGCGAGAACGCTTTGAGAATGAACGAAGCTCCTTGACGATATCTGAATCTTGGTTTGTTGTAGAAGAATCTTTGAAACGCAGAATGAGTTTCTTGAGAACTCCTGAATTCTCGAGAAAATACCTAACTAGTTTCTTCCCGGTTTCTTCCTCCATAATCAGCTCTTTAATCTCAACACACTCCAGAGTCGAGCACAAACACTGAGGCACGTAGGTAAGTTCAAGTTGCTCTGGCTCTGTCGAAACAGAAAAGTCCTGCAAGCAAACAAAGCAGAGTTTACGATATATATCTCAACAATGTTCTTATACTCAAACAGATTCTTACCAAGATGAGGTTTTTTAAATTTGGACAGCTCTCAAGAAAAACTGGAAATAGTTGTAAAATGGAGCTAGAGAACTTAGCCTCCAAACGATACAAGTTATCGAATTTAGGAATCGGTCCCAATTTGGAATATTGATAGAGAACCTGCAAGAAGAATGAAATGGATACATCATATAGAAAATTAAAGTACACTTGATTGTTATACATGCATCAACGAGTAATATATTTACCTCTAGAGTACACAAAGAGATGGTCATATGTCTTACACTAGAAATACCGGCGAGAAAACCACGGATAATATCCCTCTTCCTTAAATCCTCAGGTTCCAATGGACTGCCGCTGAACGTGACATTAAATTGGCTATCAATGTCGATCATGAACAAGGTGCTCAAGTTCTTGATTACAATCCTATCAGATTGATTATCTTTAAAACTCAAATACTCGAGTCCTGGAGCATCAATCTCAACTGAAAAATCTGTACCACCCACACCATTCTCAAACGTCAAACGAAAGCGCTTCAGAGTCTGAGACCTCACCCGTAGAAACATCACAAAATCTCGATGATAATAATCATAAGGCCTAATGAATGTAAGATCTTCAAGAACAGGACAACTTGAGATTATCTTCTCCATAATCAAAGGATCATCACCAAACCAAATATCTTCCAAATGCAAGTTCTTAAGACAAGGTAAAGATACAACAGACTCCGGATTCTTGACCCCTACGGTAACGAGATTTAAAGACACCAAAGCATTGCTCTTATAAATGTTCAGAGGCATGTAATCTCTCGTACAAGGAACCATATCTGTCTCAACACGTAAATGTCGAACTCCACGATTAACCGCTGCACTGATCCACTCAGGGAATCGTTGCCGTAGCTGTTGTATTCATCATACTTAATCTTGAACTTTTGCATTCGAAATTCGTGATTGAATTCGAGGAAATTGTCGATTAAGCTCGGTAAGGTTTCGTCGTCACAAGGATTGAAATCATTGTACTTTAAGTCAAGTCCAGGAACCCTAAGCCAGAGAAACTCCCATCTCTTGGATAAAACACTTGTCTTAACGGAGTCTTTGGTCGGAAGATTTAAGAGTATCTGAGTTACCAAAGAATCCAGCAATTCGCTGATTCTATCGAAACCCATCACGAGAAACGAAACCTTAAACGATTCAAAAACAATAAAACTGAAATTCAAAAGTCTTTAGATTGAATCATAGGCGCAAAAGTTTCGAAATTGATTCCAGAAATCTGAGTTATAAGTCGATTAAAATCACTTACTGAAACGAACGTAGGTGGATCGGGACAGGAATCTGAGTCTGAAGAACACACCGTCGATTAGATTCGCCTGAGGAGAAGAGTGATAACTGAAAATGAGGGACAAAATTTGTGAACTTTCCCAAAACAAGGACAATACAAAAGACGCAACTTTTCAGTTTTGAGTTTAGAATTTGCTCCCTTTAGGAATTTGCTCCCTCTAGGAATCTTAAAAGGGCTGGGGCTGGACTGGCGTTATGCGTTTAGAGGTTGTAGAGACTTTTATTTTTTTTTAAAGTTTTTAATGTTTAATTTTTCCCAATCAAACTTTAATAGTTTTACAGTTTTAGAAGTCCGTAAAAGTTCTCCTTATTATTATTTTTTTTTTATTAAACATCTGACATTTTATTAAAAAAATTTAACAATACATATTTTCGCATCATCTAAACACTTGCAAATAACTTAATATAGTGAAATACATCAAATAACAAATTATACATTGTTATGCCCTTTCTTCAATCGTATACAATCGCGCTTCAAAGAACCGACAGATGTCTTGCAAAATGACGTCGCCGGAAAGAAACTCTACTATTGAGAGACAAAGCGGTTACTCATTGGAACCGACACCCAACCCAACAAGTTCAAAATGCAGTATAATTGAAATCAAGGCTTCAACTTCTAACCCTTGTGTTTGAATTTGCCCAAACGACCACAACTCCGATCAAATGATTCCACAACAACAATGAAATATCGAGAATTATCAATTGCGAATTGATTGAAACAAAGATTTTGAAAATGATGGCAAAATTCACCGTAGAAGACGCTATCCACAATTCTCTATTTTAGGGAAAGAAGAACACAGACCAAACACAGAAGCATAAACTCCAAGGATCACTACAGTGAACATCCTTCCGAAAGTACAAATTTTTAAATGTGATGCTACATTCAAATTTCAGACACAACGTTTTGCTGCAGTGTTTAACTGAAACGTTTGACTGCAGAATCTTGCAACAAACAAACCCATCTAAAATTGATTAAAACTGAACCGAACCAAAATCGAAACCAAATAAAAGTTCGGTGTTAATCGGTTCGGATCCAAATACCCAAATATCTAATCACACGGTTTGATTATGAACTCTTTTTTTCATTATAAAATCTTCAAAAATAAAATTTCCTCGAAAAGCATCTTGTTTACATCGAAACCTGAACTAGAGCTACAATTCTCACGAAACTTAATGCAACTGTCTTCATCTCTTTGCTGCACTTTGATTTTGTTCCTTCTCAACTCAAGAGTTTCTTCAATTGGAAAACTCTTGAAAGTCTCAATTTTCTTCGTTAACACTTTCTTCTACCCAAATTTTTACATAGACTCTAGCTCAACTCGCCGCAACCTTATCGATTCTCGAGAAAATCGAATATAGTCAACTATACATATTTCTCCTTTCTTTTTGAGATCCACCGTCAGTCCTACTTTTCATTTCTTCACCACTAATTTTTATAGAAACTTATTACCAACAATAATTACTAAATTTTATAGGGGTAAATTTGTCCAATTATTTTTTTTCTATACTATTCACCTAAATTCTTTTATGGACATATTAGTTTCCTAATTTTTTGCTCAAAATATAATATCAAGCTAATTAACCTAAAAAAATAATAATAATCACACGCATATTTACTTCCAAAATCAAAAGTCTCTGGTAACTGTCGCTACTTATAACTGAATGATTCAAAACCGATTTAAACCAAACCAAAATTGTTTCGGTACCTAAATCATACATCTATCCGTAAAAACCGGAATCAACCCGTTCCGGATCCGAACAGCCATGTTGTTCACTAAGAAAATCTTCAAATCATGTTGTTTACATCGAAAGCTGAACTAGAGCTACAATTCTCACGAAACTCAAAGGCAACCGTCTCCTTCTCATTTACTGCACTCTGATTCTGTTCCTTGTCAAGACTCGAGGGTCTAAACTCTTTGAGTCTTGAACAAGAAGAAGAAAAAAGGAATTTTTTTGGCTGTGATTTTGACAAGATGAATGAGAGGTTAAAACCCAAAATCAGAAAGCCCAACAATTTGTTTTCCGAATCGAAGAAGGTCTCAGTTTCAGTTCTCTCTGTTTTCTTACTCTTCTTATTTGTTAATACCTTCTTCTACCCAAGTTTTTACTCCGACTCTAGCTCAATTCGCCGCAATCTCGTCGACTTCCCGGTAAAATCGCGTAAAACGAACGTTTACATGTATGACCTGCCAACGAATTTCACTTGCGGAGTCATCGAGAAACACCGCATAGCTCGCGGCGGCGGAGAGAAATCCGATGACGTCACCAGGTTGAAATATCCGGGTCATCAACATAAGCACGAGTGGTATCTCTTCTCGGATCTTACCCGACCCGAAAACGAACGGGTCGGGTCTCCAATCGTCAGGGTTCTTGACCCGGCCCAGGCGGATTTGTTCTACGTCTCGGCCTTCACTTCTCTGAGCTTGATTGTGAACTCGGGTCGGCCCGGTAAATCCGGGTCGGGTTATAGTGATGAGGTGATGCAGGAGAGTTTAGTGGGTTGGTTGGAAAGTCAAGAATGGTGGAGGAGGAACAATGGGAGGGATCATGTGATTGTTGCCGGTGACCCGAATGCGTTGGAACGGGTCGTGGATCGGGTTAAGAATGCGGTTTTGCTTGTGGCGGATTTTGGCCGGTTAAGAGTTGACCAAGGTTCCCTTGTGAAAGACGTAATCATACCTTGTTCTCATAGGGTTGTTGATGCTTATGAAGGTGAGCTTGGACTGAAGGAGAGGAACAATTTGTTGTTCTTCATGGGAAACCGATATCGCAAAGATGTAAGATTTAATGTTGAATTCCGATAAGAGTTTCGAGTTGAGTTAGATATATAGATTCCTGCCTTAGTTACTAGGTAGGGTTCTTGTGTTATGGATTGGAATTGAATGTCAAATGTGTTAGATTGTGCTAGATTTCCGAAAAAAACAGATTTTGCTCATTTGAGTAATTGGAAGAAACCGCGAAAAGGAGTGAACTTTTGGCAATTTTTCACAACCGAGAATACACATGGCGAACAATGTATGTCTTAATGTGCTTTCTTTTGTGTGTTTGTTTGACAGGGAGGCAGAGTTCGAGATTTGGTTTTCAAGCTGCTTGAGAACGAAGACGATGTTGTGATCAAACACGGAACACAATCAAGAGAGAATAGGCGTGAGGTTAAACAAGGAATGCACACATCTAAGTTTTGTCTACATTTGGATGGTGCTACTCCTGCTTGCAGATTATTTGATTCCATTGCGAGTTTATGTGTCCCGGTGATTGTAAGCGATAGCACTGAACTACCTTTTGAAGATGTTATAGATTACAGAAAGTTCTGTATATTCTTGAGAAGTGATGCCGCTTTGAAACCGGGGTTTGTCGTTAAGAAGCTGAGAAAAGTGAAACCACAAAAGATTTTGAAATACCAAAAGGCTATGAAAGAGGTAAAGAGTGTTACTTGTCCTGTCTTTTCAATATTTCCCCTTGTCGATTTAACGAAACAAAACTGCATATGTGAGAATATGAACTTTGATTCGTGTAGGTGAGACGATATTTCGATTATACGCATCCAAATGGAAGTGTGAACGAGATTTGGAGGCAAGTTACTCAGAAGATACCGCTAATAAAACTGATGATCAATCGGGAAAAGCGAAATATCAAGAGAGAAGTGACTGACCCGCAATGTTCTTGTTTATGCTCAAACCAAAGCGGTATCATTCATGGTAGATAGTTGCTTAAAGCCATTGGCAAAACAGAACGTGTTCAGGAAACAAAGAAAAAGCAAAGACTCATAAGTGTAGAGACAGAACCAAGAGTACTTGCAAACACATTTTTGTTCTTTTAGCTAGTAAATAACAATTGATACTAATAAGAGAGACACACTTACACACAATGTTGATGTACAACAAAGCAGCAAACTACACAATCGTGAATGGTTATCTGTTTTGTTGTGTCAATGCACAATATAACTGAAGTAAGACGACAACTGTCACCGGAAAACATACTAACCACTTTGCAGTCCTGAAAAAATTCATATTTGTGAAAGGTAGACGAGCTATGAAGAGACTAAAGACAAAAGCCACAATAAAAGCTGAAACAAACACTTCTACAATCGCCGTTTTTGTTCGTCTTTGGTCCGCATCCGTGCCTAGCTCTCTCTTAACCTTCCTAACGATGTTCGTGACAAGATGGATATTCGAGCTGCGCAAAACACAAAGGAGAGAAACTGATGAGTACATACGTTTGGTAGTACTAGACAAGAACTGTATTAATGTTATATATCAATGTTTTAAAAGTTGCTAGGCAATTAGTAGATGGCTGATTGCTGACTTAAGAGTTAAATTATATATAGTTTTAATGTTTTACTAATGTATTTTTAATTTTATTACATATGCCATGCTTTCTTCATGAGAATTTAAATTTTTTGTCATGAATCACGTCTATAAGACTTCTATAATCTAAAAATGAAATATACTACTCCATAAACACAATAGAGATTCAAATCAGATTAGCGAAAATATAAAATTTCAAGCTAAGTTTTGTAGAATAAAAACTTTTTTACTTATACTTTTAACATGCACATTATATATAACATAATTACTTTTCAAGCTAGTGAAAAAGTGTTACAAATGGTGAAAAATAAGAAACCACAAAAGACGTGAATAAATGGTATATCTACAATCTCTAGTACGTACCTTTGTGCTTCCCACGTTAAACAAGGCTCCATTCTTGAAATAGACGCCAACGAAGTTTCCCATCTTTGAACCCTAAATGGATCGTACTTGTATTTCGTATACTTTTGTCTCATTTCCATGAATCGATCGCCAAACTCTCCCACGAGATTTCTCACATCGTTCTTGCTCACATTATAGAAGATAGGAATCACCAAGAGTTTGTTTTCGCTTGCTCGTTCCTTCATCTTCACAAGCTCGTCCAAACACCATTCTGTCTCTGGATACCGCGTAGAGAAGATAGCAAGCGCAATTGTTGATTCCTCGATACAAGTATATATATGATTTAGGTTTCTTCCCAACCATTCTTCTCTGTCTATGAAAACGTTGAGCAGCCCTGAATCTGTCAGACCCAACACGAGATGTCTGATGAAATCATCTGACACTTCTGTTGTGCCTAAATTGACAAACACTTGAGGTGATCGTGCTCGTGCTGGATCCACCATTGAGCGTTGGTTCGTTCTTGGGTTTTGGAATTGCTTCTGAGTTGGGATAGATACACGAAGACTTTGGCAACCGTTTTGCACAATAAATATTGAAGATAAATAAGAGACCTTTGTTTGTCCAACTTTTCAATTCTTTTTGGCGATTAATTCCAGATCATAATTCGCATTAAAATATCGTAGAAGTTGGTATTGTGAATCATTCAAAGCCATCAGAGTATGCCCCTCAAAGTCTAATAGTACTATCTTAATTCTTAATTAAGGAAATGATTTTGTTTCAGTTCCTTGATTCTAACGTTTTCCATTATTGAGTGCGTGGTGAAACAGTTGCAAATAAATTGACAACAAATTATCTCATACTAAAAGTTATCGAAATGCGACAATGAAACTACAAAGAGATTCTTTGCGTTTACGTTTGTTAGGTTATATTATCCTAATCATTATAACATCCATGAACTCAAATGCAAATGCAATCGCTAATAAACGACTATGTACTTGATTGGTTCACCCGCTACTATTCGCAAATGCAACGTTTGTGGATGATAGCGGTTGTTGGCATTTCACAACAATCATGAAAAATGCGTTATACCGCTCCATCTCGCTCCAAACCTCTCAAAATTAAAAGTTTGTTCCCTAGACATTTGCGGTTGCAGGCGTTTATGGTTGGATAATTAAAAAAAAAATTGATTTTTTTATTAAAAAAAAGAGAAAATTTATTTAAAAATCAAAATAAATATAATAAATTAAAAATTAATATTTGGATACTATAATTACAAAATACATCAACAATTTGAAACTTTTGAATTAATATTCAATAACTTATCATAATTTTATATTTAGAACCATAACTCTTTCAATAATTTTGTATTGATCATTAATTAATAAATCTAACAAACTATAACTTTCAAAATGTAACATTAACCTCTCCAGAATTAAAAATTTTTTTTCACTAAAATCATAATTTTCATCTAAACTATAAAAAAAAAAACATAAGAAGTATACTCATGCTATTCTATTGCTAATTATATTGAATTCATGATTTTTATATTTTATTGTAATAATATAGTTTTGATGTTTTTTATAACTATATAATGTGTTTATATTGTTAATTTAATGTTTAACCGATACCACATCCACTAGTCAACCAGTCATAAATATCCCGCAAACGCATCAAGTTCCAACTGCTGCGCCAGTTGTATGAATCACTTAATAACGTTTGAAACCGCAACTGTTCCCTTCCGCAAACTCCCGCACTCGCAATCGCAACCGGTGCGTCTACACTAGTCAGGTCCTAAGCGTGTCTCATTTACCACCAAAACAAAATAACCACAGGCAAAGGTATCTAAATTAGGTTGTTTTCAGTTTTATTTAGCATTCTACAAAAAATTTCGATTAGCAAAATACCTGCGGAATAGTAAGTATATTTTGTTGATTTATGTTAGTTATCTAATTGATTTTTCAAACATGTAAGTAAATTAATTTGGACCACCAAACATGCTATCTCAGCAATTAACCCTTTTCTTAATCTTGTGTGGATATTGGTCTTGTTATAACTCTGAATACGAATATAATGGAATCGAATTAAGTAAGTAAATCAAGCTCATATACAAAAGAAAGAAAGAAAAAATATCTTGAAAAGAGAAATAAAGCCACAATGATATGAAACAAGCAACAGAGAGATTACATCAATCCTCGATCAATTATTCAGTCACTATCAGTCATTTTTGTACAAAGAAGTATCAGAAAGAGTATAAAGAGTTAAACGCTTTGAGTAAGACCAATATTCTTCTAGAGTCAGTTGGTGTTTTTCCTCATCAATTTCTTCTCTTCTATTTCTGTTTGGTTCTTGTGGAGATATTTATTAAAAGTCTCTTAACCTCCTTAATGATTTCTTTCACCAACCCTGCATGGCTCGTGTTATAACGGAAACAAACAGATCAATAGCTTCTCTCGTTTATTAAAATGTAAGTTTTGTTTCTGATTTAACCAAGAACAGAGTCAGTGTCTCTGTTCTTGGGCAAGAGGACAAGACAAACCTGAAATCTGAAGAAGACAAACCAAACTTTTGTGAAACAGACATCAAAGCCTCTTTCCATTTCCGGGTTCTTGCTTGATCTATGCGATGAATATCCCTCAGATACCGGAAATTGTCGCCGAAATTTCCCCTCAGTAGCTTCACATGGCATGTTTCCACATTGAAGAAGATCGGAATAACTTGAAGATTGCCTTGATCCACACGTTCCTTGATCTTAGTCAGCTCGCCTAAGCACCATATTGATTCTGTGAACTTTTCAGAAAATATCGTAACCGCCACTCTTGACTGCTCGATCCTATTGAATATATGATTGAGATCTCTGCTTCTTAGCTCCATTTCATCCACAAAGACGTTGATTCCCTCGTTTGTCATGGCTTCCACTACAAACCCTTCACGCATCAAACCAAAAATTAAGGAGAATGAGATTTGCACCATAAATATATTAAACCGGAATTACTCCTTAACCAGTCTAAACCGGATGCACAATCACTCTAATACCTTCGAAAATAATAAGTTGATCGTTGAGTTAGTCTTATATACTGATCCATCTAAAGTTTAAAAACAAAAAAAAACACTTTACCAAAAAGAAACACACTTGAAAAACAAAGCACTGCACTCAAAATTGGATGGTTCGCACCTTAACATTTCAAAATCTAGGACATAAGTTCTTGAAACAAAATTAAAATTTGTTTGTCATTTTCTCAAAATTTATTTTACGATAACTAGCTAAATACTAATGAATACTATCACTTATTTCGGGAAACTACAAAACTATAATTTTATTAATTTTTTTTTTTTAACGTAGCTATTTGTTTCATGAGTAATTTGGTTACTTTTTTATTTTCTGTAAGTTTATGATATGGTTATGAACATGAATATTCTTCATTTAATTGTAATGTTTTACGCCAAAAGATTTTAATTTTTTTTTTTTTTTTTGTTTCTCTGAATGTTTGACCCTATATTCTTCGTCGTCATTTTCTTTGATCCTAATTTTAGAATATTATTTTCTCGATTTTCAAGAAAGATAGGAACTTTTTTTTTAACCACTTTTTTTAATGCCGACCTTCTTCCTCGTCCTCTCTCTCTGTTGAGATCTCTCTGAAAATTTCCGTCAAAGTGACCGCCTTTCATCTTCCCGATCTATTCAAACAAACAAACCCTAAAATTCATCGATGGATCTCGCGGCGGAGGAGCTTCAATTTCTGAGCATCGGAGGTATATTGCGTGAATCGACAACGATACCGAAATTCTCCCCAAGAACCTTCTACCTGATTACCTTAACCCTAATTTTCCCTCTCTCCTTCGCAATCCTCGCTCATTCTCTGTTTACCCAACCCATCTTAGCTCAGCTCGATTCTTCTCCTCCTTCCGATCAATCTCAAACCAATCACGAATGGACTCTTCTCTTCGTTTACCAATTCATCTACGTCATCTTCCTCTTCGCCTTCTCTCTTCTCTCCACCGCAGCCGTCGTCTTCACCGTCGCTTCTCTCTACACGGGTAAACCTGTTTCTTTCTCCTCCACAATGTCCGCGATTCCTCTTGTTCTGAAACGTTTGTTCATCACTTTCCTCTGGGTTTCTCTCTTGATGCTTGTGTACAACTCCGTCTTCTTGCTTTTCCTCGTGGTTTTGATCATAGCCATCGATTTACAGAGCGTGATTCTCGCTGTTTTCTCCATGGTTGTGATCTTCGTTATGTTCTTGGGTGTTCATGTTTACATGACTGCTTGGTGGCATTTAGCTAGTGTTGTCTCTGTTCTTGAACCAATCTATGGGATTGCTGCCATGAAGAAGAGCTATGAGTTGCTTAAAGGAAGAACCAATATGGCTTGTTCTATGGTTTTTATGTATCTTGCTCTTTGTGGATTCATTGCTGGAGTTTTCGGAAGTGTGGTTGTTCGTGGAGGAGACGACTTCGGTTTGTTTACCAAGATTGTGGTTGGTGGTTTCTTGGTTGGTATTCTAGTGATTGTGAATCTAGTGGGATTGCTTGTGCAGAGTGTGTTTTACTATGTTTGCAAGAGTTTTCACCATCAACCTATTGATAAATCCGCGTTGCACGATCATCTTGGTGGCTATCTCGGTGATTACGTGCCTTTAAAGAGCAGTATTCAGATGGAGAACTTTGACATTTGAGTCGTTAATGGATCAAATCAAGAAGAAGAAGAAGAAAAGGAAACAGTTTTTGCAGTTTGTCATTGTAAGTTGTAATGTTTGTAATTTTTTTTCATAGTGTTTGTTTAGCCCTTTTCATATCTGATACTAATTTTGGGGAATAGAACTGATAATGCAGATGTTCTGTTCCTTGTAATTTCATAATAGTCGTTTTGTTCAAAATTGAAAGATTAATGAAATAAAATTGTTATTAGACAATTCCTTAACTCTATTATTTGATTAGCATAGTTCCCTGCATTTTTGCATCTGAATATATTATGCTTTCAAGTAAATATTGTACTCTTTAGTGTATTAATAATTGGTTAAGTATAATTTTTCTAGTTTCGTTTTCTTTTTGTTCAAACCAAACAGATTAATACGATTAAAGTTCTGGCACAGAGGATAGCCTAAAGAGTCTCAAGGCCTCTTTAGCTAAATTATCGGCAGGAACATTCTCCTTGCGAGATATATGAGTAAACTTGATAGAAAAAGAAAAGGATCGCATCAAACATCGAATGTCGAATATAACGCTTTCCAGCTCGTTGATCACACCTTCATTGTTAAGAAGAGTGACAAGAGTTAGAGAATCAGAGAGCAAATTGAGGTCTCTCATCTCCGAGTTTGAAGTTGCACATATTGCGGCTTTTATAGCAAGTCCCTCCGCAACCAATGCAAATAGATACGTAGCGGATCCACGCAGCAGAGTAATATGCCTCTGTTTCATGAAAATCCAGCCAACTCCACACTCCATTGAAGCTTCATTCCAGGCAGCATCTGTGAAACAGTTAACGGCAGTGCACTTCGGTTCGTGTGGTCGCTTCATGGTGAGCCCTTTGCCCCCAGTCGTCTCTCGTTGTTGCGCGTCCTGCCAACTCCGTGCCTCCATCACGATTTTCAAACAAACCTCATGTTCCCTAAAGTCCCTGTTTTCAAAAAACAGAGCATTTCGATTTTTCCATAAGAGCCAAAAAATCTAGGGGTGAAGAGGAACTAGAAGACCCGATGGAGGAAGATTAATCATCTGCCTTGATTTTGAAAGAAGTAAAGACATGGAGTCTATCTCATCTCGGTTTGGTTTGTGAAGAGAAGGGATTAAATCCCACACTTCGACTGCAAAAGGGCATGTAAACAAAATATGGAGCTCATCTTCCTGCCCTCCACATCTTTTACATCTCAAATCCAATGATATTCCTCTAATAGCTAAATTCTCACCAATTGGGAGAGCACGATTCATTAGTTCTGTATTTTTGGGGTTGTATTAATACTCTAAATATTCTCCCATCACTTAAACCGAGCATCAAGACTTGGAGTGCTCTGTGATATCGAGCGAGTGTACCACGTTTTTGTTGTATATTTCCCTGAAATGTCAGGTAACCAAACAAGGGAGTCCTTTAGTCTAAAGGAACTCAAGAAGATTTGGCGTATAAGTCCCTCATAATGAGGTAAAAACTGTCTGATCTTCACCACATCCCAAGAGTTTGTCGGTCGATGAATCAAATCAGATACCTTCAAGTGGATATCGTTTTTATTCAGTGGCCCTATCGGCGCTTGAGGGGTGAAAACCGGCAGCTATGGAGAGCTCCACACCTTGATATTTGACCCATATCTCCCACTATCCATCCGAGCCCATTGATCAAAATCTGTTTTCCGGCTAATATACCTTTCCAACCATGGGAAGATGATTTTGGACTTGAGCATTCTAGAAAGGTGGAATCAACACAATATTTACCCATCAACACACGTGCTAGCAAAGATGTTGGCTGGTCAAAGATTCTCCAAGCTAACTTAGCCAAGAGGGAATCATTGAAAGTCTCAATGTCTCTAAAACCGAAGCCCTCCAAACCCTTTGGAAGACAAAGCTTTTCCCATGCAACCCAACTTATTTTCTTCTTATCCGGTTTGTCATCCCACCAAAACCGTGTTAGAGTGGATTGAATACGTTTACAAAGAGATACGGGTAGTTTGAAACAAGACATTGCGTATGTCGGCATTGAGGCTAATACCGCTTTGAGGAGTACTTGTTTTTCGGCACTTGACAGAAACCGTGAAGTCCAAGAGATAGCTCGTTGTTGGATCTTATCAACTATACCGGTGAATATATCCTTTTTCTTTCGACCAAAATGTTCGGGGAGACCAAGATTTTTCCCTATCCTTCCTTAGTTGTGAATCCGAAGCTTTCTTTGCACACGTCTTCTAACGTCTAGTGGAGACTTTGCGGAGAAGGTTATAGCCGATTTTGAAACATTTATTACTTGCCCCGATGCTTCTTCATATCTCTTGAGAATCACCTTTAGTGCATTACAATTTTTTGAGCCGGTCTTAGTGAAAAACATTGTGTCGTCGGCAAAGAGTAAGTGATTGATAGAAGGGCTTCCCCTAGCCACTCGCATCCCGGAAGAGAACCATTCTCTTGTCCTTGCTTGCATAACCCCGATAGCACCTCCGTGCAAAGAATGAAAAGGTAGGGAGAAAGCGGGTCTCCTTGTTGTAACCCTCTTGAAGGGGATACATGTCCTCTTGGAGCACCGTTAATCAAGAAGGAGTATGTTACCGTCCCGACACATTCCATAATCCAATCAATCCATATATCATGGAAACTGAGGCGTGTAAGAACCGCCTTTAGAAAACCCCATTTGATCCTATCGTAGGCCTTGCTCATATCCGTCTTGACCGCCATCGCACATCTCTTTTTTGCCTTTGAAGTTTGAAGATAGTGGAGAATCTCATGGGTAATAAGCACATTGTCAGATATGGCTCTTTGAGGAACAAAAGCCGATTGATGAGGAGATATCAACTCGGAAAGAAGTGGTTGGAGCCTTTTAGTGATGATCTTTGCAATGATCTTGTAGTGGGTAGAACAAAGAGCAATCGGTCTATAGTCCACCACCTTCTTAGGGTTCACAATCTTTGGTATTAAACAAACATGAGTCTCATTATGTCGCTTGTGTAGCGATTTTGTTTCAAAGAAAGCTTGTACATCACGGACTACGTCTTGTCCAATAAAATCCCAAAAAGAATGGTAAAAAGCCGCCGAGAAGCCATCGGGGCCAGGGGCCTTGTCCCCATGAATTGAGAAGACGGCATCTCGTATTTCCATTGCATATGGAATAGAGATGAGCTCTGAGTTGACAGAATCTGAGATACATGGTGCAAAGACCTCATTTACGAGTTGATAATCATTACTTGAATGGGAAGTAAAGATATCAGTGTAGTAGTTTGATATTAGGAGAGCAATCTCATCTTCTTCAAACACAGCAGTACCGTCTTCATCTTCCAAAGTCGTAAGAAAGTTTAAAGCACGTCTTCCTCTTGTAGAAGCATGAAAATATCCAGTGTGTTACGATCGCCGATTTGTAGCCACAATACACGGCTCTTCTGTCTCCAGTATTGCTCTTCGTTAGTGTAAGCTAGATTCAACTGTTCTGAAATTGAACAAATGATGAGACCATGATCCTCTACTTCGGCCGATAAAAACTTGACTGGTTATCATCATCAATAGCTTGAATTTGGATCTCTTGTAATCCCCCTGAATCAGAGTTAAAACCACCAGAAACAAGAGGTCGTTCCTGAGATTCAATTTGAATCCTCTTGATATGCACGATCCCTATGCACAGGGTAAGATCTGTCATTAAACCTTGCCTGATGCCGAGGGACTTCCCTCCATTGTTCACGATCTCAAGAGGAGTAAAGCCATTGACTTCCACTCTAATCCTCCCCAAGATCACATCAGGGTTTATCTCTCTCTCTCTCTCTAACCAAGCCTAGATCCTTACCAATAGCAATAAGAGCTTGTCGGGTCCAGCGGAATACCATGGATCCGAATCTAGAAAGAGATTTGGGACGGGAAACGTGTGGATACAATAGGTTCCCACCGCTGTTGTAGTAGCATCCACTTCTTGTAATGGAAGGGAGCCTTGTCTACAACTGATTGCAGGTCCTCTTCAGAAAAAACACAAGTTTCTCAGCAAATACTCTATTTTCGTCCATCAAACAAGGTAGATATTTAATACAATGGGTTTGCTTTTTCCATAGCGAGGATTATTAGAATGAACTTAATAAATGAATTTTTTACTAATTTGACCATAAAGTTTCATAATTATTAGAATGATTTTAAAAAATTTGTAACACCCGATTTGCCATTATTTCCTTTGATAACAAAAAACGTATTTACGAAACTGCCATTAATGAGCTTTCCGCCAAAAGCGAATAAGTCTACCGCTCACGTGGTAGATTTAAGTTACTGTAGTGGTAGACTTAATTATCTGTTGTGATAGAGTTATTAATCTGTGGTGGTAGATTTAATTATCTGTTGTAGTATACTTAATTATCTGTTGTGGTGGTAGACTTAATAATTCATTATGATAGACTTATTGATCAGCTGTGGTAGACTTAATAGTCTTTAGTGGTGGTAGACTTAATTTTCCTTTTTGGTAGACTTATTCTTTAGTGGTGGTAGACTTAATTATCCCTTGTGGTAGACTTACTAATATGTGGTGGTAGACTTAATTATCTGTTGTGGTGGTAGACTTAATTATATTTTGTGGTAGACTTATTAACTTGTGGTGGTAGATTTAATTTACTGTTGTGGTAGACTTAACAATCCGTTATGGTAGACTTAATTATCTGTTGTGGTAGACTTAATTATCTGTTGTGGTAGACTTATAATATGTAGTGGTGGTAGACTTATTGATCTGTAGTGGTAAACTTAATAATCCGTCATGGTAGACTTATTCATCTGCTGTGGTAGACTTTATAATCTGTATTGGTGATAGACTTATTTATATGTTGTGGTAGACTTATTAATTTGTGGTGGTAAACTTAATTATCCCTTGTGGTAGACTTACTAATCTGTGGTGGTGACTTAGTTATCTGTTGTGGTGGTAGACTTACCAATCTGTTGTGGTAGACTTAACTTGTGGTGGTAGACTTAATTTACTGTTGTGGTACACTTAATTATCTGTTGTGGTAAACTTAATTAATCTGTGGTGGTAGATTTAATTATCTATTGTGGTAGACTTATTGATCTGTGGTGGTAGATTTAATTATTTGTTGTGGTAAACTTATTAATCTGTGGTGGTAGACTTAATTATCTGTAGTGGCGGTAGACTTATTTCCTGCAGATATGCAGTGATAGACTTATTGATCTGCAGTGGTAGATTTAATAATCTGTAGTGGTGCTAGACTTACTAATAGGTAGTAGTGGTGGTAGACTTATTGATCTGTTGTGGTAGAGTTATTAATCTGTGGTGGTAGACTTAATAATACGTGGTGGTAGACTTAATTATCTGTTGTGTGGTAGACTTAATTATCTGTTGTGTGGTAGACTTAATTATCTGTTGTGGTAGACTTATTTATATGTTATGGTAGACTTATTAATTGTGGTATACTTGTTTAGATTAGGCATGGTAGACTTGTTTGTGGTAGGTGTAGACTTGTTGCGAAATCACTGTTTTGCCCTCAGGCGGACCTTCAACGGTGAAGAACTAGGGTAGCCGCCGCCATAGCTTGTTTTCTTCATTTCGACGAACCTCCTCTCTTGAATATCAAATCCTTACCTCAACCTTTACTTCTTAAACTCGATTTTTGGTTGGTTTGTCAATGGAACAAATAATTTTGGTATGTGGCACTTGGAGTTTTCCGAAAAAGCGATGGATCTGTAGTGGTAGATTTATATTATGTAGTGGTGGTAGACTTATTGATCTGCTGTGGTAGACTTATTGATATGCTGTGGTAGACTTACTAATCTGTGGTGGTAGACTTAATTATCTGTTGTGATAGACTTAGTCAAAAAGGGTAAAATCGTATTTTACCCTTCATCTTCTTCACTAGAAGCTGTCAAAGCCTAACAATGGCGGCCAACATGTATTTAGCTCGTTTTTACTGTATTTTAACTTGTTTTCAACTGGATTTAGCCTAAAACTAATAGATTTAACATCATATATCATTTTTCTAACCAAAAATCAAAAGTTTTCAATTTTTTTTTTTGCTAGTGATTTTCAAATCCTCTTGAAAATGAAGAAAAAGACATCATAGGATCTGTAGTGGTAGTCATATATCCTCTTGTGCTTCCGCGGCTTCTGCGGCGCCGGATTCAAACAAAAAAAAAAATCAGAAATTTGTTTGAATCATTCAAACAAATTTCTGATTTTTTTTTTGTTTTTTTTTTGTTTTTTTGTTTTTTTTTTTTGTTTTTTTTTGGTTTTTTTTTGGTTTTTTTTTTGTTTTTTTTTTCAAATCTGAATGTCATTTTTGTAATTACAAAGTCATACTTTGGTTTTTATGTCTTATATACTCGACCTTGATATTTTCATACTTGTGAAAGTCATTCTAATAATTATGGCATTTATCAAAGTCGTTCTAGTAATTATCCCACATTTGGAAAGAAACTTCTCTCTGAAACTCTATGTTGAACTACTACTAGTTTCGTTAATGTGTGAAATTTTGTAGAATGACACTTTTGTAAAACGGAGGGAATAGTAATTTTTTTTTTTTTTTTTACTTTTATCCAGCCTCTCTTCTCTTGCCAAATTAGTAACAGATTTTGGGTATATTCAATTGTATCTTCAGATTTTGGGTATATTCAATTGTATCTTCTCTTTTGGGAAGCCTTACTATTGTCTTATAAGAAATTCACAAAGAAAAAGTCAGCTACGTTTCAACAACTACCATGTCCCAAGTTGTCGAATGTAATTCTCTTTTATGATATTTTGATCATTAGTTTGCGACAGTTGCTCTATCTATCTCAATTTGTAACGAGCATCCCACTCTCTCAAATTCTCTTTTGGTTGACTTAATATTTAGCAATAACGGAGGAGACAAGTTTCCCCTTGAGAAGCATCTGATGCTTTCAAGAGGGAAGATTCTTGTTTCTGGATTTGTTGACAAGACTAGGCCGCACCAGAGACGGTTCTCCAAGGTAAACCCATACTAGTAAACTTCCCATCTTTGCTATTTAGCTCTGTCACATTCGATGAATATGAATGTAATAGGTTTAAGCTTCAGCATCATCTGGAGCCACAATTGGAGAATCTCACCGACCTCGGCATTGGAAATGAACAATTTAGACGGACCAGGTGCTTCAACACAATCTACACCGGCAAACAATCAGGAAGCTGTGAGAGTGGATATTGCAGGACTAAGCACACCATCTCCCAGTCAAATTGTCACCCCTGGAAGAGATGATTACCTGAATAAATGTGTTCCTCTGTATCAAGCTACCTTGAAAGGTGATTGGAAAGAGGCCAAGGTAATAATTGATCAGAACAATAGTATTGTCCGTGCAGCAATTACTCGTAATCGAGAGACGACTCTTCACATTGCTGCTGCTACCAAGCACAAGGGATTTGTGAAACATCTGCTTACAAGAATGGAAAAAAGTGATCTGGCACTGAAGAACAAAGATAAGAACACGGCTCTTTGTTTCGCTGCTGCATCGGGAACAAAAAAGATAGCTGAAATGATGGTCAATATAAATGAAGATCTCCCGATGATTCGTGGCAATGGAGAAGTGACTCCACTTTACATGGCTGCTTTGTTTGGACATAGGGAGATGGTTTTGTACCTTTACGACAAGACAGACGTTGAAAGTCTAGGTGATTCCGAGCTTGTCAATCTCTTTCATGCTATCATAGAAGCTAATATCTACGGTACATATCTCTGATCCTTTTCTCGTTTGTTCGATTTTCGTTCGTTTGTTTGGAACATCCTCTGTAGGCTGATGCTATTAGCAGCTGAAGAACTTTGTTCAAGACTTGTACACCCTTTTGCTGAATCTTCGTGTGAACCTTCCTGTGTGATATATGACATGTGACCCTCGTATACAGATGTTGCGCTGAGTATGTTGGAGAGGAAGCAGACACTGGCCACTTCTCGAAGTAGTAGTGGAGAGATTGCTTTGCACTTAATGGCTCGAAAACCTACAACAATTGGCCGTGAGAGACGGCTTCAGCGAGTAGCAAATTCCAGTAAGTACATAACTCAGAAATACTGAATCCAATCTTTGAGTAAAATGTTCTAGACCTTTAGTAGAAATATCCAAAATGTTTTGTTGAGTTGTTGTTACATCGTATCACAACTAACAAAAATTCATTCATTTAGTTTTTGAAGGTATCTTCTTTGAAGATAAAATGCGGACATTAGCTCATCAGTTGGTTAAGAATATGTGGAAATTGGTTATTAGGCAGCCTGAGCCGGAGGTTTCCGATTTACTAAGGACACCAACAAGGCTACTCTTCGATGCTGCATCATCAGGCAACGTTGAGTTTCTTGTGATTTTAATCCGTTCATATCCTGATCCTATATGGAGAGTTGATGAGGAGAACAAAAGCTTGTTTCACGTTGCTGCATTAAACCGTCATGAAAGCATCTTCAATATCATCTATGAACTTGGTTCAATCAAGGATTTGATAGCGGCGTATAAGGAAGAATCAACTAAAAACAATATGTTACATCTCGTAGCTAGCTTGCCTCCTCCTGAACGGTTGCAGATAGTCTCAGGGGCAGCTCTTCAAATGCAAAGAGAACTTCTTTGGTTCAAGGTAATGCACAAACCCTCCCCATTTTCTATCTCGTGTATCTTACCAAGTTAAGAAAGGTTCTTCCGCATCGCAGGCTGTGAAAAAGATTGTACCTCCTTCATACATCAAGGCCAAAAATAGTAACGGCGAAGTGGCACATGACCTCTTTACGGAGAAACACAGAGAATTGCGAAAAGAAGGGGAGAAATGGATGAAAGATACTGCAACCTCATGCATGCTTGTCTCTACTTTGATAGCGACTGTGGTTTTTGCTGCGCCTTTTACAGTACCTGGCGGAACCAATGACACAACTGGGTTTCCCATCTTGAGGAAAAAGATTTGGTTTGATGTTTTCATGCTGTCAGATGCAGTTGCCCTCTTTTCTTCATCGATATCCATAGTGATATTCCTCTCAATCCTTACTTCACGGTACGCAGAAGATGATTTTCTGGTATCTTTACCTTCGAGACTGATGCTAGGACTGTTAGCTTTATTTGTGTCAATAAACAGCATGGTCGTATCCTTCGGTGCCACACTGTTCTTGATCCAAGACTGGAGATTCGCATGGAATATAACCCTTCTTATATCTCTTGCGTTCATCATCGCATTGTCCTTTGCCCTGCTACATGTCCGGCTTTGGTTTGACACTCTTCGCTCTGCCTATTGGTCCAAGTTTCTCTTCCAGACACGTAGCCGAAGATTATATCTCTGAATTTAGTTTTCTTGAAACTTGAAAGACGTGAGCTTTCATATCTTCTTCAATTCTTTTTTTTGTTTGACTCTTAAGTTACAAGTCGTCTGCTAAGACGTGGTGCCATAATCTGGACTGGTTCTTTCGGTCTCTATTATTGTCGTTAAACAAATATAACTACATATATTTATACTTGTTTTCCCTAGACGACTTAGTTTCTCACTTGTAAACAAAGTCAAGAAGAAGCGAAACCATGGAAAGAGATCTGAATTCTGTCCCTGAAGAAGTTGATGAAATCAGTCAAGACCCATCAGATCATCATGATTCATCTCGCAAGACTTCAGAAAACCAATCACGTAGATCATTATTGTTTCAACGTTTCCTTTCGTTTTTCTGTTGCAATTCTTCCCCCAAGTGTTCATCCATGTCAAGGCGAAGTGTCGGGATCGTTGGTCCTGAGTGGCCATGGCCATCATCACCGTCAAGTGGATCACGTCATGGAGCTTCTCCACGATTCTTTGAGTCACCTTTCCCTCCACAAAACTCAGCGTCACAAAGCTATGCAGCCGCAGATGAATCGAGTTCCGCTGAAACCATACCAGAACAAGAGAGCATCATTCAAAACCCGGCTTTTGATTCCATACAAAGTGAAGATTTCAACTTCACAAGGCTATGTTACCGCAGAAGAATTTCAAAACGATTCTTGAAAATTCAAGAACCCCATAGTCCTATTCGATTAGCTTTCCCTGCACAAAATTCACCTCCACCGAGCCGACGTCCATTAATTGGATCCACAAATAACCCGGCTCTAGTTGTAACCATCTGAAACATGACAAGTGTAACTAAAATGTTCATGAATATGGCTTGTGAATTATTCGTCTTCTTTTTCCATTTTGTGAATGATGTTTATTTGTAACAGTGTGTGTGTAGCATAAGCACTAAGCACATGTTTCTCTAACATGCAATTGGCTCAAGTTACGACCTTTATAGCCTTCTTGTGTGTTCCATAAACTTTACAATTTTGTTGTTTACAAAGAAATGAGGGTTATGTGGGTCTGCCAATAATATTGTGTTCCAAATTCGATTTTGTTGATTTAGATCAGTGCTTGTTACATGAATTTCTGGTTTTATGCACCACAACCTTTTAAGTTTTAACTATTCCTTAAGCCTCTCCTTTCGCCAACTAAATAGATATTGCATTGTATACATCATAAGTATATTATATATAGCAAAGTACTCGTTCTTAGTATGGCTGTGCTTGATTGATTATCCACCGGGGATAGAACTAGAGTCTTCTGCAATCGGGTGGAAGAATCTCGGAGTGTCGCATCCCAAACTCACAAAACTCATTGACAAAACTGTCTCGAATAGATTGAGTTCAATGCGAGCACTATGGGATCAAACATAGAGCAAGGGCCTAACTGAATGATTTGCCACATGACTCGCTTAATTGTGAGAGACATGGACAAGGAGTAAAGCTTACATCTCTGTTCTTCTTTGACAAAAGCTCTGTTGTTTCAATCGCAAGTAACATTCGTTGTACATAACGTTTTTTTTTTTTTTGGTTTAACATTCATTAAAAACCAAAAAAAAGGCCGTGTATCTTTTTAAAAATCTTAAACATGATAAATTGTCCAACTCGATGGATAAGAACCTCTCACTAAACAACATAAGAAACAAAAGATTGTTCATCTTGATGATGATTAAAAGATACTAATGTTCCAAAATTCACTAAACACTAATCGGATGTACGGAAAATGTCTATCGCCTAGCCAATTAGTTGAGATATTTTTCGGAATAATTTATTTTTATATATATAATTAATGTAAAAATAATAAAATTATGATGTAGTAAATCTAATTACATTTTTATATAATTAATGTAAAAAATGTTTGGCCATCAACTACATAACAAAATTCAATTTGGAAGCCATCGAATTCACGTTTACCAATTTCAGGTGCTTCCTTGATCCACTCTATGAATGCAACACATTATCTTCTATAGACTTTGTCCTATTCATCTGGCTCTGTTTGTAAGATTATTAAGTGGGGTCACATATGTTAATATTAAATGTGTTAGGGTCATTAATTAATTAGCCTAATTCTATAGTGGTCATATTTATAATAAAGTAAAAGGCTATGGGCATAAGTGTTATGAAATATTAATATGTGGATACCTTTAGTAATTTCTAATTTGATGAAGGGCCGAATTAGAAATTAATACTCTATATAAATAGAGGGTTATGGTCCCCAAGCAACCCTAGCTGAAAATACAGACTCTCTGCATCCCATCACCAGAGAACTAAAGTCACATAGGGTTTGTTTGGAAGAGCCATTCCTGGAATTCAGAAAACAAGTCATGGATCCAAAAGGTACGCTTCCGCTTCTGTTCTTATTATTCAGAGATTGACATGAGTTTATGGTTTATGTGAAATCATAAAATATAGTTCTAACAATTGGTATCAGAGAATCATGTTCAGTTTCTGTTTAATAATCAGGTTTATGTCTAGATTTAGTATTCTGGAATCTGTGGATTAAATTTTGATTAGATCTAAAATATTTAAATGTTTAGATCTATTTCTAGAATCAATGGAATTAAGTTTTTGATTAGATCTGGATTATATGCATGTTTGAATCTGGATCTGGATCTAAAAATTGGCTCTTGACGGCTGATTTTTTGTGTTTATGAAAACCCTAAGTAAAAGGTTGAAGACAAATTCGTATGGGCCTGTTTTGTGGTCTGGCCCAAATTAGTTTTCTGATTTAATTATTATTCTGGACTTACAGATTTATTTTGGCCCATTTTCTTTAGTTTTAAATCAGTTGGGCCAGATTTCACACAAAACAGTAAATCAGGCCCAGTCCAGCTTTTAATCAGGAATTAAATCGTTGAAGCTGGGACTTGAACCCAGGTTGCGTGGTAAAAGCTGGTGCCGCTTCAACCATTCTGCCACTTCGGAATTCTTGCATAAAGAGCCCTCAGACTTATTATTATATGTCTGCGCAAGAATAAAATTCAGTTTTAAATCAATAAATAAATTTGATTGTATAAGTTTAATATTTTTTTTTATGGATTAATTAAATCAAGATGTCACCAAAGTGATCTCTTTTGAGGATATTTTTCCATGAAAATATTAAATAAAATACGTATATAAATTTATGCGAATATTAAATCGGCCCAAAGGAAGATTTATATTTGGCCGAATTTACATATGTATATGCGTGTATATCCATGCGAATATTAAATCGGCCCAAAGGAAGGTTTATATTTGGCCGGATTGCATACATACATGTGATGATAAACATGTGACGATTATTGGAAAAACCATGTGAATAATAAATCGACCCAAAGGAAGGTTTATTGTTTATTGTGCATTATTGTCAATGTTTGATCATTACAACAAGAGTACCGCTAGCAGTTAATATTACTGTCCAAAGACTTGATATTGATAATGCACTTGGTATCTTGAGATGGGTTATACAATCGTTTGTTGTTTATTATTGATTTTTCATTTTAGTAGTGAGTTACTAATAAAGATTGTTCTCTTTGCAGCAAATTTTGCTACAGTATCTGCAAACTTAGGTTCAATTCCAACACTTTCTGGTTCCAACTACAAGGAATGGAAAAGTAAAGTTAAAATTGTCCTTGGGTGTATGGATCTTGACCTTGCGTTAAGGATGGAACAACCTGCTTCTCCTACAGATACCAGCACTGCTGAGTATAAGACGGTTTGTGAGAAGTGGGAACGTTCTAATCGTATTGGTTTAATGATCATTATGGACACCATTCCGGAAACCTTTAGAGGTAATGAGGGGACCAATGATCTCAAACAGTTCTTTGCTGAAATGGACTTGCGGTTTGCAAGTAGTGATAAAGCAGAAATAAACACGCTTTTGTATCGTTTTAGTACCATGAGGTATCACGGCAAAGGAAACATAAGGGAGTACATTTTGGAAATGTCAAACATTGTTTCAAAACTTAAGACACTTAAGACTGAGTTTTCGGAAGATGTGCTCATATTTTTTGTCTTGAACTCTCTTCCTCCTCAATTCAATCAGTTGAAATCCAATTACAACACACAGAAGGAGAAATGGTCTCTTAATGAGCTTATTTCATATTGTGTGAATGAGGAGGAAAGGATGAAACAAGAAAGGTCAGAAAGTGCTCATATGGTAAACACCTCTAAGGGTCAGGGTAAAAGAAGGAAAATTGAGACCATTAAGAATGAGACTGCTAAAGGTCCATCTCAAATGAAGCATGCTAAGGTTGAAGATACATGCTTCTTTTGTAAGAAAGCTGGACATATGAAGAAGGACTGCCAAAAGTACCATGCTTGGCGTGGGAAGAAAGGTATGTTTCTTGCTATGGTCTGTTCTGAGGTGAACTTAGTTGAAGTACCCAGAAACACTTGGTGGTTAGATTCAGCTGCAACAACTAACATCAGTGTTTCATTGCAGGGTTGCCTGAGCTACCGAAAACCAACTGAAGCTGAAAGAAGCATTCATGTGGCTAATGGTTTTATGGTGCATGTGGAGGCAATTGCGCATTTTAGACTGTTTTTTAGTACTGGTCATTTTCTGGATTTAAAAGACACTTTTGTTGTACCGTCAATTAGACGGAATTTGGTTTCTGTTCCTTATTTAGATGAATCTGGTTATTCTTGTCTAACTGGAAATGGAAAAGTTTCTTTGTCTTTAAATTCAGTTTTAATTGGAACTGGTAGACTTATGAAAAATCACAGTCTTTATCTGCTTGACACTCTACCTTCTCATAATGAAAGTTTAAGTGTTGAATCAAGGGGTACTAAACGAAAATTCGAAAATGCAAATTCAGGAAATTTATGGCACAAACGCTTAGGTCACATCTCTAAAAATAGAGTTGAGAGACTTGTGTCAGATGGTATATTGGATTCTGTTAACTTCACAAATTGTGATGTCTGTGTGGATTGCATTAAAGGGAAACAGACTAAACATAAGAAATTGGGTGCATATAGAGCTACGGAAGTTCTTGAGTTGATACATACAGATATTTGTGGACCTTTCCCTAAGGCATCTTGGAATGGTCAACAATACTTTATATCTTTCATAGACGACTACTCTCGATATGCATATTTATTTCTTATTCATGAAAAGTCAGAGTCTTTGGATGTGTTCAAAAAGTTTAAGGCTGAAGTTGAAAACCAACTTGAGCGAAGGATAAAGACTGTCAGATCTGATCGTGGTGGTGAATATTACGGTCGGTATGACGGTTCAGGTGAACAACGTCCATGACCATTTGCCAGATACCTAGAAGAGTGTGGAATTGTCCCACAATACACTATGCCTGGGTCTCCCAGTATGAATGGTGTATCTGAAAGACGTAATCGCACTCTTAAGGACATGGTAAGGAGTATGATTTGTCATTCCACCTTACCAGAATCACTCTGGGGAGAGGCACTAAAGACTGCAGCTTACATTCTTAATAGAGTACCAACTAAAGCAACTGCAAAGACACCTTATGAGCTTTGGACTGGAAGAAAACCTAGTCTAAAGCATTTTCACATTTGCGGATGTCCAGCTGAGGCTAGGCCTTATAGGCCATTTGAGAAGAAATTGGACTCCAGAACTGTGAGCAGTTACTTTATTGGTTATTCTAAGCGATCTAGGGGCTATAAGTTTTATGATCCCAAACAGAAGAATATTTTTGAGACGGGAACAGCTACATTCTTTGAGGATGTTGAATTTGGGGGGAGAAATGAGGTTAGAAACATCATCTTTGAGGAAGAATCGGATTCAGGTTCTAACCCGGTTCATATAGTTGCTTTAGATAAAGTAAATCTAGAACCTCAAGTTGATACTGAAGTCCTTCCTCCAAATGAAGATGACAATGTTATTGAACATGAAGGTCAAATTCTAAATCCTCAAGAATTAGTGCAACAAGAACTAGTGCCTTTGCGGCGATCCACTAGAGAACGAAAAAGTGCTATTCCGGATGATTATATAGTGTTTCTTTTGGAACAAGAGGAAAATCAAACCCAGTTGGAAAATGATCCTATCAATTTCCGTGAGGCCATGGGTAGTTCCAATTCAGTTAAGTGGGTCAAAGCTAGTGAAGAAGAGTATCAGTCAATGCTAGACAATCAAGTTTGGGACGTTGTCCAATTACCAGAAGGAATGAAAGCCATTGGTTGCAAATGGATATTTAAGACCAAAATGGATTCAACTGGTAATGTGGAGAGGTATAAAGCTCGTCTAGTAGCTAAAGGCTATACTCAAAAGGAAGGGATTGACTATAAAGAAACCTTTTCTCCAGTTTCATCAAAGGATTCTTTTAGGACAATCATGGCCCTTGTTGCACAATATGACTTAGAACTTCATCAGATGGATGTCAAGACAGCGTTTCTCAATGGAAACATTGATGAGACGATTTATATGGAGCAACCAGAAAACTTTGTGATAGGTGATCCAAAGAAGATGGTATGCAAGTTAAAGAAATCCATCTATGGACTAAAACAAGCTTCTCGTCAATGGTACCACAAATTTCATGAAGTAATAATCTCTTTTGGTTTTGAGGTGAATTTGGTTGAAGATTGTGTATATCAAAAATTCAGTGGGAGCAAGTGTATTTTCCTTGTTTTATATGTCGATGACATACTTTTAGGCACTAACGATATGGCTATGCTGGTTGAAACCAAGGGATTTCTTAATAAGAATTTTGAGATGAAAGATCTTGGTGAGGCATCTTTTGTTTTAGGGATCGAGATTCATCGAGATCGTTCTCGAGGAATTCTTAGATTATCACAAAAAAGTTATATCGATAAAGTACTTAAAAGATTTGGAATGCATGATTGCAAACCAGGAGATACCCCAGTCGCTAAGGGAGACAAATTTTGTCTCAAACAATGCCCTAAAGGAAAGTTGGAAATCCAGGAGATGCAAAAGATTTCTTATGCATCGGCAGTAGGGAGTCTAATGTATGCTCAAGTTTGTACGCGTCCAGATATAGCGTACATAGTTGGAGTTTTGGGCAGATACTTAAGCAATCCAGGTATGGACCATTGGAAAGCAGCCAAAAGGGTCATGAGGTACCTGCAAAGAACAAAGGACTACATGCTCACTTATCAGAGATCAGAGAATTTGGAGATCTTTGGATATTCTGATTCTGATTTTGCTGGATGCCAAGATAGTAAAAAGTCCACTTCAGGCTATGTTTTTCTGTTGGCTGGTGGAGCTGTTGCTTGGCGTAGTGCAAAGCAATCATTAGTAGCTTCCTCCACAATGGCAGCAGAATTTGTAGCAGTTTTTGAGGCATCCGACAGGGGACTTTGGCTGAGAAATTTTGTCACTGGGCTGCGAATTGTTGAGGGGATCGAAAGACCACTAAAGTTATATTGTGACAATAAATCAGCTGTTATGTACTCCAACAAGAATAGGAGTGCGACAAAGTCCAAGTTTATTGAAATTAAGTTCCTGGTTGTTCAGGAGAGAGTACAAAGTGGAGAGATTTCCATAGAACACTTAGGGACAAACTCCATGATAGCAGATCCTCTTACAAAAGGAGTTACACCGAAGGTCTTTCATGAGCATACTGCTCGAATGGGTGTTTTAGAGTTGGATGATCATTTGGTTTAGTGGGAGTTTTTCCATTCAGTTTTTTGGGTTTTATGTTTTAGTTGTGTTTATGCACATTTTTCTTATCTGATCAGAAATAAAGTTTAAGTTTAAGTATTCGGCTTACACTTTGTACAATCAAGTTAAAAGATCTCATTAAAGTAGGACCAGTTGAAAATCGACATGTGCTGACCATTTTTTATGTGATTTTCATGCTACATGTTTCATAATTGATCTATGTCATTTGGTTATATTGATTTCAGTGATCATGGAAGGTTTAGTTATGATTGATATGACAAAAGCCGCCATGATTCTATGTTGTTGTAACTGATGGACGAGATTGTTTTATGCTCCGGGAATTAATGACATATTTGAGCTCATAAGGACTATCACATTTTCAGGCACATATATGACCCAGTGGGAGATTGTAAGATTATTAAGTGGGGTCACATATGTTAATATTAAATGTGTTAGGGTCATTAATTAATTAGCCTAATTCTATAGTGGTCATATTTATAATAAAGTAAAAGGCTATGGGCATAAGTGTTATGAAATATTAATATGTGGATACCTTTAGTAATTTCTAATTTGATGAAGGGTCGAATTAGAAATTAATATTCTATATAAATAGAGGGTTATGGTCCCCAAGCAACCCTAGCCGAAAATACAGACTCTCTGCATCCCATCACCAGAGAACTAAAGTCACATAGGGTTTGTTTGGAAGAACCATTCCTGGAATTCAGAAAACAAGTCATGGATCCAAAAGGTATGCTTCCGCTTCTGTTCTTATTATTCAGAGATTGACATGAGTTTATGGTTTATGTGAAATCATAAAATATAGTTCTAACACTGTTTTCTCTTCCGCGCATTTCAAGATTGAATCTTCTTGCAACATATCTTCCTCATACATAAAATGTAGAATCCAAAACAAACAAAAGGCTCGACTCGGTGGAGTCCTAAGACATCTTTTCAAATTTTTATTATCACTTTTGTTAGATTATAAGTTTTCAACTCAAAATCAATAGCCAATGAGTGGATTGGTTCATAATTTTTTTTCTATATTATCATTTCAACTTCTGATGTGGGATATAATTCATTAATACGTCTCATCTAGACGATGTTTCTTGGCAATTGATCTCGATATATTTGGGCATGGATAGATGATAAATTTTGGTGAGGTCGATTTCGATGGAATTAATCTTGGGACGAATCGATTATAGATCGGGCAATGACACCATGCTAGCTTATAGGCTTTCAACTCAAAATCAATTGACAGTAAGTGACTCATATTTTTATATACTATGTAAGATCCTTTTTAATTTTTGATGCAGAATATTATTCTTTAATAACTTCTATTTGTTCATCAATTTTGCTTCACAATGAACACAAGAAGTCCCTTCCATTGTGTAATGATACTCGTTGTGTTTTCTATACAAGTCACTAGCAGAGTTCTGTGGAGTACTAATTGCCAGTCTCATCTTAGAGTAGAACATATCTCTAGCATAATTTATATCAATGTTTTTCTTTTCGTTTTGTTTTATGTTTCACTGTTTCAGATTTAGAATCTACAAATATTTTAAACAAAATAAGACTCAAAATAACCAGTTCGTTTAGTGCGGTTCGAATTGAAATAGTTAATTTTAGTTGGAATGAACATCCATATTCAATACAAGGATATGCAAATTATTTGTTGTTTATATTTTTACCACATAGTCTTATTTGAATGAAAGTAATCTAACTTTAGAAAATAAAATTTGAAAATAATACATGGCATATATCAACTGGATGATTGTAAAATTTGATCTTTCTTCAAATTTAATTTAATGTATAGTAATAATGGTAAGATAAGAAATTTTTTTTATCAAATCTTTTTAATTTCATAATGTTTAACCCATTGGTAAATTAATTCTGAATATCAAGTTTTTATTTTAAATTATTACCTACATTGTTTAAACCTACCATATTATTATACTTTTCAATATTAATGACTATTTTATCACATAGAATTAGTATTTGCTAGATATAAGTTATTGTAATCAAATCACCAAATGCATCCAAATTTAATTATAGTTTTGAGTTTTTCAGTATGCATTATAATTTTTTCCTTTGATTCATGTATTTTCTTACCATTAACCTTATTTTATTTTTTTTCATTTTTATGTTGTGATTTATTTCTAAATCTATTATAATAAGATAGATACTATCACTAATATGCACAACAAATATCCACCAAAACAGTTGATTAATGATTTTAGGTATAAAATATGTCAAGTTTAAAACTGTATCCATGATTTGTAAGGGTATATAAATACGCATACATATACATAGTACCCTTTATTTATCAATCATCTGATCATCACCACACAATGGTACATATAAAATCAAATAAAGTTTCTCTATAACTTGATGTGTTTTATTTTCTGCTAACATTGCTTTGGATGTTGTAGGAAATTATACTACGGGCTGTGTTCTTGTTATCTTTACTCTACTTAGGTCTTGTTAACAGCCAAATCTATGATGTGCTTGAATATGGTGCTAAGGGAGATGGTATTACCGATGATTCGAAGGTATTAAATTCTAAAAAATTATCTTGTTTTTGTTGATGAAATTTGTTGAATTTTCTAATTAAAAACAAATTATGACATGAGTTTTCAGGATCTTCACAAGTTTGTTTAATTTTGTCAAGAGAGTTTAAGAAGTTATAAAATTTCATCATTTTTTTCAAAAACAAAAGTTATGAAACTTAGATTTTTGGTATCTTCACTTAGAGCTGCCTAAAATCATTTGAAAGGTATATACTATTTTTTTACTAAGCATATATTTCTCTTAAAAATAAGATGTATCAAACGATTAGAAACCCATTAGCCATTTTTGTTACCAAGAATATAGTTTTCTTGTAGTAAAAATAATTTTTTGAATTGAAATGTGATTCAAATACATTAGTTTAACGTGCTAAAAGAATAGTCTTGTCCAGAGACGGTCCAGTGTTTTCAGATGACATGCTCATAAAGATTAAAAATTTAATGTTTAGACATGTGAGATCATAACTGGTTACTTCGCTTGGCTATGCTATGGATCGGCCATGGTCACGTTTTTACCATTTTTGTAAAGAGCTTATAAGATGTGATGAAGTTTGTCATGATCATGATTGCTTCCAATCTTATATACTACTTTATATATAAAAGGTCTTGCAATCAAACCAAAATATTTTTATATCCTAGACAACACTTGAGGATATATATATATTATTAGTTTCGTACTAGTAAATCATAACTGTTGTTACAAAATTGTACTTATATGCTAATTCTTACAAAATTGGTGTTTTTTAAAGGCTTTTGTGGAAGCATGGAAAGCTATGTGTGGTTGTGACGGGACTCCAAAAACACTCCTTATACCTTCAAACAATACATTCTTGTTGCAACCTCTAAGGTTCCAAGGCCCTTGTAAAACTCCTTTCATACTAGTGAAGGTAACATCAAAAGATCGATATATATCGATTAACAAACTCGCGCGATGGAAAAAATATGATATTTAATTATGAGTGGATATGGAATGTCTATGTCTGATCTACATTGCAGATTAACGGAAAGATTGTTGCCCCTATTAACAAAGATGCATGGTCAGACCATAAGCCACTAAGGTGGATTCATTTTAAGGAAATAAGCGGTTTAACGATTATTGGTTCGGGAACAATCAATGGACGTGGTTCGTCTTTCTGGAAGGTGAAATTTTTTTTTTATATATCTAAACGAAATGAAATTTGTTTGATATATATATATATAGATGTATAAATAATGTGAATCTAATATTTTTCCTCATATTCATTATATCCAGCCAAAATTGTCAGCTTCTAAACGGCCTACTGTGAGTATATATATTTTTCTCTCGCTAATCCACATTTTTTATGAAAAGCTATTAGAATTTTTTTAACAAGTGTATTTTATGTTTTTTCTTGTAGCAATTGCATTTTCAAAAGTGCAACAACCTTATGATAATTGGAATAACATCGGTCAATAGCCCAAAAAATCATATATCGATCAACGAATGCGAAAACGTTAATATAAAGAGGATAAAACTTGTTTCACCCCATGATAGTCCTAACACCGATGGAATTGATATCTCAAGATCAAGTGATGTCAACATATTAGATTCTATGATTGGAACTGGTACGTTGTTAGATATATCTCATGTGCATTCATTGAAAAATATAAATTGAAATGGCACAAAATTCTTATTTGAATTTCAACTTTTTATATACTTTTCAGGAGATGATTGTGTAGCTATAAACAATGGAAGTGTAAATATCAACATCGCAAGAATAAAGTGTGGACCTGGACATGGAATAAGGTTTATATATGTGATTAACTAATGCCATTAACATAACTATTATTATTAATGTATAAGGTTCTATAATAAATTTTATTTTTTTATCTTTACAATTAAATTACAGTGTTGGGAGTCTAGGAAGAGATGGAGAAGAATCTATGGTTGAGAACGTTCAAGTGATTGATTGCACTTTCAACAGGACAGATAATGGTGCTAGAATTAAGACATGGCCGGTAAAGATTTTGTGATTAGATTTTAATATATAAAAACTAAATTATGTGACAAAAATAAAAATAAAAATAAAAATAAAAACTAAATTATATATGAAGTGTTATAACTTATAATATTGATTCATTTTCTGCTGAAATATATTTATTTGATTTTCTTTTTCAGAATGGAAAAGGATATGCGAAAAATATACTTTTTAAGGGGATCAAACTCACAGAAACAAAAAATCCAATTATAATAAACCAAAAATATGTAGATAAGGGACGTCTCGACGTGGAGGTAAAATATCTTAAGATTTTTGTTTAAAATTTAATTTTGAAACTATAATTTAGTCGGTTTTTCTGGTTGTCTACTTTGTGTTTACTAGGAATCCGCAGTGGCAATTAGCAACGTGACATTCACAGATATTTGTGGAACGTCACAGGGCGATGAGATTATAAAGATAGATTGTAGCGAAGTCACATATTGCAAAGATATTGTTCTTGAACACATCAACATTTCTACGGTCGATGGAAATAAACCTTTAGTTGAATGCACTAACGTCTATGGAAAGTTGAGCAATGCTAGTAACGTCGAAGGTTGTTTAATGGAATAGTTATCCATTTTGATGTAAGAAAATATGTGAGAAATAAATTTAGTTCATTTCTATGTTTGGAATAATTTTCTAGAATGAATGCAACAAGATATTATTGATTGTTATGTATTCATGATTGAATAAAAGAAATTAATATTTTGTTCTTTTCGGTGCACTTATGATGGTTGATGAGGCCATGTTAATTTGTTACAAAAATAATTTGCAAATAAGTATAAAATATATTACACATGAACTCAAAATGTAGCCAAAAATAGCCAAACACAAACAACCCAACCCGTAAAAATTTAAAATTTTTCCTTTTCAGATTATTATTATCACAAATAATAATTCTCAACGGGTCAACAACACAAACTGCAGAACAATACACAATACAATCAATAACCAATAACAACATTCAATAAATCTCATACTTTATTGAAACCACTAATCCAATTCAATCCATAAACCATAATCCAATAAAACATTCAGCAACAATTCCAGAATTATTAACACCCTAGCAATTCTAACAAGCTCATAAGCAACCAACACGAGACTCTAGATCATCTCCTCTTCCCGACCATGATTCCACGATCACACCTTGTCTTTACCTGCATTACATGGTTATAAGAAATGCGTGAGTATTATCACAAATACTCAGTGAGACTGTCATCCCATCTACTAGGCTATACACACATGCATAAGAAAATGATACAATATCAGGGTGAACAATCAACGAGGCCAAGCACGAACAATCAAACAAGAATCGCACAAACTGCATATGCGTCGATCGACACAAGCACCGTGTGTCGATCGATGCACACTATGTCAATCGACACAGAACCACTGCGTCGATCGACGCAACGTCATATATCATAGAATCGAACTTTTCCTCTCATGGTTCGATTCTAGATCGCACACAATCGATTCCCTGCACAAATCCACTCAATAACCACACGAAATACACCCAACAAAAACAATCAAACGCATCATATCACTTCTTTTATCCAGATAAGTCATGGTCACGCACTCACCTTGAATCTGGAAAGAAAAAGATGAGAAAAAGATGAAGAACACGAAGAACACTCCCCAAGATCCGAGATCTCCTCTTGATTCGCAATCAACAAGCACCAAGAACAATCTCCAGAGCCTCACGAATGAATCCCTCTCACAAAACTCTCTGGAAACTCTCTGGAACTTTTCTGTAAATTTTCTGGAAACTCTAAAAGTCTCAAATGCGGCCACACCCCTATTTATAGGGTAGTTCTAGGGTTTCACCCTAAACCGACCCGCAAACCGACACTTAAATTGAACCGATCCGGTTCGATTTAACCTTTCATCGATCGACTCACACCATATCCGTCGATCGACGCACGACCAAAAATTCACAATTTTTTGTTCGCGGTCGTTACATACATCATTTCTATGTAAATGATAAAACATGCATTTCTCATTTTGTTCTTCCAAATTCAAATACCCAATACATCAATGTTTTAAGAAGAAATGAAAAATAAAAAGAAGGTTAACATATGTTTTGTAATCTGTATAAAATAGTTGGTAACACTGAGTAAGATATATAATACAAGTTCGATCAAATCAATGATCATGAGAACTGAAATTTGGTACTCACAAATAGTTAGTAAATCCAAAAATATTGTTTTTTTTCAAAATTCTGAGAATTAACGAATCACTCGTCAATATATATAAATATTTCTGATCCATCAATGTTTCTTTCGAAATCTCCATCGGTTTTAGAAGAAAGCTAGTAGATGACATCCTTAAAGGAGGTCGTTGAAGATATAAAGTTGTGTTGATTACGAAATGCCTTGACAAATATGATTATAAAAAGAAAAAACAGGCCTAAATTGACATGTTTTACAAAAGTAAATATAACTCTCTTTTTTGTTAAAAAAAAAAGTAAATATAATTTCAGGTTCCTATTTTTATAGATTTGGGTAGAAAAGAAAAACATAAAAATAGATGGGCCGTGTAGATTGTACTCTCAGCACATACACGAAAACGGACATAGGTCTAATTGTTTCTAATTTAGTATGACCTTTAAAACTTGAAAAAAAATTACAAATTACCAATATCATCATACCATTAGACTTATTAGTCTGAATCTGCTGAAGAACAGTCCATTGTGCGAGGACAGTGCTGAGTTAAGTCCAATAATGTGTGCAAGAAACCCTAGAAGCGAGACCACAAGTCAATAAAGCGTATAATTTGCGCAATAATTACTTTTCATTGCATATTCTGTTGATACTGACAGTACCTCTGGTATGGCTAGACCTAAATGAGTGTTTATCACAGAAGCATAGAGAGATATATGCAAGCATGAAGAAGAAGAGACAAATACATTTTTTAACGAGGTTCGATTTATCTACATCCCCGGGACCTCGTCCAGAATTCATTAACTAGAAAAGTCTGTACACACAATTGATATATGGCATCCACCACTTTTTTATAGATTTACAATGATGCACACAATTTATGTGCTCTACAGACACTACCACTCTGCACTGGGTATGGCAAGTGTAGCTCTGCGACAGGAACCACCAGTCTCCGAACTTTTCCGTCTTCTCTGGTGGAACAACTATGAACACAACCTCTTTGTCACACACGAACAGACACTACCACTCTAAGCTTGTTACAGCGAGTGTAGCTCTGTGACAATACACCACCAGATCACAATATCTGGCTGGCAGGACAGCAGCTCACATACACTCAGAATGTGTGAATCTCTCAGAAACTCTAGATGTGTCAATCTGTTTCTCAGCACATCTCTTCCTTTATATAGTAGCAGCTTCACTCAGAACCCTAATCTGAGTTAAACAGTAAACTGCTAGCTCTCCAACAGACACCTGTCTGCGTTGCACAATGCTTCCTCAGCAATTGGGCTTTCGACACAGCAAAGCCCACCTGACTTGTTGCTTCCTCAGCAGTTGGGCTTTTGACACATCAAAGCTACTTTTTCAGCACTTGAGCTTTTGACATTACATATCACATATGACCCTTTTTTAATACAAGCCCACATGGCTTTTCTGCGACATTGTTCATCACTTGGGCCTTCGACACAGTAAAGTCCACATGATATTATACATCACATATAACCCTTTTTGAATACAAGCCTACATGCATTTTCTGCAACACTGTTCATCTTAGCATACATGGGCCTGTGAGACACAACCCATGAATCTTATCATTCGAGTCCATATGGCTTTTCTTCTTCTCCTTGGATATTACCAGCAAGAGCTCAATGTCTTCACAATATCAAGAAATGTGACTTCACTTTCTTGTTTCAATCTTATAACTCTTCATTCTGTCAGACATCTTCTGAGCCACTCATACATCTCTTTCTTCACGAACCTTTGTCATATAACAATATCTTTATCTTTGAGTCTAAGCATGTGACAGCCTGAACACTTTCACCTTTCACAATCCGACATCACGACTCGTGACTTATCTTCAATAAGCTCTTCATTACTACACTCAGAGATCTCCTGTGCCACTCAGATATCTCCTGAGCCATTTCTTTCATCAGCTCCTTCACAACAGCTTGTCATACAACAGTATTTTAATCTTGAGTTCTAAAACCTGTGACAACTACAATTACAGATACAAATGAAAGATTCAGATTTCACTAAAATGGACAAAAAATTAGTAAGGTGGTAACAAAAAAGGTTGATTTAATAAAATGGGTTGATGTACAATTAGGAACGAACCTGAAAATGTTCTTTTAACTTAGTAAGTTGGCAAAATCATTAAACAATGTGTGTACTTTGAAAAAAAAAATGGTCTACAAGTAAAACATTAAAAAACGGTTAATGATTATATCAAGTAAGAAAAATAATATTATTTTAGACCCATGGGTCTAACCCGTAATCATTAGATGAATATATATACATGAAGTGTATATAAAAATTAAAGAAACAAAAGAGATAAGAGGAATTTTTCTTTTTCTTAAATCGCAAAAGATTAAATAGAAAGATATAATAGAATATACTTTTATTATAACTAAGAAAATAAAAATTTGGAGGAATACAATTTTTCTCATTAATTTTGTTGACTAAGCAAATGGAAACATTTTAAGGAGTACCATATTCAAATTCAAAAAAAAAAAAGACTCTAAGATTATAATGAAAATGGCAGTTTTTTAAAGTCAATAGTTATCGCAAAAGATAAATAAAAATGGTAAACTATATCAATGATTTATTGTGTATATATATATTTGTGATAAAAACAACAAACATACACATACTATCTTATATGCAATAGACTAACAATCATCATTTCAAAATGGTACACATCAACTAGAGTTTTCTTTAAAAAACTTAACTTCTTATATTCTTAAATTTTCTACTGACTTTTTGTTTTTCGTATTATAGGAAATTATATTACGTGTTTTGTTCTTCGTAAATTTTCTATATCTTGGTTTCGTAAGAGGTGGAGACTATAATGTGCTTGATTTTGGTGCGAAAGGAGATGGTGAAACCGATGATTCGGAGGCAATTTTCTCTCTTGCTTTCTTATAGCAAAAATATTTGAAATTAATTTGTGTGTTTTTATTATTTTGTGATACTTTCATAATAAATTTATCATATTTCTTTGCCATTTTGAATGAATACATGTTATGTGAATATAAAGGCATTCGTAAAAGCATGGGAAACTATGTGTGGAGATGAAGGGGACACAAAAACATTTATGATACCATCAGGCCAAACTTTCTTACTCCAACCACTTCAGTTCCAAGGCCCTTGTGGTTCTTCTCCCGTCATTCAGGTACGTATATACAATCATTTAGATGTGTTAGTGAGTTTATATTTTATTTATATTGATTTTTTCACGTGCAATATATATGTAGCAGCTAGATTCACTTAATAAAAACACTGAAATCTTAAGTAGTACTAGATTCTCAACCGCACTATGTGCGGGAAAATTCGTTATATATGTTGTAAACTATATTTGACTTTTTTATTATGTTGTATATAATATGTTTTAACTTTAGATAAGTATGTTTTAGTTTGTAGGTGAAATTGATTAGTTGGAAATAATATGATGGATTTTGATTTTTTTTTTTTTTTGATAAAAATGGTTTTTGATTTTAGCTTGTAGGTAGTATTGATTCAGATCTGGATTCATGGTTTCTAGATTTTGAGAGAGAGAAAAAACGAATTCATAGTTTCTGGATTTGGATTCATGGGAGGAAGAGAGAGAGAGATAGAGAAACAAAAAAAGTAGATCTGGTTTTTGTTTTGCCAAGAGAAAAAAGAAAAAAAGAGAGAAAAAGTAAGAGAAAAAAAGAGAAAGAGAAAATGACAAATTTGTTTTTTTTTAACAAAATGGTGGCATAATTGCAAAATAGAGTATGTGTGTGACACGCTTGTAAAGTGTCCACTAATTTGTGGCATTTTTGCAATTGCCCCTTGTATTAAATTGTGTAGACAAAAATTTAGTTTAAGATCAATTTACTGTTTTTGTTGAAATATTTTCTTTTTTTCATTTCGTTTGGTAAATAGTTTTATTTCGTGACAGTTATTTATGGTATACAATGATTTTTTTTAACAAAGCTAATTATGGTGTAGGTTCTTATTAGTTTTTGGTTTAAAGGTCCTTGTGTTTTTTTTTTGACAAAAATGGAGTACTTTCAAGTAAAACCCGCATCTTTAAAAACTCTTTACTAAAAATTGACAAATTTAAGAATTTACAAATTAATAGTTGTTTGTATAGTTTGCAACTATTTATATAATGAGAATCTAATTATTCTTTTGAATGGAAATAAAATTTTAAGATTTTCAATTAAAATTTAGTCTATTAAACAAAATTTAATATTGTGCGATGATATTATGTGCAAATAAAATTTTCAAATTTGGATGTCTATTAAATTACTTTTCATACTCTTACCATTTTTAATTATTTTGGCCTTTTTATAATATAAATCTATCAGATGTGAAACTTTTAACTCACAATTTTTTCGACAATTTTAAATATAAAAAATGGGCTTTGTATCAATATTAAAAAGTTGGTCAAACAGATTCGAAGAAAATAGTTTTTCCATTATCATTTCTCCATACTAAGTAAAATAATTGTTGCATTAAAAACTGATAAAATTTTCTACAAATAATATAATTTTTAAAAGGAATTATAAGGTTGTTAAGGAAGCCACAATTATCGTGATTTCTTTATACAACTTTGATTGTATTCTTTGATAAACTTGCAACAAAAGATTTCAATCTTGTTAAAATATTAAATAATTAAATCACTTTCGAGATTTAATGTAATCAAAGATAATCATTAACTAATTTCTAATCTTGGGTTTTATTATTTTTTGGGCTAATTATATGAAACATTTAAACAACACGTTTGTTATTGGATTTAAATAATTCTTAACAATAAATTGTAATACATACTATCCTAAAAATATTTTTGCCAATTCTAGTGGAAATATAAATAAAGCTTACCCCGTGTAAATCGCTCTACCGTTAATCAACATCATCGACCATGGCATCCTTAGCTTCAGCACGAACTCCAGTTTTAGCTTTTGTGTTATATCATTTAAAAGCATTTCGTCGTATGATTCCTAAAATCTTTATCAACTCACCAATTCTATGACTATGAGTCATTATTCATAGGGATGCATTGTAGCATTCTGTTTGCACATCTTCATCAGTTTTTCACTCTTCACTCCAGACATGACTACCTAAGATCTAACACTGGAAGAATGGACAATAAATCAAGGTTTTGGTTCATGAAAGATTAGGTTAGGTAGAAAAAAATCCACAAACGACTTGCTCTTTCTATTTGAAAATTTTTCTCACCAAGATTTTGAGATTTATCTTCCTCTGTTCCACAACTGGATTTTTGTTGCTTTAATCCCACCTGGACCAAATGTAAAAAGATAAATTTAATTAAATTAAAAATTAACTGAAAGAAAACACTAAGAATATCCCGTTTGTTTGTTGAAAAACAATATCCATCGAGTTCATATTAAAAACAACAAAATTAGAATATCCACGAACCATTATTTTTTTTGGATCGAAAAACAACCAAATTTTTTAATACTTTTCTCATGAAACTCTAGCTTTAAACTTAATTTTTAGATTCACGAAAAAAACTCAGATTTTGGAATAAAAAATACTGTAAATTCTGAAATTTTTTTTATATATTTGTGATGTAAATCATTATACAAATGTATATATTCTAATCTTAATAGTCAAACAAAATAGATTAAAAAATAGTTCGTGTGATGTCTTGGTTTCCTAACCACAAACCACTTAAGATTACAGAAGCTAAATTATGTCAAATTTTCAAATACTAAGTTTGATAGGTCAATAAAAAAAGGTACCTTGGATTTGAGGATTGCTCAAACTTTATTAAACAAAATCAACAAAAAATAAAGCTCACAAACAAACAAATTATGAAAGAAAAAAAAAAAGAGAAGGATCTAGTGAACTTACTAATCTAGCAAAATTGGTCAATGCATTAGAACATGTGGAATCTTCTCGTTTTCCTGGAAAAAAAATGAAAGAAATATTAATTAGAATTATCAGTTTCTTAACAAATTGAATAAAAGATGAGCATGCATTTGATGATCACAATTACTGTATGTTCTTTATATAGGATAGGGTGATTAGTGAACGTAGTTCTAGAGTTTTTTAAAATAAAATCTTTGAGAATCGTTTCATTTGTATTGATAAGAAAAGTTTAAATTATGTTAGCATATTCCATTAATAATATACAAAATATTCTTTTGTTTCAGAGGAAGATTTGCATAATGTATCCTTATTTGTGCTATTAATTAGTTTCAGTTTATCTATTTAGGAAATAGAAATTAAAAGAGAGATATTTTCGTAAGCAGAAATAAAGAGGATCTATGAATATCTTTAATTGAAAGATTTTCGAGTGCACAGTTATATATAAATATTCACATATCAGTTTAGCAATCCGGTAAATTAGTTAGCATTTATGTAAAATTGTTATATTTTCAGAATATACCATAATATCTTTAAGGTCAAATTTTTGGAGTATTACGATTAATTAGCATATCAGTTTGGTTCAAAATTTCATAGCACCAATGATTAGTTAATGTTGACAATTAATTAGATATTTCGTTTAGAATAATTTTAGTCTGGAAATATATATTAAAATTAGTTTATTTATTTTGCAATTATTAAGATAGATGCTTATTAGTTTTTTTTTTTATCAAAAGATACTTATTAGTTATATTTCATAGATGTAACACATAAAAATCTTAAAGTCTAACATCATTATTTGCGCAGATAAATTGAAAACCTAAAAATAAAACATTTTATATACCATTAATATTTCTTGTCATTAACATCATAGTTATAGCATTAATCGATTTACTTGAAGACATTGTGATTTCCTTTCGGTTGATTGCAAATAAGGAAATAAATAATTATGACAATTGAAATTTGGAATTATTATTATATTTCACTATTGATTGACTACCATATATACTAAACGAAGATGCAAGTCTTAATTAGATGGATTCGAATTTTTAAAATCTCGGATTGATAAAATTGTTTTTTAAATTATGAAAATGTCATTAATGAAATTCGCGGGTCACGAAACGGGTCGCGCAGATCCGCGCCCCCCCCCCCCAATCGGATCTAGTTCCAAAAATGATCTGATAATTACGGAAATTGTCATTACATATGTCTAAAATTACCCTTTTCGATTGATTTTATTTAGTTATAAAGCAATGACAATTTCAGTAATATTTGAATCAATTTTGGATATTTTTCTAAATGTACTTATGTTTTAATATTATAAAGATTATGAATGGAAGAAAAAAAAAGTGAAACGACATGAAAATATGAAACTCATCAGTGGTTTGTCTTTTTTTTTTTTTTTTTCAAGTTTCCAAAACCAAGATTTTATCATCAACTAAAGAAAATAAATAGATAAAAATTAATATATATTTAATAAATACAACCAATTTTCAGATGGATGGAGACATTGTTGCACCTAGTGAAAAAAGTGAGTGGTCGTTGGATCAGAATTCTCAAAGGTGGATAAGTTTTGAGAGCGTAAGCGATCTAACAGTCATGGGTACTGGAACTATCAATGGATTTGGTTCATCTTTTTGGGAGGTAACAATTTATATATAATCACCAATTTGCAATATATACACCAAAAATATATTTTGGTGCCTTAAGTTTCTATTACATATACACAGGTAAGCATCACCTAGTATAGTCTATATCATTATACCATGTAGGAACCGGAAAACCGAATTGAAAAAAAAAACGATAAGGAATTAAGAACAAGATCTTAAAACCGGACACGGAGTCGAGATAAATCTCTTTCCTTAATTCTGAAAATCGCCCGTAGTGTGACGGATTGATGCGATTCCGAATCCCAGGATGAAACCGTGACTACAACGATTCGCAACACTCAAAATTTGGTAAGTGTCTCGAAAGAACTATGTAACTCTCGAGACACTTACCAAATTTTGATTCGCAATTGTTAGCCGGTTCGGTTACCAAATTGGGTCGCAACTGTCCGGTTTGGTTACCAATTATGGGTCGCAATTGTTCGGTTTATTGGGCCGAAAATTGCTAACTGGGCCAGAAAAATTGGGCCGAACTTTCTCCAAAAAGAATAGTCTTGATGGACCTTTGGTCCAATTGCCCAAGCCCAAGCCCAAGCCCAAGCCCAAGCCCAAGTCCAATTGCCCAAGCCCAAGCCCAAGCCCAAGCCCAAGCCGAGCCGAGCGGCGGCGGCGGCGGCGCGCGCGCGCGTGTGTGGTTCCCATTTCTCACATGCATCATGCATCATGCTTGTTATTTGTAAACATGATAGAAGAGGGTAGTATATATACCACTCCACTTTTTCCTTTCTAACCAATGCGGGACTTTAGTAAGTGGGTTGACTTTAATTGTCACACACACTACACTTTGACCTCACATTTCTCATTCACCATTACTTCAATTTTCACTTATGAGTATTCCAAGTTGTAGTTCAAACTACAAGCTTTCCAACGAACTCATAATCCGGTAATTCCGGGCAATGTCCTTGCCGGAAAAGCCACCGGAAAAGTGATGAAAATCACTAGTTAAAATTAAGTTCTAACAATCCCCCACATGAATAGAAATAACCCTAAACATATGACGACTCGATAAACTCTAAGACTCTACTGATTAGACCAACTTAATTGACTAGACAGACAGACGGAATTTTCGAGAGTATAACGAAAAATTACTGTATCTGAGATGGTAGCAATGTTTCAACCTTGAACCACTCATAGTTAGTAGCTGTCGGATTTACTTGGCCAGGAGGTGGACATGATGTCTTGAACCACCCGGATTTTGATGTAAACCTAGACAACAGCTATAACACAGCTTCATTTTCTCATAGAACCTTGTTCTCTATTGTGTTCATTTTGGCCTTGAACTTGCCTGGTTATCATGAGTGAACTTGGAGAATATAGCCTTTCCTTCATTCTCCTAGAAACGGCCCCATTTCACACTCACTAGGTGATCCTCATGAGCTTATCTTTAGAAGTATCCTGTAATACTTTCTATTATAAGGCTATGAAATCATTAAAAGCCAAATGCTTATCCTTATACATACCAATGTAACACTGTATGTCATCCTAGGAACTGGGTAGAGATATCACTCTCACAGTGTTCTTTCAATTTTAAGTTTGAATTAGTTGTCCCTTTGAACCTATTTCTTGGGATCTCCAGTCATGTAGGTGGGGTTTCCATCAAACTTTAATTTTATTCAGAGGCTTTTAAACCCATTCCTCTTGATGATTTTTCTACTTGATCTCTTGTCAAACCTTTAGTGAATGGATCAGCTAGGTTGTCGGCAGATTTGATATAATCTATTGTGAGTACTCCTGTTGAGATCAAGTTTCTAATGGTTTTATGTCTTCTTCGTATGTGACGAGACTTACCATTGTAATTATTATTCAGTGCCCGAGAGATAGCCGATTGACTATCACAGTGTACACGTAAAGCTGGCACTGGTTTCTCCCACATGGGCATATCTTCCAAAAAATTCCGAAGCCACTCGGCTTCTTGAGCTGTTCTGTCCAGAGCGACAAACTCAGATTCCATGGTTGATGTGGCTATCATGGTTTGTTTGGTAGATTTCCAGGACACTGCTGCACCTCCAAGGGTAAATACATATCCACTTGTGGATTTTGAGTTTTTGGAGTCCGCAATCCAATTTGCGTCACTGTATCCTTCCAAAACTGCTGGTTCTTTACCATAGTGTAGTCCATAATTTTTGGTATAACGTAGGTAATTTAATACTCTAGTTATAGCTTTCCAATGTTTATGTCCTGGATTACTCGTATAGCGACTGAGTATGTTTACTGCGTGCGCTAGGTCGGGTCTAGTACAGTTTGTCAAGTACATCAGACTTCCGATTACTCTTGCATACTCTACCTGAGAAACTGCATCCCCTGAGTTTTTAGTCAGGTGAATATGAGGGTCGACTGGAGTTTTTGCAGTCCCACTTGAATAATTCTTAAATCAATCAAGTATCTTCTGAGCATAATGTGATTGTGATAAGATAATACCTCCAGCATGTCGGTGAATCTTAATACCGAGAATGACATCTGTCAATCCCATGTCTTTCATTTCAAAGTGACTATGAAGTAAGTTCTTAGTTTGATTAATCATGTCATTAGTGTTGCCAATAATGAGCATGTCATCAACATACAAACACAACAAAACATATCCGTGTGGAGTACATTTGATGTATATGCATTTATCACATTCACTAATGTTGAAACCATTTGACATCATCACATTATCAAATTCTTCATGTCATTGTTTTGGAGCTTGCTTTAGTCCGTACAATGACTTGACAAGTCTACAGACTTTGTGTTCTTGTTCGGGGATAACAAAACCTTCAGGTTGTTTCATATAGATCTCTTCTTCTAAATCTCCATGTAGAAAAGCGGTTTTGACATCCATCTGATGTATTTCTAGGCCTCTTAATGCAGCGATACCAATCAACAGTCTGATGGAGGTTATTCGCGTTACTGGAGAATATGTGTCAAAGAAATCCAGACCTTCTTTTTGTCGGAATCCTTGGACCACGAGCCTAGCTTTATACTTATCCACAGAACCATCGGTTTTCATTTTTGTTGTGAAAATCCATTTGGACCCTAGTGCTTTAAACCCCTCGGGTAGATCGGTAATCTCATATGTGTGATGTTGCAATACAGATTCGATCTCACTATTGATAGCTTCCTTCTAATAAGGTGCGTCGGGTATAGACATGGCTTCTGAGTAAGTTCTTGGTACGTTCTCTATGAGAAAGACCATCATGAAATCATCGCCAAAAGATTTTTCCTTACGAGATTTTTTGCTACGTCGAGGTTCATCTGCTACGTCTTCCACTTCATGTGGTGAAGTTCTGGAAGTGCTTGCCTCATTTGTTGAGGAGCTTGTTTCTCTTTGTTCAAGTGTCCTCTTTGGACGTTGTTTGTCTTTACAAGGAAAAATGTTTTCAAAAAAAGACGCATTCCGTGATTCCATCACTGTATTAACATGGATATCGGGTATGTCTGATTTGTGAACCAGAAAACGATAAGCACTGCTATTGTGTGCATATCCTATGAAAATACAATCCACTGTTTTTGGTCTGATTGTGACCTTTTTCGGAGGTGGTATTGCGACTTTTGCAAGGCACCCCCACACTTTCAGGTATTTGTACGAAGGTACAACACCTTTCCAAAGTTCATATGGCGTCTTGCCAGTAACTTTATGTGGTATCTTGTTGAGGATATAGTTCGTAGTAAGCAAAGCTTCCCCCCACATTGACTGAGGTAACCCAGATTCCTGCAACATTGCATTCATCATCTCTTTCAGAGTTCAGTTTTTCCGTTCTGCAACCCCGTTAGACTCTGGGGAATAGGGAGCTGTCGTTTGGTGTATGATGCCATGTTGTTGACAAAAATCATTAAATGGACCATCATACTCGCCTCCTCTATCACTTCGAACTATTTTAATAGTTTTACCTAGTTGGTTTTCAACTTCGAGCTTATACTCTTGGAATTTTGACAAGGCTTCATATTTGCTACGTAATAAGTATACATAGCAATATTTTGTGTGATCATCAATAAATGTCAGAAAATACTTTTTACCGCCTCTAGTTTGTATAAATTTCAGATCAGATAAATCTGTGTGTATTAAACCGAGAGGTTCTGTATTTCTTTGAACTTGGGGAGAAAGAGTTTTTGTGAGTTTGGCCTGTACACACACTTCACATTTATCCTTTTTTACTTTGCATTTCGGAATTAGGTTTAAATTCATCAATCTTTGCATAGATTTATAATTGACATGTCCTAAACGTTCATGCCAAATATCAAAAGACTCAACCAAATAAGCAACATAATTATTATTAGATGAATTGTCAGCAATTACAACATTAGCGTTATTAATCTTATCAGGACGAAGGACTGTCGAAACACACAACTTGACAAGTCCTCCTTTAGCATAACCCTTTCCCAAATACACCCCATTCTTCCTAAGGATCAATTTGTCAGCTTCGAAGTTGACGCCGAATCCTGCCTTGCTCAAGAGAGTTCCGGAAACCAAGTTCTTCCTCATGTCCGGCACATGCTTCACATTGTTGAGTGAGAGTTCACGTTCTGACGTCAGCTTCAGAACCACTTTGCCGCGACCTTCAATCTTCGAGTAAGCCGTGTTTCCCATGAACAGCTGCTCCTCAGATTTGCTCTTCTGATAAGTGGTGAACATCGACTTATCAGTGCAGATGTGGGTGGTTGCACCAGTGTCATACCACCACTCCCGTGGGTTGTCATCTACCATGTTTACTTCATTGACGACAGCACACATATCCTCTTCAGTGAGGTTAGCTTCAGCCTTTCTGTTACCCTTGGGTTGGCTCCTGCATACATCAGACTTGTGGCCTACCTTGCCACACTTGTGACATTTTCCTTTGAACTTCTGTCCTGGTTTTGCAACCTTCTTGAAGTTTGTTGAGGATGTCGGTTTTAGGGACTTTTGCGGAGAGATCCGTTTCCCTTTACCCTTGCTTTTTTGCTCAGCCACATTGACATTGTGTTGTTCCGGAGGAGAGAAATTAGCACGGTTCCTGTCTTCCATTTGGAGCCTCGTGATGACATCAGAGAGTGACATTGGCTTCTTTTTGTGCTTGAGATAGTTCTTGAAACTGAGCCAGCTCGGGGGAAGTTTCTCAATAAAACAATTGACAGTGAAGATCTCACAGATTTGCATTCCCTCAGCCGCAATCTCATGGCACAGCAAACTCAATGCATCGACTTGTTCCATGATGGGCTTGGAGTCCACCATTTTGAAGTCTAGAAACTTTGCAACAGCAAATTTCTGACAACCAGCATCGTCAGACTTGTACTTCTTCTCCAAGGCCATCCAGAGTTCCTTAGAGGTGCGTGCTTCCTGACTGTACACTTGATACAGTGGATCAATGAGGCGGGCTAAGATCCAACCTCTGCACACGAAGTCTGCATGTTTCCATGCATCCACAGAAGCAAGAAGGTGAGCATCTTTGTTTCCGAATGGAACGATCGGTGGATCCTCCTTCAGAAACTTCTCACAGTTCAAGTTACTCATGTAGAAGAGCATCTTGTTTTGCCATGTTTTGAAGCCTTTGCCGTCAAATTTTTCCGGCATTAACCCATGCGCCATCGCAGCGGGTAATTGAGACATCCCGAGATAGTTGTCTTGAGGAACAGTCGGCGCCTGGAGACGAACTCCGAATAGGTCTCGAGTTACCGAATCCACAGGCGTATCTGTTTGTCCATCAGACGGACTTTTGCCAGTCATATCGACATCATCACCATCAGTTGTCATCTGTTACCAGAAAACAAAATGATATCAGAATATGATAAATGTTTCGCAAACTCGTTTATAGAAAACGTACGCGGAAACAGAACAAATTAATTGATAACGTAAAGAACGTTTGTTTAACAAACTTATTCGCGGAAAAGTTTTAAAACTAATCGCAAATCCTTTAGAAGTTGAAAAAACTTTTGAAAACACTCAAATGGTTTAAAATCAAAACGCAAATCGTTTGAAAACCAATTGGAAAACGAATCAAAAATGGTTTGGAAAAACCTTTCGAAAATATGATAAAACAAATCGCAGATGGTTTAAAATCAAATCGCAAAGCGTTTGAAAAAACCCAATTGCAGAATGTTTAAATTTTTAAGAAACGTTTCGCGGAGATGTGTGAAAACAAATCGCGAACGGGGCGATTAGGGAAATGTTAGAAAACAAATCGTAAAAGCAAAACGTTTTTGAGTTTTCCGGAATTGGTAAACGTTTAAAATTGCGGAAATGAATTTGTAGAAATCGCAAATTATTTCTCAATTTTAAAGCGTTTATGAAATTTGAAATCGGAAAAAACAAATCGCGAAACCAATTCGCGGAAATGGTCGAAAACGAAGCACAAACGTTTCTGAAATTTTCTTATCGAGAATTCGAAATTTCTCAATCCGATTCGAAGAGTAATCCGTTCGAGAAGCGGATTTTGTAGGAACCGGAAAACCGAATTGGAAAAAAAACGATAAGGAATTAAGAAGAAGATCTTAAAACCGGACACGGAGTCGAGATAAATCTCTTTCCTTAATTCTGAAAATCGCCCCAAAAAGAATAGTCTTGATGGACACGGAGCCGAGCCGAGCCAAGCCGAGCGGCGGCGGCGCCGCGCGCGTGTGTGGTTCCCATTTCTCACATGCATCATGCATCATGCTTGTTATTTGTAAATATGATAGAAGAGGGTAGTATATATACCACTCCACTTTTTCCTTTCTAACCAATGCGGGACTTTAGTAAGTGGGTTGACTTTAATTGTCACACACACTACACTTTGACCTCACATTTCCCATTCACCATTACTTCAATTTTCACTTATGAGTATTCCAAGTTGTAGTCCAAACTACAAGCTTTCCAACGAACTCATAATCCGGTAATTCCGGGCAATGTCCTTGCCGGAAAAGTGATGAAAATCACTTGTTAAAATTAAGTTGTAACATACCAAACTATTCAGATTATGTTGATACTTTTTTCAATCAAACTCATAAATACGTTTTCCTAATCCAGGATACCATAACTAAACGGCCAACGGTGAGTAATATATACATTTTCAATTGATTTTATTAAAGTTAATGGGAGATATAGATAAATTCTTAAGTTCATTTTTCTATGCAGGCATTGGAGTTCAATAATTGTAATAATCTTAGAATAAGCGGAATAACTTCGAAAGACAGCCCGCGAAATCATATATCAATCAACAGTTGTGACACTGTCGTGATATCGAAGATACAAATTCTTGCACCCGAAGATAGTCCTAATACTGATGGAATTGATATATCCGCTTCAACTAATGTTCACATATCTAAGTCTTCCATTGGAACTGGTAACCACTATTATTTTAATTTGATATACTAATCTTAATCATGTAATTATATAATAAGATTTCGTGAGAAAACAAATACAAAGATTTTGAACAAATATTACAGGAGATGATTGTATAGCTATAAACACTGGAAGTGTGAATATCAACATTACGAGGGTTGTTTGTGGACCTGGTCATGGAATAAGGTACTTGTGATTGTGCAATTATTTACAATGCAATTCAATATGAATTTCTTTAAATAAAATTTCGAATGAGTTTATTCTTCCGTATATATAATAAAAATGATTATTTGCTAATGGCCAAGATATTGAACATATTAATGAAAATTGTAGAAAAGAAATATAGTTTGACCAATATATCTTCAGTTCCCCACTCGCGCAAAATTGTTTTTTGTTTAAAATTAAACAATGTAGCTTCCTTTTAAATAGTATCATCAGATAAAATGACATCTTATTTATTTTAAACTCATTTTTAATAGATTGAAAGTATACTTATAGTCTTATCCAAAATTTACTTATCTACTTAAGAAGTTACAATTATATATATATGGGATTGACAAAAAAAAAGTTACAATTATATATTTTTCTACTTTATGTAAAGTTGTAAACAACAAGGTTATTTACTATGATACCTAATACTTAATTACATTATTACAGTATCGGAAGTTTAGGAGCTAATGGACAAAAAGCTAATGTTGAAAACGTCTTTGTTACTCATTGCACCTTCAACAAGACAAAAAATGGAGCTAGAATCAAAACTTGGCAGGTTTTAGTTTTTTTTTACCTTCCCCTCATAAAATAATTAGTTATAACTTTTCATTTTATTTTATTTTTGTAAGGGTGGAGAAGGATATGTTAAGCATGTATATTTTGAGAAAATTACCATCATTGATGCAATGAATCCAATTATAATCGATCAACAATATAAAGATAAAGATTATCATGGTCTTGAACCGACAGAGGTATTTTATTTAGATTTAATCTGTAAAACTAATAGTTTGAAAATATATAAGATACTTAAAGAAATATGTGCATGTTTTCTGTTTAATAGGATTCAGAAGATGTGGCGATTAGCGATGTAAAATTCATTGGTTTTCGAGGAACGACATCAATTGAAAATGTCATAACACTAAATTGCAGCAAAATCAAGCTTTGCGAAAACATCGTTGTGGATGATATCGATATTACTACAATGGATGGGAAAGAGCCTAAAATTGAATGCAGCCATGTGGTGGGAATTTCTGACAGTTCCATTGTAGTGAATTACTGTTTTAAGAAATAGTTATTTATGTTATACAAAAAGAAAAAAATAGAACAAAAGCAAGATAGATGAATTTTGGTTTTCAAGATGGTCAATCAATGTTATCTATATGGTGTAACAATAGATGGTTAATACTATAAGTTCACATTTCACCTTTAATGCTAAACAAATCTCACAAGAATCACCTAAGTAATATTCATAATGATCTGATGGGACTTATGATCAATTTTTTTTATCTTTTTAGTCCATTTGTTTTTGTGTGAAAGAAAATGCATAGAACCAATTTTATTTGATTACGATTGAAGTTTTTGAAATGGACTAAACTTTTCTATATAAACTAAGATATATTTCTAAGAAAACAATTATGTGTGACCAAAGAATTAGTGGTTTTTTTAACGAAATCTATTTCAGTTGCTAAGAAAAGATGTCTATACAAACAAACACATGCTAATATGAAGTGTTAGTTAATTTTTTTTCTTTTTCTTTTTTGATCGAAATTTAATTTTTTTCTAAATAAAAAAAAGTATATATATATAAAAGAGGGTGTGGTGAAGCTAAAGAGAACATGACGAACAAAAATCTCTTTAAATTCAATTAAAATTTTAATAAACCAATGAAAAATACTAGCTCTGAGTCATTGTCTTCTTCCGCCGGTTGTGAACTCACCAGTGGTAGAAATAGCGACAGAACCAAACCGTCTTCAAATGGATCACAAATAGATGTGACGAGAGTGGTCTTGTTGTTCACCACCGTGACACTTTCTTGCCTTTTGGTCTATAAATCTTCTGATAATCCTCTAATGGTTTTGCCTCAGTGGAATAGCAATTGGTTTTCACAAAACCAAACTTTCGTTAAGCAGGTAATTAATTTCTCAAATTTACTTGATTGTTTCTTTTTTCACTACAAGAAAACAATGAGATTTCCGACGGAATTTCCGACGGACATCATATCCGTCGGAAATTTCCGACGGATTTCCGACGCATTCCCGACGGAATTCCGAATTTTACATTCCGTCGGAAATCCGTCGGAAATTTCCGACGGATTTCCGACGGATTTCGAAATCCGTATACGGTATACGGTATACGGTATCCGGTTACGGTATACGGTATACGGTATCCGTATACGGATTTCGAAATCCGTCGGAAATCCGTCGGAAATTTCCGACGGATTTCCGACGGAATGTAAAATTCGGAAATCCGTCGGAAATCCGTCGGAAATCCGTCGGAAAATTCCTTATACGGTATACGGTATCCGGTTACGGTATACGGTATACGGTATCCGTATACGGATTTCGAAATCCGTCGGAAATCCGTCGGAAATTTCCGACGGATTTCCGACGGAATGTAAAATTCGGAAATCCGTCGGAAATCCGTCGGAAAATTCCTTATACGGTATACGGTATACGGTATACGGTATACGGTATCCGTATACGGATTTCCGAAATCCGTCGGAAATCCGTCGGAATATCTTTTTTTTTGAATTGTGAAGATACAATTCCCGCCCATGTTTGGCGGTATAAAATTAGGGTAAATCCGTCGGAAATCCGTCGGAAATACCGACGGATTTCCGACGGATTTACCCTAATTTTATACCCAAACCAAATTTTCTTATAAGAAGAAGAAGAAGAAGAAAGGAGAAGAAGAAAGAAGAAGAAGAAAGAAGAAGATGAAGAAGAAGAAGAAGAAGAAAGAAGAAGAAGAAGAAGAAAGAAGAAGATGAAGAAGAAGAAAGAAGAAGAAGAAGAAGAAAGAAGAAGATGAAGAAGAAGAAAGAAGAAGAAGAAGAAGAAAGAAGAAGAAGATGAAGAAGAAGAAGAAAGAGAAAGAAGAAGAAGAAGAAAGAAGAAGGAGAAAGAAGAAGAAGATGAAGAAGAAGAAGAAAGAAGAAAGAAGAAGGAGAAAGAAGAAGAAGATGAAGAAGAAGACGCCGCCGGTGACGCCGCCGGTGACGCCGCCGGTGACGCCGGCGGTGACATCGCCGGAGACTTTTTTTTTTTAAAAAAAATTCAAAATCCGTCGGAAATCCGTCGGTAAACACGCCGTCGGAAATCCGTCGGAAATACCGACGGATTTCCGACGGAATTCCGACGGATACCGTATACCGTATACGGATTTCGAATCCGTCGGAAATCCGTCGGAAATACCGACGGATTTCCGACGGAATTTTTTTTTCCGACGAGATAGAAACGACGGATCAAATCCGTCGGAATTCCCTCGGAAAAGGCCCTATTCCGACGGAATTCCGACGGATTTGACCGTCGGAAATCTCATTGTTTTCTTGTAGTGTTTCTTTTACGTTTCCGTTTATATTTCTTTGGTAAAATGTGTTTGCGTTACAATATTTTTAATGCTTTTATCTTCGTAAAAAAGAAGTCTGTTATTTTATATACATTTATTGATTGTTAAATTAATAACCATAATCCTAACTAATTTAATTTGGTTGGCATGATAGAGAAACCCGGTTTCAGAACTAGATAGAGTACTGATGAATGCGGCTATGGAGGAAAAGACAGTGATCATAACAGCATTAAACCAAGCATGGGTGGCTCCAAACTCGATATTCGACTTGTTTCTTGAGAGTTTTCGCATCGGTATTGGAACAGAAAAGTTGTTGAAACATGTGATTGGGGTTTGTGTGGACAAGAAAGCATATAACCGATGCTTGCAGATTCATCCTCATTGCTACTTCATCAATGCCACTGATTCTGACAGACTCGCTGGTCCGAACGGGTTCTTGTCTCCCGGTTACTTGACGCTCGTTTGGCGGCGATTGAATTTCTTACGAGAAGTTATTGCCCTTGGTTACAACTTCATCTTTACGGTACACAATATTTTCCCATATTCTAACTTGCACTTATACAATTGATCAGTTTCACAAGTTTTTATAGTTATACATACTAATATATATATATATATATATAGTCTACATAATATTATGATGTTTTTCCTTCTATGTAACCTATTATTTAATAAATTACTATAGAAATTCTAATAAATTGATTTATTTTACTCAATATTGATGATGTCTTTGATGATGTCTACTCTCAATATTGCATCTAGGATGCGGACATCTTGTGGTTTCGCGATCCATTTCCCCGGCTTTTTCCAGACGCAGATTTTCAAATTACATGCGACAGTTTCAACGGAAAACCTTCTGATAAAAGCAATTGGGTGAACTCCGGATTCACATACGTAAAGGCGAATAACAAAACCGCAAAATTCTATGACTTTTGGTGTGGCTCTAGACGAAGATTCCGTGGTAGAAAGCACGACCAAGATATATTCAACTTCATAAAAAATGATCCATTTGTTGCGAAAATCGGAATCAAAATAAGGTTTCTCGACACTGTTTATTTTGGAGGGTTTTGCCAGCCAAGCAAAGACGTCAATGTAGTGAACACAATGCATTCCAATTGTTGCATGGGTTTAAACAACAAAATTAGGTATCTTAATGACGTTCTTCGTGATTGGAAGCAATATTTGTCCGATAATTTGTCGGGGAATACTACTTTGGCAGAGACTAAATGGAACCTTCGCCATAGATGCGGTCGTTACTGGAGGTAGTAGTGACCGTACGTTATCTCAAATTTACAAATTATAATTACGTATATGAAACTAGTTTCGATAGAATCGTGGAATAATTGGTATGTAATATAAGTGTATATTGGATTGAAGGTAGTTGTTGTTATTTTTTTTTTTTTGCCGCCAACTTTTATATTGATTAAAGGGGTCATTAGCCTAATATAAAGAGAAATTACAGCCCATTACAACCCAGATTACAAAGCTAATCGCTAACTCATAAGAGACAACGATGGAGATAAGAACAACACGTGTACACACGCGGAATCTAGGTCTAAGAACAGTAGCTGACACGAGATAACAACGACATCTCCGCCACAACCTCACCGTGTGCCACCGTCAAGCCAAGAACTCCATGAATTTCGACTACAAGGCCATCAAATTTCTCTTGCATAACTCCTCCATACTAATGATCCACGCAAAACAAAATCCAGAAAACATCTCACCTCCGTAAAAACCATCACCGATCATCTCTAAGATGACCACATCACCCTCTACCTTAGCTTAAGGCTTCTAGATGGGGATTTAGGGAAGATAACTCCTAGCCATGAAAGATTGATACCAAATGAAGAAGAGAGAAATTATGAATCGCAGTATGCGGATCTTCCGTGTAAAACAAATTCTATGGAAGAGCACAAAAGCCAAATCCGGTCAAGCCGAAAATTGTTTAATCCGATCAAAGTCGAAAAATCGCAAATCCGAACCAAGTCAAAAAAAGATCCAATGAACGGAAAATTCAGATCTAAATCGCTAAAAACTATAAACAAAAGTAGATATAAACATTGTAACGACCGCGAACCAAAAATTGTGATTTTTGGTCGTGCGTCGAACGACGCACAGGATCAATTGTGTTGTGATCTAAAATTGAACCATGTGAGGATAGGTTCGATTCTACGATATGTGACGTTGCGTCGATCGACGCAGTGGCTCTGTGTCGATCGACACAGTGTGCATCGATCTACACAGGGTGCTTGTGTCGATCGACGCAAGTGCAGTTGTGCGATTCTTGTGTTGATTGTTCGTGCGGAAACAATACAAGCAATAACTCTTGTATTGTTTCTGCAGTTTGTGTTGTTGACCGTTGAGGATTATTATTTATGATAATAATAATCTGAATCTGGAAAATTTTAAATTTTTACGGGTTTGGTCGTCTCAGACATAATCCGGACAGACGTCGTGGCTTTAGAAGCTCACGACCGTCGGCCGGTAACGCAGATCCATTCGGAAGTTTTATTTCTAGAGAGAGAAAAGAGATATATTTACATAGTTGTTGTTATGTAAACGTACTAAGGAGTAGGGTTGGACATAGATATCCGTTATCCGTTCTTTACCCGTTACCCGGCTCGTACTTGTCTAAAAAAATAGGGTCCTTGTAACTTTCGAGTCGGGTAAAGGATACTAAAATTTTGATATCTGCGGGTAAGGATCGAGTTAAGGGTATCTTTTTTTTTTCACTTCCCATCTCGTTACCCGTCTTCGTACTCGATTTGTTATCCAAGCTGTAAATACTCGCATTTTATATCACTAATATTTGATAAACTTAGTTATAAAATAAATTGTATAATATATAGTATAGTATAAATACTCACAACGTCAATCTTTTGTGTTTTTGAATTGTCATCGATAATTTTGGAGATGATGGATTACAAGTTTTAAGTTTTGAAGTTTGTAATATTGTCTATTAAGAGATTTTTTTTCTTTTTTCTAATAACTCTTTCATTTATTTGGTATATAAATTTTTTAACTTTAATTATAAATAAATAATATTACAATTAGGCGAGTAAGGGTAAAGGGCCGGTCAACGAATTTTTGCCGGGTACCCGTTGTATAGGGTACTCACTTTTGCGGGTCGGGTAAAGGTATTGATTATCAAATACCCGGTAGAATTGGGTCGAATAACGGGTAGTCCAAATTTTCATGGGAAAATGTCTTATGCCCAGTCCTACTAAGGACATCTCCAACCCCACTCTATATATTACTCCAAACTCTATTTTGGAGTAAAATTCTCTCCAACCCCACTCCATTTTCAACTTCAAAATGGAATAAACCCATTTTTCCTTCAAATATGGAGTAATCTCATTTTCACTCCATTTTGGAGTTGAACTTTTTTATTTATAAAATGATCCTTCAAATTTTAAAGAAATTCATTTTAAGAGGTAAATAATTATTTTGGTGATGATTATCTATTTGTTTGATATTATTTTTAATTAAATTTTTACGAATTTGTCAAAATCACAAAAAAATTGCAATAAAATAATTCTATTATAATATAATGTGTGAAATTGTGATTATGTGTAAGTTGTTTTTTGTTAAAAATATTTATATACGTCTAAGTTAATTTATGTTATTATGAATTTAATTTTTTAAAAATATATATATTAATGTTATTATGTATGTATGTGTGAATTAATATTAACAAAACATAATGTTACGACTTTAATTTATAAAATAAAAAAATGTTGGGGTAAATTTGTAAATTTTATAAATAAAATATATTATTAGTAATTAATAATAAATAGAAAAACGAAATATAATTAAAATATTGTTTTTGGAGTGAGAAATGAATACATTGGAGTAAAATCCAAGTTCATTTTGGAATCACTCTATTTTTCATTAAAATAGAGTGATACATTGGAAATGCTTTAAAACTAGAGAAAATGTAAAGTTTTATATAATTTATAATTAGGTTACATGGCCTTAGTAACTAAAGTAAAACGATTGTAATATTCTTGGACTAACTTTTCTCAGCACGTCCGAGAGCAAGGCAAAAGTCATCGTTGGCATTCTTGTAACAGTAATGTTCAAGATTAATTTATTATTTGTTTATAAAAATTTTCATGAAAAAGATTGATTCCGAAAATTAATACAAGTGGAAGAAACGTGTATTGTTAATATATTATGGATCTTTAATAATCATTTACTTTTTTCCCTATATCAAAACAAAATAAAATGAAATGAGATTATTATAGATTTAGTTTGTATCCGTTGTAAAATAGTCTATAGAATTGCTAGTGTATTTTTAAATGTTGGAGAAAATTAGATTTGCTCGTTGTAATAATCATGATATATTAGTAATTTTTTATCGACTAATCATGATATGTACGCATTAGTGAACTATTCACTCTTTTGTTTTAGGAAAAAATACTAAAACAATTTTGAAAAATTGTCTAATTACTAAAACAACTTTCACAAAATCTCAAAATCTAACAAAGGGTTTAAAAGACATATAAACCTTGATCATTTTTTGTTATTACAAAATTGCTCTTTTGAATTAAAAAAAAAAAGAAAAAAAAATTGTAATTTCAGAGTTCAAAAACGCAGCCGTGGACACTGATTTCTCATCGGAAAATCACTTAGCGGTGTGGAGCCACCACGATTTCACCATATTCTGACCAAAAATCTGAAAATTCGAAGAAGTGATTTTTTTGGCGTTGTAAGTATGGAATCGAAGTTTTTATCATAGATCTATAATATTTAGGTGCAAACTAGAAAAAATGGAAGATAAATCTGCGTAAACTGAAGAAAAAAAAAGAGAAACAACTGTATTAGGGTTGAAGAACCTGTGAACAAGAGGAAGAAGACGAACGGTGAATTACCGTTTTACCCTTCATTAAACTGTTTAATGGTAGACTTGTTTGAAAGATAAACATATGTGTTATGGTAGAATTGTTTGAAAAATAAACAATTATGTTATAGTAGACTTGTTTGGAATATAAATTATTGTGTTGTGGCTAATATTGGCAATGTCACTTGAAATTTTTATACTTGTTTGAAAAAATTAAGAATTGTGTCCGCATATGGTGAAATTGGTGTATTTAAAAAACAAGTATAACAATACTATTTGACATGTTTAAGAATAATAACAAGTCTACTATTATTGTATATAAGAACACACGTCTATTATCATTTAATATATCCAAACAAGTCTACCATCATTCAATATATCCAAACAAGTCTACCATACACATCGAAAATAAAATAAGTCTATTATCATAACACAAAATGTCATCATTCAATATAACCAACCAAGTCTACTATCTAAATCAAAACAAGTCTATCATCATTCAATAGAAGAAACAAATCTATCGTAACTCAATATAACCAAACAAATCTACCAAATTCATAAAAAAATGCAACAAGTCTACCAATGTCAACAAGTCTACCAAATTCATCGAAAACGTAACAAGTCTACCAATGTCAACAAGTCTACCAACCATGAATTTAAGTTTACCATTGAAGAATTTAAATCTACCACTAGTAATTAGTCTACAATCACATACAAATAAATCTACCACTCAATGATAAGTCTACCGAGATAAATCTACCATTCGACTACTAAGTCTATTATTCAAAAACAAATCTACCATTGTTGGCGTTAACTTTACCACTTCAAAACATCTCTACCACTAAATAAAAATAAGTCTACATAATAAGTGTACCATTCAAATATTAACTCTACCGTTCGTCGATTAAGTCTACGGACTTGAATTAAGTCTACCAACCATTTAATAAGTCTACCGATCAAAATATAAATCTGTCATCACATGAATGGTAGATTTATTTGCTTTTGGCGGAAACTCTTTGCCTGCGTGTCATATCTCATTAATTCCAGAAAGCATGAATTTTCAAAAAAAGTATGAAATACTAAAAACGTCATCAATTTTTTGAACCAAGTTTATATAACCAACGATGAAAGAAAATGTCGATTAATGTGTGATGCACGGATCCATGAATATTTAGGGTCCGAATGTAAAAAGCGGATCAGGCAGTACGGATCGAGCGTATCAAATGAATTGAGCGGAACAAATGCGGATCAAACAGATCAAGGAGTACAAATGCGGATCAAGCAAATCTAGCGCTCCAAAATGTATGTCTGAATGGTGAAAGCAGATAAAAAACGGTCCAAAATACTGTACATATTAATTATAATTAATTTATATGAGAAAAAAAATATTTTATTTTTACATAATTAAAATTATTAAAATTAGGTATTTCAAAGAATTAATTTATAAATGCAAAAAATATAAATAGAAATAATTGTATTATACATAAAACTGTTTCACATACATCAAATATAAAAAAAATGTGGTTAATGTGATACGGTATAGTAATTATCATCAAACTTTAACAAAAAAATCTTGCTTGTATTGGTCAATAATACCATAACTTATTTGCTTAAATGCTTTTATTATTTTATATATTTAAATTTAAATCTATTTTAAAAGAAAATATAGTAACTGTACATGGTGGATCATACTGAATTGCTTGAAAATAGAAATGTAACTACTGTTCAATGCAGTTCGTAAATTTTCTTTGCAATTTTGAACCGCATGCGGTTCATTCTTTATATTTATTTTTTTAATACTTGAACCACTTCTTTTTTACATGAAACATGAATGGAGAAACAAAAGTGAATCTCCCTCTCCTACGTGTGAACCGTCGTTAATCTGCTTTCCCATTCACAGCCTTAGAATCTGACCATGTCCTCATATACCTTTCTAGCTTTTTTTCAATTCTTAACTAGCGTTTTCTGTTCAATACCCTCTTATGAAAATGCAAAAAGAGGGAAAAAGAGTTCGCGGAGTCGAGTGTAGAGAGTGGAGAGTGGAGAGTGGGAGGGGGAGAGGGAGAGTGGAGAAGAGGGGGAGTGAGATCCTCATTAAATAGGGGGTGTGAGTTAATCCAATTTATTTTTTGTTCAAAAGGTTATATCTGAATTGAAAAAAAGTTAGGAGGTTATATGAGGCAATGGTCCCTTAGAATCACTAGAAATATTCTTGAATAATAATTAACCGGAAAGTCGTAAAGTCCAATTTACTATTACAATAATGATTATAAATTAATCTGACTAGAATCACTAGACTGATTGTCCACTAGAGTAACGCGTGGGCCTTTTGTAGTAGTAAATAGTTAGGCAATTAGTTAATTCTATCACAAAAATAATTGACTGTGGCTGCTATGACAGACTAATTTCTCTCGTTTATTTATTTTCATAAATTAGTTACGAGTCTATAGTTGACAAAAGTGTAATTACGAATGAGCGAAACGGGAGACGACATGGGGGAACAACCGCTACCGCCTAGACAACTCGAAAGAATGGTTGACAAGACCATTAGGAACCGGCTAAGCACATTACGAAGAACAACGGACAAGAGATATCGTGATGGTCTCATCCTTTGGTTTGGGACAAGAGCGAATTCGTAGTCGAAGCATTTAAAATATTTCGAATTTCTAATGGTTGAACAACTCTTAGATTTCATTGTAAAAAAGTTTTTCTTTGTTTAAATAAAATTTAACATTCATACAAAAAAAAAAACTCATTCAAAAGAAAGAAAACTAGCAGGAGTTTGCGTATCAATTCAGTAAATTGAGTTTTTAAGGTAAAATGTGATTTATTATTAGCTTCCAAAATGTACAAAAGAGACCTCAAGTCTGAACGTAACTTTAACCCAAAACAGAAGAGTTTATTGTATTCTCCTCAAATTAGCAAAAGAAAGAAGATGAGACTTGTTTTTGGTCAACTGCCTTTAAACGTTAAAGTTGGTTTATATTGACTCTAACTTTGTAAAAAATACTAATTTTATGAAAATATTTATTTGATAAATTATACATTGGGCATTTTAGATAGTGATTTGGAATCTAACACAGTCATGTCTTTTGTAGTTTTGTGTATTTATGTTGTATTGAAATTTGATCAAAGCTAACTAGTGCGATATGTGGCCAGCTCTACTAATTTTTTTTTTTTTTAACTACATTATCATATTACAATTCAGCTGCCAAATTTGTTTAACTACATTATTATACTACAATCTTTTTCATGAAATTTTTTAGAAACAAAATAATAAATTAATCTTGAACATTACTGTTACAAGAATGCCAACGATGACTTTTGCCTTGCTCTCGGACGTTATTATAAGAACCGACAAAAAGCAAAGACCAAACAGAATCAAAGTAAAGAAACAAAAAACTTCCAAAATTACAAAAACCAAATGACTTCTTCTCCTTCTTCTCCTCCTTCTTCTTCTTCTTCTTCTTCTTCTTCTTCTTCTTCTCGCAGTAAGTCTGTGGATTCAGGATTTTCGATCGGACAAAAAGAAGTATTAAGAATCTTGATTCTGTTTCTTGGTTTGATTGCTTCATGTCTGGTTTTATACAAAGCAGCTTATCCTCTGCAACAACTTGATGTCAACAACCTTAGTTCTCTTCTAACTTATGCATCTCCACCATTGCAAAATCTCAACTCATCAGAGACTTCTCCTAAAACAGTAAGCTCTCATCACTCACTCACTCACTATTCAGATCTGATTTTAATTTAGGGTTTGAATATGCACTTTTGTGTCGAATTTGTTGTTGTTTCAGATAATACCAAAGATGAGTTTCAAGGAGATTTTGGCGAATGCATCGATGAAGAACAATACAGTGATAATAACGACATTGAATCAAGCTTGGACAGAGCCAAACTCTTTGTTTGATCTCTTCCTGGAGAGTTTTCGTATTGGACAAGGAACACAACGACTGTTGAAACATGTAGTAGTAGTTTGCTTGGATCCCAAGGCGTTTCGACGATGTATACAACTTCACCCTAATTGCTACTACATTGAAACTTCAGAAACTGATTTCTCTGGTGAGAAACTTTTCAACACTCCTGATTATCTTAAGATGATGTGGCGTAGAATCGAGCTTCTTACACAAGTTCTTGAGATGGGTTTTAACTTCGTCTTCACGGTAATTTTCTGAATTCTCTAAGATCGATTCATTTTGTCGAATCAATGTCTTTTGAAATGGTAGGAATATTTTTGTGTGTGTTTTGCATTCACCAATCATATAATTATGTGGAATCGCGATTTAGAGTCGATTTTTGAAAATTTTAGTTACCAAAATCAAAGGAATTTTTTAGTTTTGCAATTATTATGTTGAGTCAAACAAAAAAAAAATCATTTATTGAACTCTTTAAATTTGTTATGAAAAAAATCACTGTTTTGTAGATTTTGTTGTTTTTAAAATTCATTCCTCTGTGTTATCTTGTTCAAAATATAGAATCAGTTGTTCTAATTGAGAATATGCAGAATGGTGGAAAACACAAAGATTTTTGCGATTCTGCAAGTTTTTACAAATCACATTCCATAGTTTTTAACTTTTAAAGTTAAGAGTGTGAATGATAGTAGCTTATTGGCCTAAAACGCTTTTGCATTTTGGCATTTTAGCATCTTTTGAGTTTTTGTTTGCCGCTGTTTCTTAATTTGTTTTTGTTTAAACATGTGAAATAAAATATTTCATCCACACGAAAAGTTTTCTTTTTTTTTTAATTTCCTTCATAAATCTCATGTTTTCAGTTTTTATAGTTGCCACTTCATATGCGATAAACCTAAGTATTTTTCCGCAATACCTTTTATTTTAAAATAGATTCACGATTTTGAAGTGTTATTAATTGGAGCTAATCCCATTTTACAATCAATTTTTGTGTACGTATGTAAATATAGGACGCAGATATAATGTGGCTTAGAGATCCATTTCCTCGACTATATCCAGATGGAGATTTTCAAATGGCATGCGATAGATTCTCTGGAGATCCTTACGATGTAAACAATTGGGTCAATGGAGGTTTCACATACGTAAAATCGAACAATCGAAGCATCGAATTCTACAAATTCTGGCATAAATCTCGTCTGAATTATCCAGAGTTACATGATCAAGATGTGTTCAACAAAATCAAGCATGACCCTTTTATCTCTGAGATTGGAATCCAAATGAGATTCTTTGATACGGTTTATTTTGGTGGGTTTTGTCAAACGAGCAGAGACATAAACTTGGTTTGCACTATGCATGCTAATTGTTGTATTGGATTAGAGAGGAAGCTTCATGATCTGAATCTTGTTCTTGATGATTGGAGAAAGTACTTGTCTATGTCGGAACAAGTGAAGAACACGACGTGGAGTGTTCCAGTGAAGTGTTTGTAAAATTGATTTTTCCTTTTTTGAAATTTTAATGAATACGAGTAGATTAAAAATGAAAGAGTTTCTTGTGTGTGTAAGGAAAATTAATTGTTCTACTCTCTAATCTAATATAATCTAATCTAATGAAAGAGTTTTTTTTTGTGTTGGCTATTATCTTCCAAGTTCTTAAAGTTAATTTTTTTTGTAGAAAGAATGTTATTTTGTTTGAGTCGTAACTTGTGGTGTTTTTGGTTTGAAATGTTATTGTTGATGCGAAGACTCACTATACAAACAATTACGAACATGCCGAATTATGCCGAATTATGGAATATTTACTTTCACACACACTTTTTGGAAAAATAATAGCCAATATACACACTTCTTGCTACCAAAACACTTTTCCATGAATAAATTACTTTTCCATCTTTTTTCCTTCAAAGACCAATATTTGTTTCTTTCTCTCTTTCCAATATCATCGACACCTTTATCTTCTTCTTTTTTTTTGCCCAATCTCTATCTCCTCACCTTCACTTTCACCACCGAAACCGGCCTCTACCACCGAAACCGATCGGACCCTTCGGATCCGCATCTACATCTGGAACCCACCAGATCTATCTCTCGGTATTCCGCCTCCGTCAATTTTAATCTCTTCGCTTTCCTTGTTGTGCTCGCAAGCCCTGCAGCTTCGATGTTTCCCGGACGTTATCGCCGCCGACACTTAGCAACAAATTCTGCAACCACCGGACTGGTCGCAACTCCGACGTCGACAAATCTTCCCGTCAGCTTTCCCTTCATCGGCCTTTGCCGTATATCCTCTCGACTCCATCACTTGTTATTTGGGTGAAGTGGACTTGGCTCATTATGCTGATGTGTTGGGCTCATGGTCACAATTTGGTGGACAATTCACTCTGGATACGAGATTTTAACAGCAAGACACCACATACACATGCATTGATATAAAACATGTGGTCAATCAATACATCTATTACTATCTGCGTGGTCAATCAATATTGGTCAGGGAATAGTTCCTTCTGAACATTTACCATACGGTGCCAATTGATAGTCCTTGTATGCTCGAATCCGAGATAGTTTATATTTGTATGGTCGAATCCTCGTGGTCGACTCCTCGTGGTCTATTGATAGTCCTTGTATGGTCGAATCCGAGATATCATGTATTTGTATGGTCGAATCCGAGATACCATGTATTTGTATGGTCGAATCCTCGTGGTCAATTGTTGAGTCAACGCAAGAGTATTTTTGTCATGAAAATCTCAAAACAAGAGAAAAAGTGCTCCATTCTTAAAAAGTGTCTATATTGGATATTACTTTTCAAAAAGTGCCTATATCAGATAGAAGCCCCCGAATTATTATATGCAAAAATAGATCTTCTTCATTGTATAAACAATATGCAAATAAGAACAACGAAACTATAATGCTTTGTTGCAAAATAAATGAGTACGAAGTTGAAGCTAAATAGATTGGAGTAATTTGTATTCGAGAACTATTTTTCTTACAACATTTTAACTGATCTTCTTCGTCAAATTCGATTAACTACGAAGATTTAGATTGCAATCCCTCGGAAAACAGTTTCTCTTAGCCGTATCGGAGTTAAGACTTCATCGGGGTGAACTGATATCAATAGTGAGAATACGGCTTAAATAGTCCGAGTTCGAGTTCATTGTCTAAAGTAGAAAAAAAAAAGTCCAACAAAAAATATTTTTTATTTTGTATATGTATTAGAAAAAGAAAAAAAAATGTTATGACAGCACTCACTTTCAAAGGCTTCAAAATGGGTCCCAAATGGATGATTCGAATGTCAACTACAAGTAACCTAAGTTCGGCCCAAAAACCTGATGGTCCACTTTACATTTTTTATTAAATAATATATATTCTCAGTAAATAAACAAATACCAGTAAAACAACCCAAAACATTATATTTTGATATTTTTTTGGTTCAAAGGAAATAAACAAAAAACTAAACTATAGCACCATTTCAAATTAAATATTTTCAGTTAAAAAACAAATATTGAACATTAGTTTAAGTTCTAAAAGGATTCCAGAGAACATTAGTTTAAAGTTTAAACTTTAAAGAGTCAAAGATGAATCGTTTTTGGCGGCGAATTAAAAACATAAGATTTGATTTTTAACTTTTAATTCTGTAAACACAAATAATAAAAAGAAAATGTCGTAGTATCTAATAACAACAACGAATTTAACTGTAACAACAAAGCTGATTAAAAACCGAAACTTTAAAAGAGATCAAAGTAAGTAGAAGAAACTGAGAAGATTCTCAAACTAAAAATCATCATCCATGGCGGATTCTCTTTCGATTGCAACAACAATCGCACCACCACCAAGGAGGAGGTGGGTCGAAACCGAGAAGGCTTTAGTTCCAAAGAAAGCAAAAAATCATTCTCTCTTTCGGGGACACGTGTCGTGTAGGGAATGGTTAAGGTCACTCTCCGTTCCCGGTTCTGTCGAGCGGTGCGTGCCATGTCAGAGTCCGTTCCCCTATGAGCCCGGCGAATCCGAATCATATGCCTCTCTTTTCTCTCTCTCTCTCTTCAACCAAATCACACCATACCTTTCTCTCTCTCTATTTATTTATCGTTTCGCGTGTCGCTTCTCTCTCTCTCTCTCATTCTCTCTCTCTCTCTTTCGTAATCGTACCTCTTTCTCTTTATCTCTCTCTCTCTCTCTCTCTCGTGTTGAGGCCGTGCCCTAGAAGCCCCCCTTTTGTTCAATCCCTAGCTTCCGTTGCCGGATTTCTCCACCTTGATCATCGGACTAGTGTTCAAACTTTCCCGATTTGAGATTTCAGATTTGGTAAGTTCTATTTCTGGATTAAACTCGCTGATTTTTGGTTTTTCTGAATTTCGATGCTTTTTTATCTGTTGATGATTTGGTTTCGTGTGTGGTGGGTTTTTGGATGCTTGTTCTGAAGTTAATGCTGTTTGATTAAAGGACTGATTTTTAGTAATTGGGAAGTCTTGTTTTTTTTTTTTAAGGGAAATTTGGGTTTTGGTTTAGTGCCCAATGTGTGTTGTAATAAATATGATTCTTGATCTCTCATGGTTTTGTGTTTGAATTATCACGATTCTTCGTGTTTCCATTACCAAAAAAAGGCTGTGTGTTTACTTACCAAAGCCTCCTTATACTATCTGAATTTGGCAGTAAGAGTTTCTTTCAGTTTAAAATTGAATCATTGATCTTTAGTTTTAAAGTTTTCTACGTTTAGTATATTGCCTTGAAGAAATGTTCAATTAAGTATAGGAATGTATTAGAAGTAATGGAAGTATTCCCAGGGAGTGAAGGATCAAATCGTTTATCTTGCAAAGCTGTTCTGAGTTGAGATTAGTTACTAAGTTTGTATCTCACTCTTGATTGAGACTCTAGATTTTACGGATTTAGCGTGATGCTTCTAACGTTGTGAACTAACCACCGTATCTAGCGGGGACATCATTTAATTTCGTAGATTCTGTAGCGTTTATGCTTGGATGCTGCTGTTTTGATTTTTAATTTTGTTACAGAAATATAAGACCATATCATTGTAAATGTGAATGGGATTGTGGCTATGGGTCGGTACTATGACATCTGTTCGAATCAGGAAAGAGTTCATTTCCACATTTTCAGTTTATCATTTATGTGACTATTGACTTGTGGAAGCCATTCCTTTCTGTTTTATCATGTTGCATCGTTGATTTGTTCTTTGGTCTGTGTGATATTTCATTTTCGATCAATGTTTCTAAGCATGTGTGTCATCTAACCTTCTTCTTCTTGTTTCAGTGTCTCTTGATTTTAGATTAAGATTTGCCTTACTCATTTTTCTTTGGCGATTTTAGTGTAGGAGCAGAGTTCTTTGAAGGCCGGGATTCTCGTATTCTTTTGTTACTTCTGTAGTTGTGATTTACTCATGAAGGTCTATCCGGTGCTCTATCAGGCAGAAGAGAAGAAAACAGAAATGGAAGATGAAAGATTCAGGCAGTGAAATGATAAATAGAGATTGTGTCATGAAGCAAAAACGAAGAAAACTTCCGTCTATACTGGATTTATTAGACCAAAAAGTGGATGGTTCAGTGGCTTTCGATTCGCCAGAATACTCCTCTTCCGCTAAACCAACTAAGCATCGGCTTAGGACTGATTCAACTCCTGAAAGGGCCGCCTCTAAAAGGAAGGGCAATGACGGGGTAACCTCAATTTTCCTTTTCTTGTGTGTTGTTTTAATAAGCTTTCCTGCTTATTCCATATGTGGTGTTGTTTTGTGAATGCCTTTTTCTTGTTACAGAATTATTTTGAATGTGTGATCTGTGACCTTGGTGGTGATTTACTGTGCTGTGATAGTTGTCCTCGGACCTATCATATCGCATGCCTCAATCCGCCTCTTAAGGTAAACGATCTATTTTTTTCGCTTGTGGCCCTTATCGTAGATTCACAATACCCGGATTGGATAACTTATCTTAAATCTTATCTTTTCTTGTCCAGCGGATTCCAAATGGAAAGTGGGTCTGCCCAAAATGTTCCCAAAACAGCGATGCGCTCAAGACTGTTAATCGTCTAGATGCCACTGCAAAGCGAGCAAGGACAAAAACAACGAAAAGAAATTCGCAAGCCGGACCAAAGTGCGAGAGAGCTTCCCAGATTTATTGCAGTTCTATAATTTCCGGAGAACAATCTTCAGAGAAAGGGAAATCTATTTCAGCTGAAGAGAGCAAATCCATAGGAAAGGAGGTTTATTCGTCTCCGATGGATGGGTGTTCCACTGCTGAGCTGGGACATGCATCTGTGGATGACCGACCCGACTCATCATCTCATGGAGAAGATGATTTAGGAAAACCTGTCATACCTACTGCAGATTTGCCTTCTGATGCAAGGTTAACCATGCTCTCTTGTGAAGATCTCTCTGAATCTCAACTATCAAATACGGAGAAAAATCATGAAGCACCTGGGGAGAAGCTGGAACAGGGTCTTAGCGAGATTGTGGAAAACAAGACAATTGTTGAAGAGGAGAGTGGAAAAGGCAAAAGGAAAAAGCGGAAGCGTGATCCTAATGATGGGGAAAGTCTCAAAAGTTGTAAGACTGACAAGAAAAAGCGTGCAAAGAAAAGTTCGTCTAAAGTGGGTTCTCAGAATACCAAAACATCAGATTTGTCGAGAAAAAAGAAGAAGAAAAATCGCGTGACTTTAAAATCTCTGTCTCAACCTCAACCCAGGATGGAAACACCTGGGAAAGTCGAGGTAATGTTTTCCTAATTCTTATAGGTTTCGTAGTCATTCTAATATGCTGATATTGGGGGATATTTTGTATGAAACCTGGAAATGTTGCATCCATGCCTTCATCTTAAATGTGACATTTTGCAACATCTGTTTGTTCACCAACATCTGTTTATTAGTTGAGATATGACTATACCTCTAAGTCGGCAGATGAATTGTGGAATACCTTTTTTAAAGCTTGGGAGTAGTTTGATGTTTATTCATTAGGATTCTTAAAAGCAAGATTATATAGAGTTGACATACATATCTAATATACTATGTTTGATAGTTCTATTGGTTGCATTCTTCATTTGAAGTTGATCTTGTATCATCTTTTATTTAGTATATGTTTGTAATAATGCAGAAGCTTTCCAAGGAGGAACGTCGTGCAATACGTGACACAGATAAATCTTCTAATAATTTGGATGACAAAATCCCTCTTCCTCCTGGAAACCTGCAGGTAATCAGTCCTTGGTCTCCGCCATTCAGAAATCTTCTTGTTCCTCAGAATTGTCTCTGATGACGTGCCTTCATTTCTGGCGACTTATGTGTTGCTCATGCTTGGTAATATATGTTTTTTTTTTTTTTGTGGCTTCCTATCAGGTTGATCGTGTTTTAGGATGCCGAATCCAAGATCCGAATAAAACCTTGCTGTGTAGTGCTCTTTCGGATGAATTGTGTTCTGATAATTTACTAGCTAATGACCAGCGGGATAGCTCAGTAGTTGCTGAGGACAGAACAGATTCCTCTTCTGAGACAGGTAAAAGTTCCAGGGATTCACGTCTGAAGGATAAAGATATGGATGATTCTGTTATATGTACCGAGGGGAAAGAAGAGATGCTTTTGGAAGACAATTTTGATGCCACATTGAGCAGACATGTGGATAATGAAGATATAAACGCTAGTGAGACAGAAAACGGGGAAATTGGGAAGGAGTTACTTGAAGAAGCACAAAAAGAACCAGGGGAAAAATGCATTGTGGCTGGGGAAGAAGTTGAGGAGCCTATTGCTGCTAAAGCTTCCGATCTTATTGGAGAGACTGTATCGTACGAGTTTCTTGTTAAATGGGTGGGAAAATCTAATATCCACAACAGTTGGATTTCTGAGGAGGAATTGAAAGGTCTTGCTAAAAGAAAACTAGAGAACTACAAATCAAAGTATGGAACAGTTGTAATAAATATCTGTGAAGATAAATGGAAACAGCCTCAGCGTATAATTGCTCGTCGTGTTTCAAAAGAAGGTAACCAAGAAGCTTACGTAAAATGGACAGGTTTAGCTTATGATGAATGCACGTGGGAGAGCTTGGAGGAGCCTATTCTTAAGAAATCACCCCATTTGATAGATCTTTTTCAGCAGTATGAGCAGAAAACATTGGAAAGGGATATCACTAAGGGTAACTCCGCAAGGACAAGGGGTGGGAGTCAGCACAGTGAAATTCCAACCCTCACAGAACAACCTCAAGAGCTCAGAGGAGGTGCTTTGTTTCCCCATCAGCTTGAGGCCTTGAATTGGTTGCGTAGATGCTGGCATAAATCGAAAAACGTAATACTTGCTGATGAGATGGGGCTTGGAAAAACAGTGTCTGCCAGTGCATTTCTTTCCTCGCTTTATTTTGAATTTGGAGTTGCAAGACCTTCTTTAGTTTTGGTTCCACTTTCGACAATGCCAAACTGGCTTTCCGAGTTCTCTCTTTGGGCTCCGCTCCTCAATGTTGTGGAGTATCACGGAGGCGCAAAAGCAAGAGCCATAATCCGAGACTATGAGTGGCATGCTAAGAATCCTACTGGGACGACCAAGAAGACAGCACCCTTTAAATTTAATGTCCTCTTAACCACTTACGAAATGGTTCTGGCTGACTCATCTCATTTACGTGGGGTTCCATGGGAAGTTCTTGTGGTTGATGAAGGGCATCGTCTAAAGAATTCAGAAAGTAAGCTGTTTAGCTTGCTCAACACATTCTCTTTTCAACATCGTGTACTTTTGACTGGCACCCCTCTTCAAAATAACATTGGGGAGATGTATAATCTGCTCAACTTCTTGCAACCATCTTCATTCCCTTCTTTGTCTTCTTTTGAGGAGAGGTTTCATGATCTATCAAGTGCTGAGAAAGTAGAGGAACTGAAGAAACTTGTTGCTCCTCATATGCTTCGCCGGCTTAAAAAAGATGCCATGCAGAATATTCCTCCAAAGACAGAGAGGATGGTCCCCGTTGAGTTGACATCAATCCAGGCTGAATATTATCGTGCGATGCTAACTAAGAACTATCAGATATTACGGAATATTGGAAAGGGGGTAGCGCAACAATCAATGCTTAACATAGTGATGCAGCTGAGAAAGGTTTGCAATCACCCATATCTCATACCAGGTACTGAACCGGAGTCTGGGTCATTGGAGTTTCTTCATGATATGAGGATAAAAGCGTCAGCCAAGTTGACTCTGTTGCACTCCATGCTTAAGGTGCTACAGAAGGAAGGCCATAGAGTTTTGATATTTTCACAGATGACAAAGCTTCTAGACATTCTGGAGGACTACCTGAATATAGAATTTGGGCCTAAAACATTTGAAAGGGTTGATGGTTCTGTTGCTGTAGCTGATCGCCAGGCTGCTATAGCACGTTTCAACCAAGACAAAAACCGGTTTGTTTTTCTGTTATCGACTCGTGCCTGTGGTCTTGGCATCAATCTGGCAACGGCTGATACTGTTATCATCTATGACTCTGATTTTAACCCTCACGCTGATATCCAAGCCATGAATAGAGCTCACCGAATTGGACAGTCCAAACGACTTTTGGTATACAGACTTGTTGTCCGTGCCAGTGTCGAAGAGCGTATTTTGCAGCTGGCCAAGAAGAAGTTGATGCTCGATCAGCTTTTTGTAAACAAGTCTGGATCTCAGAAGGAGTTTGAAGATATTCTGCGGTGGGGGACTGAAGAACTTTTCAATGACTCTGCTGGTGAGAACAAGAAAGATACATCTGAAAGCAATGGCAACTTAGATGTGATTATGGATTTAGAAAGCAAGAGCAGGAAAAAGGGTGGTGGCTTAGGAGATGTTTACCAGGACAAATGTACAGATGGAAATGGGAAGATTATTTGGGATGAGGTTGCAATTATGAAGTTGCTTGACCGGTCAAATATTCAATCAGCCTCCACCGATGGCGCTGATACTGAGTTGGAGAATGATATGCTTGGCTCCGTAAAGGTGAGGAATCATATTCATATGTTCGTGTTGCTAAATGACATGTTGATATGCACCTTTTTTACTCACATCTGATATGCACTGTTATGATATGGTTTCCAGAAGCAAGTTTTTCTTTTGCATTCTGCATCTCAGATATGAAAAAGAAAACCTCCTGGAATTGGTAGAGAGTAATGCTTAGCTGATTAAATAGGAATAGTCAAATTTCACTGGATTTACTTAAAAGACCTTGCATCACCTGAAGACTGCTTCTGGTTGCTTTAAACTACATAATGGAATTGTTTAATGTAAATATTTTTTGTCCAAAATGACAATTACAGTGCTTCCTTTGTTAATGGTTTATAAATTTCTTCTTAAACAGCCTGTGGAATGGAATGAGGAAACAGGAGAAGAACAAGCTGGAGCTGAATCACCTGCTCTGGTGACTGATGATACTCGTGAACATAGTTCAGAGAGAAAAGATGATGATGTAGTTAATTTTATTGAAGAAAATGAATGGGATAGGCTTCTGCGTATGAGGTTGGAATTCTCTCGTGCTCCGAGTTTAGCGATTTAGCTCTGTTATTAGATTCTCTCAATATGATATTGGCAGCATATGTTCTTACTTTGACTACTTATTACTTGTTAGTTGATTTTCATACGGACAACTGTATTTGTAGATGGGAGAGATATCAGAGCGAGGAAGAAGCAGCACTTGGTAGAGGGAAGCGTTTGAGAAAGGCTGTTTCATACAGGGAAGCATATGCCCCACATACCAGTGGAGCTGTAATCGAGGTAACCCGTTTACTCTACTCCCAAAAACATCTTTTGTGGCTATGAATACCTTTGTCATGTCAATTATCAGTATCTCTGTTTTGTAATTACTACAGGGTGGCAATGAAGATGAGAAAGAACCAGAACCAGAACTTAAGAAGGAATATACACCTGCAGGGCGAGCCCTAAAAGAAAAGTTGTAAGTTTAAGTTCTAAGTCTTATCATTGTTCGACATTTGCTAGGTTTGATAAAGTGGAGCTCGAAACTTTTGTATAATGGTATTCTTTGTTTTCTGCAAAACAGTGGGAAGCTGCGAGAAAGGCAAAAGAACCGGCTTGCAAAAAGGAATTGCGTTGAAGATTCTCTTCCTAATGGCAATGTGGATCAGGTAACTGAAGCAGCTAATCAGGATGAAGAAAGCCCTTCAATGATGGACTTGGACGATAGCAAAACTGATGCACAAAAAAGAAAAGCCAGCTCACTAGGGCTAGACAGTTCTTCAGATCCTACACCAGATCTTCCAGCCCAACAACATCATGGCACAGGATGTCCGCCATTTTTACTCCCAAACAATCTGCCAGTTCTTGGACTGTGTGCTCCTAATTTTACTCAACCAGAATCTTCCCGAAGAAATTATTCCCGTCCAAGTAGTAGACAGAACAGAACCATCACAGGACCCCATTTCCCTTTCAATCTACCCCAAACATCAAGCTCGGTTGAGAGGGAAGCAAAGGACCAGGAGCCTTCTACGGGTAAAATAAAGCCACAGAACGTAAAAGAGGAACCTTCTCAGCAGCCTCTTAGTAATCTGGATGGTTGGCATCCACTTCGTCCGGTATTCCCCTCCCTTCTTTACATGCAATTTCTTTCAACATGTCTTCTTCTCATACGCGTGCATATGAAATCTTAACATATCCTATACTTATATATGTTTCAAATTTTATGGGTCTTGCAGTTTCCTTCGCCTGGGGATTTTGAGCGTCCCAGAAGTTCTGGTGCTTCTTTTGCTGATTTCCAGGAGAAGTTTCCGCTACTTAACCTACCATTTGATGATAAGCTGCTTCCCCGATTTCCATTTCAGACAAGAACCATGGGAACTTCGCATCAAGACATCATGGCTAATCTTTCAATGAGGAAAAGATTTGAAGGTACTGGTCATTCTATGCAAGACCTATTTACAGTACCACCTATGCCGTTCCTACCCAATATGAAAATCCCTCCTCCGGATCCACCGGGGTTCAGCCAACAAGAGAAGGATTTACCGTCTTTGGGGTTGGACCAGTTTCCATCAGCTCTTTCATCTATCCCAGAGAACCATCGAAAGGTGTTGGAGAATATAATGTTAAGAACAGGTTCTGGGTTTGGGCACTTGCAGAAAAAGAAAACGAGAGTAGATGCATGGTCCGAGGATGAACTAGATTCTCTCTGGATTGGGGTTCGCAGACATGGGCATGGAAACTGGGAGATAATTCTCAGAGATCCAAGGCTAAAGTTTTCTAAATTTAAAACTCCCGAGTACTTGGCAGCGAGATGGGAAGAAGAGCAGCGTAAATTCTTGGATAGTCTTTCTTCTCTGCCATCTAAATCAAGCAGGACTGATAAGTCCACTAAATCTTCCTTGTTTCCTGGCCTCCCCCAAGGTATAATGAATCGGGCTTTACATGGAACTAAATATGCCACTCCTCCAAGGTTCCAATCCCATCTTACAGACATAAAACTTGGATTCAGTGATCTGGCATCTACCCTTCCGTTGTTTGAGCCATCTGATCACCTGGGATTTCGAAGTGAGTCTTTTCCTCCTATGGCAAATCTGTGCACCGACAATCTTTCTGGGGATCCTTCTGCTGGACCATCTGAACGACCAGGGGCATCAAAAAATATTCCCAACGAGAAGACTTTCCCACTCAACTCTCTTGGTATGGGCAACTTAGTTTCATTGGGTTTGGATAGTTTAAGCTCCTTGAACACACAGAGAATGGAAGAAAAACGGGATGCCATTAAGCGTGGGAAACTTCCTTTGTTTCTGGATATGCCGTTACCTACAATGCTTGATTCAAGCAACAATGTGTTCCTGGGAAGATCATCCAATCCATCTCTCCTTAATCCAAACCAAGTGTTGAATCTCTCCAATACGATGGGGAAAGACATATTGGGAAGTAGCTCTTCAGATAACAAGCTACCTCATTGGTTACGGGATGCTGTGACTGTTCCTACCGTGAAGTCACCTGAACCACCCAGTCTACCTCCAACCGTGTCAGCTATAGCTCAATCAGTCCGCGTTTTATATGGTGAAGATTCCAACACCATTCCACCATTTGTAATACCAGACCCCCCGCCTCCTGTTCCTAGAGATCCAAGACACAGTCTGAGAAAGAAAAAGAAACGTAAATCGCGTCCGTCGAGTCAAATGACTACAGACATTGCTAGTAGCAGCCAAAATGTTGTAGAAAGCAGCTCCCAAGGCAATCCACAAGCATCCTCAACTCCTCCTTTGCCTCCACCCTCTCTATCGGGTGAAAACTCAGGGTCTTCTCAACCCAATTTACCTCCTCACAACTTAAACATCACAGAACCATCTTCCTCCGAGCCAATCAGATTTCCACCACCTGAAGAAGACTCTGTGGTAGCAGCAGCAGCGCCATCTGAAGCACCAGAGCCAAGTATAGGGGGAATTACTGGTACGACAAGGTCTATCTCACTAGAGAGCAAAAGCTCTGAACCAAAATCTACCAACAAGGATGGAAATTCAGATCCGGAATTCGATGAGAAAAGTGAAGGTGATCAACTTCCGCTTCATTCAGATAATAAGCCTTTGGATATGAAACAAGAGGAGCAAGAATCTGAAAATGTGTTGAACAAGCAATGTGAGTCCACAAAGTCTGAAGGTCAAAACAACGACACAGAACAAGAAGACTCCATGATGAATATGGTGTCTGATAATTCTCCTGGTGACGATTAACGTCTTCAATCAAATTGCATTGAGATAACCAGTGTTGCTTTGTTTACGTCTTTGCAATCAAAACGGTACTATATGGTATTAAGTTTTGTAGGTATGATGCAAATCGGTGAAGAAGCAGTATATGTATTGGAACTTCAATTTTTAGCGCTGGCTAAAATTTTTTTGACTGTAAAGCTTGTGTAAGAGAATTAAGAAGCTATTTAGTGATCTAACTAATCGGTTTGGATTGTACCAGTCTGTAAAACTAAACACTTTAGATATTTGTAATGCTTAATACAACTAGAAATCTTAATTCTTGCTGTTAAAAATCAGATTCATACATTTACTAGTACTACCTCTGAACTGGTCTTCAGTTGTCTTGCTCTGGATTGGATATAGTATTCATATTGAAAGAGAAGTTTGAAAGACTCTGATGGATTTAGAAGGTTTATTTTTCTCCTGATATTCAATATGCTTTAGTGATTATAAATTCCACACTTTGGTAGTGGTTGGTGAATATTTTGATAAGAATTGGTCAAAAGAAAACCAACTCAAGAAATTGACACATCAACACTAACCAACGCTCGTTAGCTCAACTAAACTTATATCTTTGTTCAACTAAACATCATTGGTTTCAGGTTGTAGTAATTTGCTAGATTACCCCTGACCATGTTCAACGACTCTTCTTGACTTTTTATTTCTCTTGTTTGCTTTTAATTTAATGTAACGCATGAATAAATAAGAAAATTAACAAACACACTACATGCATATTTAAGTATAAGTCGTGAGTTTGCGAATAATTGGATTGGCTTTTAAGATTTTAGGCGTGGACACTTTAAACATAAACATCATAGGCTTTTTTTTGGTTTTGGATTCGATATACCTAATACCTTATTTATTTGACATGAGTATACATTTTACACTGCTTACATTTGTGATTTGACTTACCAAAGCGTAATTACTATTATTGTTTTTTTATTTTTGAATCAACATTCATCTTATTGAGATAAAAGATGTCCACGAGATAAATCAGGCAATTTGAGTTTTATATATTATTTTGGTTGGTGGGTCATGCACCAAACAAAGCTGTTTGATTGCGTGTTTTGCAATTTTTGATTGATAAAACTAATTGGTTCATACATACTTTTCTCATTTCCAGAATATGAAAATGTGAGACTTGCTTTCAGAAAAAAGCAAAAAAGTGTACAAACGGAAAAGATAACAATAATAAAAAAGATGAGAGATATGTATAAGAAGATTACATATATAATTGATGTATTTGATTATTATTTGATAGATAATAAAAATCTCGAATAAGTTCATGGTTCTAGTCCGGAACTTTGCGGTCAAGTGATAAGGAGACGGATTTATTATGCTAACACGTTACGAGATTGATCCACATTGTTTTGGACACCCATATGGATATGAGTCTTTACTTTCGCCTCATTTGCATACTCGCAGAAAGGGTCTATCCATAAACTGCACCTCCTTAGAAATTAGTCTGAATCTTTTCATACACCTGAGATTTATCCTGATCTATCCAAAAAAAAAGTTCATGGTTCTAAATTAATAACTCAAAAATCTGTTGGTTCTAATAATTATTTTTGTTGATATGCTAGTTTTTTTTTTAACCATTCTAAATTGTTTTTATGATTACTTAAACTACATGGTTAGATCATTGATTAATATACTATACGTTATAAATTGATTTTATGATTACTTAAACCATACGTGTTAGGTCAAAGCTTATCTCTTGACCATTTATAAGTGGAAAGTTGCAGTGTTATATTATCCTTTGTTTTTTTTTGTTTTTTTAGAAGGGTTAATTTGGTTGATAACCAAAAAAAAAAATTATAATCTATAATCTAACTAAAAATCCTAAATCTAGTGGGTAGGATTTAGCCACATAAGAGGGTTTTGGTTAGATTATAATTTATTTTTTTGGTTATACAACCAAATAACTCAGAAAGCATAATGATGTAGACTAAAAGAAATTATATTTGATGTATTGGCTTTATATTTGGTGTATTGACTATAAGAAGTTATATCCATCAGTGGAGTGGAAGTCACATTTCCAACAAAAGAAAAAACAAAACAAAAGAAAAAAGAAAGAGTAAGTAACTATTTCGAAGTTTACTTACTTTTCAATGTTTGAGAAATTTCGTTGTCTGTAATAATTCCAAATCAAAAAGAAAAAATGAAGAAGAGTATAGCTTCAATCAATTAAAATGCAATTTTAGAAATTAAATACAATGGATATAAAACGAACCCAAGAAAATATGACCTAAATGGTCTATAATACAATGTATGTTAATTACAGAGCTTTGGAGTTTTAGAGTTTTTTAATAGATTAATGGATTTTTTTTTTTTTACTTTTGACACCATGATTTTTGAAATGTAGAACAAGTCTTTAATGAAATTTGTGTATGATCTATAGTTAATTCGTAGATCATTTTTCTCTAAATGTAGCACTCAACCCAAATCCACGTTTCCAAATACTAACAAATACCCAATATACCGATTGAGCTATCCACCTCTTAATTGATATTAATTTATGTATTTTATTTATAATTATAGCTAATAAAGAAATAAATTATTAAAACATAAATCAAATATTGGTTTATCATATATATGTCAAATGCTTTTCATTTTTATTAATGTCTCTAATCTCCTTTTCTATGGAATAATCAATCCAACTTGTAAATTTATCAGATTTAGTCACATATCATTGCATTTTTTTCAAATGGAAAGGTGAGAATAAACATACACAATGGGGACATTTATTCTTCTACTATTTAAAACACACAAAATAGGTCCCAGAAGTCTACCATTAACTGAGATCAGACTGATACATATATAGAATAGGTCCAATGAATCATCTTTTTCCCACGAAAAGTAAGTAGTAGTAATTATTTGTTGTGGAAAAATAGTAGTTGTAACTAATTTGCTAATAGAAAAACACGAGCTATGTACCAAAAACATTTACCACTATAGTAGTTTTAGAACTAAATTACTTAGTAGACGACGACGTCAAACAATAATTATTTTGAACGAACAAAACCAAGTTCACCAACCAAAATCAATAATCAATGTCACTTATGTGTGTTCTAAGAATATGATCAAAATACCATAGGTGCGGCTCTAGAAGGTCTCGCCATCTTTATATTTTCATTGTTTATGTTTTATAAAATTACTGATCAAATTAATAAATTTATTTATTGTTAACTTTAATTTTTGTAATTTATATAAATTTATTCATACCAAAGATAAAATGTTGCTTTATAGAAAGGAACTTCTTTTTAATATAAAATGTCAAGTTCTATAAAGATAAAAGATAAAATGTTGATACAAATTGATTTTCAAACTCCTAAATTTAATTTTATTTTTATAGAAATCGATTTTCTCATTTCTTTTCTCTATCCCCAAAATAGTTTTATTATATAAAGTTTGATGCGTCAAACTTTGTAATTAATACGATTGTGACACGTGTCAAGTTGGTCTACCAGATTTTGACACATGTTAAAAAAATAAAATCAATTAGATTTTGTCACATGTATCACATAAATCTTATTTCTTTTTAAACTTATATATTTGTATTTATCAAATAGATTATAAAATCAATATATACCAAAGATTTTTTAATTAACTTTTAATTAATAATTAGTTAATAAGTATGGTTTATTCTTTCAAAATTTTATCTTTATTATATGTCTTCGTTTTGTTTTATTTTTCATTAAACCAATTTTTTTCTTTACGTGTATTAGATGAAATATGTTTTAAGATTTTTTCACAACAATATTAATTAATACATGTGTAATTATTTTTGAGTTCAAATAGACTAAGGTTTACATATTCAAATCTTCGTTGATTATAATATTTTGCTTTTATATAATAAGGTTTTGTGCTTTCTCAATATTCTCACCAAATAATTTTAGACTTTGATAATCTCTTCCACAAATTTTATTTCAGCTTTTTCATTAGAAAACAACATCGATTACTCTCTTATTCGATAGGTGAGATAGATTACGGCGATCTATTTTAGTTTGTGAGATTAATAAAAAAAAATTCTAACTCAATTTGCTTTCGTTGTATTATTTACAGCATAAATATCATCACATCAATGACTACTCAACCAAAAAAAAAGTATCTACTATTTAAAATTAGATTAGTTAAATAAAAAATATGTTTATCGTTGTACAATAATACATCATATCAGAAATGGGAGGCAAGAAATTTTATGAAAATAATGAGATTATAGGAATACACTTTCTATTACTTGATGAAAGTATTAGCATACTATTATTTTATATCAATAAAAGTCTTAATATATTACTAATTACTTGATTAATGTTTAACTATAATTTGTTTTTATTTTAGCGCAAGTAAATATTATTCAAGGTTTTGTACATCATTCGCTTCTTACAAAATTTGAGAATCAATTATGTGAAAAAAATCTTATTAAAATTTGCTAAATTTATGAGATTCAATTCGTCAATATTTTGAAAAATAGATATATGAGTAGATACATAAAAAAAATTGAAAATACCACTTTTAGAAAATGTCACATTTTCAAAATCTTTACAAAAATACCACTTTTTAAAAATTATTTATTCATTATATAATTTATGTTTAGGTTAATAATGTTGTATTATGGTTTAGTTTTGAGGGTTTAGGGGGTTTTAGGGATCAAAATATTTTTTAGTGTTTAGAATTTTAAAATTTAGGCTCTAAAAATTCATAAATAGTGGCATTTTTACAAATAGATAACCTATAGTGACATTTTCGCAAATGTACACACCAAAAATGACATTTTTGCAATCATCCATAAAAAAACTTTATCCAATTAGGAATAAAACAAACTAACTATTTGAAAATATGTGACAAATTTAATTGAAAAGAAAATAAATTAATTCAAGAGAAATTTTAGAAAATGCCATTTTGAAGTGTCACTTTTCAAAAATGCCACATTTTCAAAAAAAATTACAAAAATGCCACTTTTAAAAATTATTTATTTATTATATTATTTATGTTTGGGTTAATTATGTTATATTATGATTTAATTTTGAGGGTTTAGGGGTTTTTAGGGTCAAATCATTTTTTAGGATTTAGAATTTAAAGATTTAAGTTCTAAAAATTCATAATTAGTGGCATTTTTGCAAATGGACAACCTATAGTGGCATTTTTGCACATGTACACACCAAAAGTGGTATTATTGTAATTGTCCCTTAATTCAAACATGAATATGAAAACTAATTATTTTAAAAAGACGTGATCAAATTTATTTGGAAATTAAATAAGAAAAAAATAAAAATAAAATAATAACTATTAAATTTATTTAATATCAATGTTTCGATTTTATTTTGTTTATTTTTATAGGTAATTTAATTTAATTTTTTTACTTTTCTCAATTTGATTTTTTCACAAGTTATAAAATATTTTATCATAAACTCGCATATATACGAATTCTTTACTTAGTAAATAAATAAAACTAAACAAATTTTTCTATCAACCAACATAGTAATCATAACATTTTCCTTTTACTAGATAGTTTGCATAGTATAATAATAGATTTTTCCTAAAACAATAGCTGTATAAATAGATCCTGTAAATAAAAAAATAGATTCGGTTTATTTCTTTAATTGGTCGTGTTCAATGACGACGATAACAACAAGCCTAATAATGTAATTAGCTCAAGTGATTAGCCTTAGGGGTAATATCGTCATAATTTGGTGCGTGTTTTAGTTGACAAATTGCTTTCTCCACTTTCTCTCTCTACGAAAATAATTTTTAACTTTTTTTTTTTTTTTTGTATTTTTTCGTCTAATCCTCCATTGATTTTGTACATAAAGCAAAACACAAAGGATCTCTGAAATTTCAAATCACCATCGTCGAAGAAATCTTCTTCTTTTCCTTCTTCGATTTGCTCGGAAAATTTCCCCTCCCCCGTCTGCTTGACGTCGGAATTCACCGGAAATGGCGCCGAGTAGACGGGATTTACAGCTTACTCCGATAACCGGAGATGGATCTTCGGCGGCGGAGATCGGTGCGATGGAAGAAGTTCGTCTTCTAGATTCGTATGATGATGATGAAGAGAACGCCGATGTATTGAGTAAGATCGAGGCAGGAGGTGGAAGCGGTTTGAGGAAGATTCAGGTTGGAGTAACCGGTATGACTTGTGCTGCTTGTTCTAATTCCGTCGAAGGAGCTTTGATGAGCGTTAATGGCGTCTTTAAAGCATCTGTTGCTTTATTACAGAACAGAGCCGATGTCGTCTTCGATCCCAATTTAGTCAAGGTTTTAACATTTGTTTCCATTTTTCTCGTCTTCGATTTGGGTCGATTTATGATTTATGAAATTCGTTAGAAATGGTGGATTTTTGAAATATCTCAAGTTTAGAGCTTTTTCGCAGTTTTTTTTTGTTTTTTGTTTTAAATATGAAGCATTTAATTGGGTCTGTTTTAGGAAGAGGATATTAAAGAAGCTATAGAGGATGCTGGATTTGAGGCAGAGATTTTGGCAGAGCCTGTTACTACTACTGGGACAAAAACACAGGCTACTTTGGTTGGACAGTTTACAATTGGAGGCATGACATGTGCAGCTTGTGTTAACTCAGTTGAAGGTATTCTAAGAGATCTTCCTGGTGTGAAAAGAGCAGTGGTAGCCTTGGCTACATCATTAGGAGAAGTTGAGTATGATCCAAATGTAATCAACAAAGACGATATTGTTACTGCAATCGAAGATGCTGGGTTCGAAGGTGCGCTTGTGCAGAGTAACCAGCAGGACAAACTCCTTTTGAAGGTTGATGGCGTCTTAAACGAGCTTGACGCTCAGGTTCTAGAAGGTATACTTACCAGATTGAATGGGGTTAGACAGTTTCGTCTTGACAGGATATCAGGAGAGCTTGAGGTGGTGTTTGATCCGGAAGTTGTAAGTTCAAGAACTTTGGTTGATGGGATTGAAGGAGAAGGATATGGGAAGTTCAAGTTGCGTGTCATGAGCCCTTATGAAAGGTTGACTTCAAAAGATACTGGAGAGGCCTCAAATATGTTTCGACGTTTTATCTCCAGTCTTTCTCTCAGTGTGAGTTACTTATCTGCTTTATGGAATGCACACACCATTTATTATGCATTCAACAGTCTTGAATCTGTTATCTAATGTCATTAATAAAAAAATGATTTTCTTAATCCAGATTCCTCTCTTCTTCATCCAAGTAATCTGCCCCCACATTGCTGTTTTTGATACCGTACTGATATGGAGATGTGGACCCTTTATGATTGGTGATTGGTTGAAATGGGCCTTGGTAAGTGTTATTCAGTTTGTTATTGGCAAGCGCTTCTATGTTGCCGCATGGAGAGCTCTTCGAAATGGTTCAACTAACATGGATGTGCTGGTCGCTTTGGGCACGTCCGCGTCTTACTTTTACTCTGTTGCGGCTCTTTTATATGGAGCAGTCACTGGCTTTTGGTCTCCAACATACTTTGATGCAAGCGCCATGCTAATCACGTTTGTCTTGCTGGGAAAATATTTGGAATCTCTTGCAAAGGGGAAAACCTCAGATGCTATGAAGAAACTAGTACAACTTACTCCAGCAACAGCGATTTTACTAATTGAAGGCAAAGGTACTTTAACTAGTCCTATGCATCAAAATGATGGTTGTATGGAATATGCTCCTAATGAGGATTGTTGATCTATTTGACTTTGTTTAAGTTTAATTTCATTTCTTTCTTCCATTTTCTAGGAGGAAAATTTGTAGGGGAAAGAGAGATAGATGCATTACTGATTCAGCCTGGTGATTCATTAAAAGTTCTTCCTGGTGGAAAGATCCCTGCAGATGGTGTAGTGGTCTGGGGTTCAAGTTATGTCAATGAAAGTATGGTGACTGGTGAATCAGTTCCTGTATCAAAAGAGGTTGATTCTCCCGTAATAGGGGGTACTATTAATATGCATGGTGTTCTTCACATGAAAGCTACAAAAGTGGGATCTGATGCAGTTCTGAGCCAGATTATTAGTTTGGTCGAGACAGCTCAAATGTCCAAAGCTCCTATTCAGAAGTTTGCGGATTATGTAAGTTTACAATATAGACATGTATTGAATTGGGGATGTCATCCATTGGTATTATTGTGTGTTCTTTTGTGATATAATAATCATTAACAGGGCAACAAATTTACCCTGGCTTGTCCCATTTGCAGGTTGCTAGTATTTTTGTTCCAGTAGTGATTACTTTGGCATTGTTCACTTTAGTGGGCTGGTGAGATCTAGTACCTTAGCTTTTACCATTATCCAATATCAAAGCATGTGGGAGAAATTTGTTTCTCATGTCTGGACACTAATGATTTTGTAGGTCAATTGGTGGAGCTGTTGGAGCTTACCCAGACGAATGGCTGCCGAAAAACGGGACTCACTTTGTTTTCTCACTTATGTTCTCAATATCCGTTGTGGTAATTGCTTGTCCTTGTGCACTTGGCTTGGCAACACCGACCGCTGTTATGGTGGCAACAGGAGTTGGAGCAACCAATGGTGTATTGATCAAAGGAGGTGATGCATTGGAGAAAGCTCACAAAGTGAAGTATGTAATCTTTGACAAAACAGGCACCTTAACTCAAGGGAAAGCTACCGTGACAACCGCAAAAGTTTTCTCAGAGATGGACCGTGGAGAATTCCTCACACTTGTTGCTTCTGCTGAGGTAAGATAAATTTTCTTTCCTAGCCTCTTGAATTGTTAGTGATATATAAACGGTTACTAAAGCTTTTCATAGTGTCTCTTAATTTCCTTAGGCTAGCAGTGAACACCCATTGGCAAAAGCTATAGTTGCCTATGCTCGACATTTCCACTTCTTTGACGAATCCAGTGAGGGCGGCGAAAAAAATAACAAAGAGTCTCAAAACTCTGGGTGGTTACTCGATACTTCGGGTTTCTCTGCTCTTCCTGGAAAAGGAATTCAGTGCTTAGTCAATGAGAAGATGATCCTGGTTTGTGTTTTATTCCATAATAATTATTTACTTCATGCTTTTTTGTCCTGTTCTCGCCAACTGAAAGAAAGAATTTTCTTCTCTCTCTTTGGTCAGGTGGGAAACCGTAAACTTATGTCAGAAAACGCCATAACCATCCCAGACCATGTGGAGAAGTTTGTTGCGGATCTTGAAGAAAGCGCAAAGACAGGAGTCATTGTAGCCTATAGTGGCGAATTAGTCGGCGTGATGGGAATTGCGGATCCGCTTAAGCGAGAAGCAGCTGTTGTTGTGCAAGGTCTCCTTAGAATGGGTGTTCGACCCATAATGGTTACAGGTGATAACTGGAGAACAGCAAGAGCAGTCGCTAAAGAGGTTAGAATCCCAATTCACAATCTCTGCGATTAGGGATGAAACATTGTCACTAAAAAAGATGCGGTTTTCTAAAAAGAAGAATCGGTTTTTGTGTGTGTGGCATGAGTTCAGGTTGGTATCGAAGATGTGAGAGCGGAAGTAATGCCAGCGGGGAAAGCAGAAGTTATCCGTTCACTCCAAAAAGATGGTAGCACAGTAGCGATGGTAGGAGATGGAATCAATGATTCGCCCGCTCTAGCCGCTGCCGACGTGGGAATGGCGATTGGTGCAGGGACAGATGTAGCAATAGAAGCAGCGGATTACGTTCTGATGAGAAACAACTTAGAAGACGTCATAACAGCCATCGATCTCTCACGGAAAACCTTAACAAGAATCCGTTTAAATTACGTTTTCGCCATGGCGTACAACGTAGTGTCAATCCCGATAGCAGCAGGAGTGTTCTTCCCGGTTCTGCGGGTGCAACTGCCGCCTTGGGCCGCGGGAGCGTGTATGGCACTCTCTTCAGTTAGTGTTGTTTGCTCTTCTTTGCTTCTAAGAAGATACAAGAAGCCAAGACTTACCACTATTTTGGAATTCACCAAGGAGTAACTTTTTCTTCTTCTAATTTGAGTGCCACTACTTTTGCTTTGGAAACCAAAAAAAAAAGGAAAATAATTTGTATTTACTTTTTGTTGTTGTTTGTTGTAATTTTGTAAGTTGGTCTTGAGAAGATTCTTCTTATATGTAGGAGAATCTCTCGGCCTTTATTGTAAAAAAAAAAAATGGTTTCTTTACTTGTGCTCGATTGATGTAGTATAGGTAAATTAGTGAAATGTAACAAACTATGTCAAGTTGTGAGAAACTGGAATCAAATATATATATGTAAACAGTTTCAAAAAGTGCACTGTCTGGCTGGTGAAGAGGCCAAAAACATCGACTTTAACCAAACCGAAGAAACAAACCAAATCGTCTCAGAACCGATTACCGAACCAAAAACCGATTATCGAATAAACCAAACCGGATGTACCAATTCCACAAACCGGGATACTCTCTCAGTTATCTCCTATAAACCCTTGGCGCCGAAATTAGGGGCTTTTCTTATCTTCGCGATTCTCTCAGCTCCCTAAAGTTTCTCCGGCGACAATTCACCGGAACATTGAGTCCTCGTTGGTATGAAAACTATGAATTTGATTTCTCGAACATTGACAAGAGTTGTATGTTCCTCACTTTACCACTCGAGAGCAGCGAAGCTCCCTACCCAGAAATGGGCCATCTCGCAGCAAATCCGTTTATGTACAGTCGCCGTCAGCGGTAAAATCAACGGTGGAGGAAGGAAGCCCGGAGCTAAGGCACCGGTGATTCCGCCGGAGAAAGAATTGGCTCGACCGAAGATGATTGAGTACCAAAGGGAAATAGCGAATTGGGTTAATCTGATTGGATTCGTTGATCAATCCATTCAATTCGAGTCTCATTCCGATGGAAAGTTCTGGGCTGGAACTGTTATTTCCCAGCGATCCGCTTCAAAATCTTCTAATTTTTGGTAACATTTTCTCTAAGCTTATCTGGTTTTGATGTTTGGTGTGGTTATTGTGGAATTCAACATTTATCAAAGTTGACAACTTTTGCAGGATTCCGATTATATTCGAAGGAGATTTAGCTAAGATTGCAGCTCACCATGTAAAGAAAGACGATCGGATTCATGTTTCTGGGAAGCTGTTTATAGATTCACCTCCTTCCAATGTGACGTATCCTCAATCCAATGTCCAGGTGATCTTTGAATAGGAATTGAGTGTATGATTAGTTCATTGGATCTATAAATAACATATGAAGGTTCCTCATAACAGATTATGGTTCAAAATCTCAACTTTCTGGAGACTACGATCTCACCACCTGAAAAAGATAACATCAGCACCAAGAAGCAGCCTGGTATGTCTTATATCTATGCTATGGGAATACTTATGTTGTGTATCTGTTTTCTTAAACTTTACGATACTCTCTTGTTAAACTGGCGGCTATGATAGGTCTTGATCAAGTCTATTAGGAGCTACCTTTCTGTCTTTTTTTATACAGTGGTTTAATCAACATGATTCTCTTTGGCACTATCTCTTTTGCAAGCTAACAGTTTGATTATATTGTATTTTCAGCAAGATCCAAGAAGGTTAAAGTCATAGATGAAGAAACCTCTAATGCTTGGAAGCACCTACTTGAAAAGCCTAAAGAGTGGTTGGATCACCGTGGAAATAAAGCAAGTGGATTGGTAAATGCACTTTTAATTTGGATTCGTTTTTGTCTCAGTCATGTTACTTGACATATTCGACTACAAATCTTTCGGTTTATTGATATTCCCCTCTGCAGGTAAAACCAAAACATCCTGACTTTAAGTGCAAGGATGGTGGTCTTTCTCTGTGGCTCGACAGCGCTCCTAATTGGGTTTTACAAAAACTCCAAAGGCTTGAGTTTGATGTTTTTGTCCCTAAAGTAAAACTGAAACAACTTAAAGGTAAGTTTCCTTTTTAGCAAGTATTAGGCAGGCATGCGTATGTGGCATTTTGTTACGGTCTCGTTTTCTAAAGCGAGCTGTCCTGATATGAAGGAGAGGAATCATGGAAGGATTTGGCTCAGAACCCGGATAAATGGTTGGACTACCGATCAGATAAGGTAATGTATTGCGCTTTAAGTTATCTTTGAAGACACTAGTCTCTTCCCGTTTCTCCTCTCATGTTCTTTTCAACTTCCCACTAATGTTTTTCACTGTATGGTAGACAAACCCGAAAGCCCCTGACTTTAAGCATAAGGAGACTGGTGAAGCACTGTGGATGACTGACTCTCCTACTTGGGTACTGTCAAAGTTACCACCTCTAAAGAAGAACCAAGAACGACCTCTCATGGCCAATACTGTCTCGCAGCCAATACCAAAACTACTTAGAAGTAAGTTCTCCTTTTATCAAGTCTAGGCGGCTATGTGGTGTTTTGTTACTGTCTCGTTATCTAAACGAGCTATCATGAGATGCAGGAGAGGAATTATGGAAGGATTTGGTTCAGAATCCGGATAAATGGTGGGATAATAGATCAATCAAGGTAATACATCGTGCTCGTGTCATCTTTGAATCTTTGAAGACACATCTCTTTTCATTTCCTCCCTCATGTTCATTTTTAACTCTCCCAATTATGTTTTTGAACCACTTGTAGAGAAGCGCGAAATCTCCTGACTTCAGGCATAGGGATACCGGTGAAGCACTGTGGATGAGTGATTCACCAGTTTGGGTACTGTCAAAGTTACCACCTTTAAAGAAGAACCAAGAAAAGCCTGTCATGGCCTAAGGCTAAGTTCGTACTGAAATATTATATTCCCATGTTAATTTTGGTCACCAACAATGTAAAAAGTGCCTATGACTTTATTTCTACGTATTTAACTAGAATTGGTAGAATTACTCTCAAGGATACTGACTGAGAGAGATCAACAAAATTAGCAACATATCTAGTCTTTTTTTGGTACCAAGATTAATTCCCTTACTTTTGGAGAAAGTATTCATCTGTGAGAGTTTTCAAAATGATTAACGTTACACCCAATGTATGCTTTATGGAACAACAAAACTGATTGATCAATTGAGTCACCAAAACATTCACTGTTCATGACATGGAAGTGTTTAATTCAGCTAGATCAGCGTCATCAATAAAGTAAGGTGCAGATTTAGCATAGCAACACAATAGAATCATTTGAGATAAACACAATGGATCAGTCTCAGGCCTTATTCAAACTCAAACACAACTGAATTATGAAAACCAAGAAATTCCATATAACATAACATAGCTAACACAACATTCATGTTTTGTCTGCAAATAACATAGCATTGTATAAAAATATTTATTCATATTATGAAGATAGCATATATATCTTTGAATAAGTCTTCAAATTTGTAGAGGAAAGCATAAACACTTCAATGTCTAGCTCTTCTTCTGGCTTTGAAGAACCTCTCTCTGATTGAGATTCATTCTTTTACAGCCTCACTCATTTGCAACCGGTTCGTAGGAGATTCTTCACAACACCTAAATCTCACCTCCACAATCAGAGTCAAGCACTCAGCAACAGGGAAGCCGATTCTAAGGCAGTTGTGAAGAATTGATTCGTCTGTGACATCTAATACTCGTTATGGCAATGCAGACTTAATGTAGCTGCCGAGGGTAAAGTTTCCCCCAAATAACTCATTGGTTGGTCTTTTTCCACTGAACATTTCCAAAAGGAGAATCCCAAAGCTATACACATCACCATGTATCGATACCTGCCCTCCCATTCCATATTCTGCACCATAATTCACAGTAACAAGATTGGAGCAACAAAAAGAATATACTAATTTTCTTCATTCAAAAATTACATATATGTAATAGTTTAACCTGGTGCGGCATAGCCAATGGTTCCTTTTACTCCGGCCGAGCTAAGTTGCTTGAGAAAGGATTCCTGGTCGACTTTGAGGAGGATCCAAGCGAGACCAAAGTCGCTAACATGGGTGGTTAAATCGTCATCTAGAAGGACATTGCTTGGCTTAAGATCGCAATGAGCAATAGCTTCATGGCAATGAACATGAAGATAGTCCAAAACAGAAGCCACGTCTATTGCTATATTAAGCCTTTCAAGAAGGGTCAAGGTTTTTGAGGGCCTACGGATCTCTTCCACTTCCTCTGGGTGCAACCACGTATCCAAGCTTCCATTTGGCATGAACTCATAGATTAGAACTCTAAAGTCATTTCCTTGGAAATCAATACCTGAACTAGCCGTCAACAGTTTCACAAGATTACGATGCCAATGTTCTTCAGGGATTCACATTCTGCCATAAAGCTCCTCATTGCCCCCACGTCTCTGCAGGTTTAGAACTTTCACTACAACAACTTTGTTCTCTGCCAGAAGCAATGCTTTAAACACAGTACCAAAGCTACCTGACCCAATCAAATTACTCAAAGAGAAGCCATCTGTCGCATTTCGAAGATCTCCATAGCTTATCATTTCATGGAAATCCCCCAAAATGGAAGGAGTTGCTTCACTGGTCTTGTTCTTCTTTCTGTTTTTGAACCAACGAAGAGAAATAGAAGTAACGAACAACAACAAAAGCAAAGATATGCCTATGCTTATTCCAATTACAACTTTCTTAATAAGAAGGGAATGCTTTGTCCCCCTCGCCGGTGCTTGCAAAAAGCATGGCTTTAGTTGCAATTCCAACACGCCTCCACAGAGGTTTCTGTTTCCAAATACTGAAACTATAGTAGTATTCTTAAACTTTCCTTCTGTTGGCACTTTTCCCTCGAAGTTGTTTATTGATAGATTGAGATACTCCAATGAGTTAAAGTTTGCGAGATATCCAGGAATACTTCCAGAGAGGTTATTGTTCGAGAAATCAACCTTTTTAACACCCACCAACCCACTTATGTCTGGAATGGTTCCATCGAAAGAATTTCCTTGCAGTTGAAGTTGTTCCATCGAGAGACACTTTCCCAAAGTCTGGGAGTTTCCCGGATAGCTTATTATGCGCAATAGATAGTGTGCCAAGATTTTCATGTCGTCCAACTTCTGGTAGAGAGCCGGCCAATGAATTATTTGACATGCTTAGTAAAACGAGGGGTGAGATTTGCATAATCTCCTGAGGTATAGTCCTATTCAACTTATTATACCCAATGTGTATAATTTCCAAGACTTGGAATGATTCCTTCAAAACTGTTGTTGGACAAATAGGGTTTTACTAACCGAGTCATGTTGCTTATAGATGATGTCTCTCCTGACATTCTATTTGAATGGGCACTTAATATCCCTAAACTTGAAAGCTTTCCAAGAGAGGTTGGGAGTGGTCCTGTCAAAAGATTTTTTTCTAACGCAAGTGTTTATAGGCTTATGAGATTCCCAATGTCATGCGGAATGCTTCCAGAGATGAAGTTCGTTCCAAGCTGTAACTCGATGAGGTTCATTGACAGATTGGCGATAGAGGTAGGCAAGTCACCCCCAAGCCTATTGACAGCCACACTTAAGAGTTGCAGTTGGGTGCAGTTAGTTAAAGCACCAAGAAAGTCAACATCTTCATCAGAAAAATTCCCCAAAGAATTACCATGAAGAAATAGGACTCGCAAATGTTGTACTTTTCCAAAGCTCGGAAGAATACTTCCTGTCAGACTGTTAAGCTCCATTTCCAACTTTTCAAGAGTTGAGATATTAGGAGGTGTTGTTGAAATGGTTCCTGTGAGCAAATTATTTCCCATATATAACCGTCGAAGCCTTGGTAGCAAATTACCAAAATCAGGCCTCAGGCTCCCAGAGAAACCATTACCAACGATGTTTAAATACTCAAGTGAGGATATATTGTAAATTGCGCGAGGAAAAACACCTGAGAAACTGTTCTCTGCTAAATGAAGAGCCACCCTTTGAGTCAATCTAGCTATACCATCAGGAATTCCCCCTTCAATATTGTTATCACCAAAGCTAAGTTGTCTGAGGGATGTCAAGTTTCCTAGAGATGCAGGTAATTCTCCTTTCAAGTTGTTTAGACCAAGATCTAAAGAAACAAGCTTCGTCAATGTCAACGACCCTAGTTCTGAAGGAACACCGTCTTCAAGTAAATTTGAAAATAACTGAATGTTTGACAATCTAGAGCAGTTAAACAGACTGGCCGGAATCCCACCTTTGAGAAAATTTAATGCCATAACAAAATGTTGAAGTCTAAACAAGTTCCCCACCTCTTGAGGGATGGTTCCACCAAGAGAATTCTCTGCGAGATTAAGTGAGATGAGAAACGAAAAATTACCAATAAATGGTGATATCACCCTGCCTAATTGCAATCCTTCGACGTCCAAACCAGTAACTCTCTTGTGTTTCCGGCCACATGTAACGCCGATCCAGTTGCAGATTGGAACTGAGTTGTTCCACGAGGACAAGACAACTCTCTTGTCTTCAGAGACTTGAGACTTGAGACTTGAACTCGAGCAACGCCTGCTTATCAGTTTCATCGGTAAAACCATATGCTTCAAGTAACATAAAAGCACTGAAAGCAAATAAAAGAAGAGGCTCCTGCTGCTCATATTTTGCAGGGAAGGAATACAAAGGGACGAACAAATTGCAAAATGCCTTTACCTTGTGATGATAATGCTGCTTAAAGACGAAATACAACCACAAAACAAAACTGCAAGACTTTTCCAAAATCAAGCAAGTCAAGTAGTCAAAAAGACAAAAACATTTCACTAGACTTTTCCACTTTTCTACGTACATCATCGGTTTATGAAGAAATAAATCCGAGGCCGAGGCCGAGGCCTGAGCTCGCAATGGCGAACTGTGTGGTGTTTTATTATTTTAAAAACGGCAAGTGACGCTAAACCGCTACAGAAAAAATGCCAGCTAGTTGGACTGTAAACATGAGTTTTTTACTTGGCCAAGAGCCTGGTTCTTCAAAAACCTGCCAGAATCAGCACTGGTGGTTAAACCTGTAGGCAGGCCTGCTGAGCCCACGGCCAGCCTGCGGATACCAATGTAACTTCTTTTTTTCAATTGTAATTCTTTTTTTATCTTCGATGGCACAAGTCCTGCATTCATCTGGTCGGGTCTTACTCAATGTGGAATCTGAAACAAATGAATTACTAATTAACATTTATACAGAACAATAATTGAGGGCTAGAGAATTCTGTTTGTATGGAGTTGTAAGACACGAAAACTGTGTAAACACTTAGTTTCGAGAACTTACTTTGCCAGTTTCAGTTGGGTCTGCAGGATTATTGTTGTTGCTCCGGTCACCTGCTACATTTCTCTGATCCTCTTGTTGAAATTCTGGATTTCTTGCTGCTCCGTGTGCTGGACCATAGTTTCCACCACTTTGCGGATTATAATTCCCTTGTCCCATTTGGTTATAGTTCACCGGAATCCCTTGGTTGAAGTTTGTAGACGTCCCTTGACCGTAATTGGTTGGTATTCCATTAGTGTAGTTTCCTTGGTGTGGAGGCACCGATGCTCCTTGGCTGTGGCTATAACTCGCCTGATATGAAGGCACTGCACATCCTTGACCTTGCCATTGCCCAGGATTTGGAGTTCCTTGGCCTTGATTGTAACTCCCCTGATAATGAGGCATTCCACATCCTTGACATTGCCATTGTCCAGGAAATGGAGCTCCTTGGCCTTGATAACTTAACTTATATTGAGGCATTTGATTTCCTTGACCGTGCATGTATCCATGGATTGGAGTTCCCTGACCTTGATTGTAACTCAACTGATATTGAGGCATTTGACTTCCTTGACTTTGAGCTTGTCCTGGATACATCTGTCCAAACTGCGCAGGAACATAGTTTCCACCGTTCTGTGGACTGAATGTCCATTGACCTCCTTGGCTGTAATGTTGTTGTGGTCCTTGAAGAAAGTTACCATGTGGTGGTCCTTGGTTGTAGTTCGCAAATGCCCATTCACCATAATTGCTTGGTGTTCCTCGGTTGTAGTTTCCTTGGTATGGAGGTACCTGAGCTCCCAAGCCTTGGCTGTAAGCTATCTGATATGAAGGGATTTGACCTCCTTGGTTGTAACTCCCTTGATATGGAGACGATAATGGACCTCCTTGACCTTGCCCCTGTCCAGAATACCCATGTCCAAATCTTTGACTTCCTGCTTCTTGTGCAGGACCATAGTTTCCACCACTCTGCGGAGTGTAACTTCCTTGGCCCGTTTGATTGTAATTTTCTTGTGTGCCTGGGATGAAGTTGCCTTGTGGTGGCCCTCGGTTGTAGTTAGCCAATGCCCCTTGACTGTAGTTGCTTGGTAATCCTTGCGATGGAGGCGTCTGAGCTCCCTGGCCCTGGCCTTGGCTGTAACCCATCTGATAGGAGGGTATTTGACTTCCTTGACCTTGCCCTTGTCCATGGATTGGTGTTCCCTGGCCTTGGTTGTAACCCCATTGAAACGAGGGCATTTGACTTCCTTGTCCTTGTCCTACAGGCAGAGTTCCTTGGCCTTGCTTGAAATTTCCTTGAGATGAAGGCATTTCACTTTCTTGGGCATTTCCTTGTCCTACGGGCGGAGTTCCTTGGCCTTGCTTGAAACTCCTTTGAAATGAAGGCACTTGACTTCCTTGAGCTTGCCCTTGTCTTGGGGATGGAATTCCTTGGTCTCGCTTGAAACTCCCTTGAAATGAAGGCATTTGACTTCTTTGAGCTCGACCATGCCCTTGACTTGGGGTTGGCATTTGGCTTCCTTGACCTCGATCTAGCCCTTGTCCTGAGATTGACATTTGACTTCCTTGAACTTGTCTTGGAGCCAGAGTTCCTTGCCCTTGACTTGGGGTTGGCATTTGGCTTCCTTGACCTCGATCTAGCCCTTGTCCTGAGATTGACATTTGAGTTCCTTGAACTTGTCTTGGAGCCAGAGTTCCTTGCCCTTGTTTGATACTCCTCTCTCGAGGCATTTGACTTCCTTGATCTTGTACTAGTCCCAAGGTTGGACCCTTATCGGAAAGTGCTTGACTTCCTCGAGCTTGCTCTTGTCCCAGCGTACTCTTCTTCTCTAAAGAATCAAAGCCTTCTCTAGTAGGGACAGGAATTGGCCCAGGTGTGATCACACCATTCTCGTATTTGTCTCCTGAAAATGAAACACACACACAAACTTACTCACTCATAAATAACTCTCCACAATGAGATTTAGAGTTGACAAACTAAACAACTTTACCTCCATACACCTTATTCTCTACATCAACAAAAGAATCAGGAATTATGTATTGAACCCCAGCCAAATCTGTTTTAATCAAATCAAAATTGTCATCAAATCAAAGATCAAATATATTACATTTCAAAGGATAAAATTTACACAAAATGCTTCTAATCATACCTCTAAACTTTTCTACTTCTCCTATTGTCATTGTTGCTTGAAATCCTTGGTAACTAGTCGTGCAAATCGCATAGATTTTTTTCTTAGCTTCTTCCAAACTGAATATTAAACATTAAATCACCAAAAAAAAATTAGCATAATCAATACATAATCAGTTCGACTTCTAATTCCGAAGATGAAATTAGCAAAATTCGCAGAAGTACGAACCTTATACCAAGCCCTTTGGCGCAAGTTTGTTCGAAGATAGAGATCATTTCTTCTCTAGATGGAGGATTGTCTTGAGGGAAATCCATTGTGATTAGCCAATGGTTAAAATCGCATCCTTCGTTATCAGGAGTAAACGAATCTTCTCCGGTGTAAGGATCGTACTGATATTGAGTCGTCGAGAACAACCTCGCCGGAGATCGACCAAACTCTGTCGGCGGCGGCTTCACCACGGATCTCGGTAACAATGACGACACGGAAGAGAAATTGGAGGAACGAGATAGAGAGAAGGATCTTTGGAAACAGGAAGATACGCCGGCGGCGAATACTCGCCGGAGACGGTGCGAGAGCATGGCCATGAAACGCCGGAGACTTTCCTCGAAATTTTTCAGGTACTGGGTTTAGGGTTTTTTTTAGTGGTTTTAGTATTTTTACTATTTACTCTAAAGCCCCTTGTTTTTCAGATAATCCGAACCATCACACAAAAGTTTCAGAATTATCAATTTTAGCCTACGTTATTGGGCCGATTTTCGCGGTGTAGATATTGGGCTTCTGAGAAAACACTGTTTTGAAACCATCTCAATTTGTGTTTCTTGCATTTTGCTTGGGTAAATTTCAAAGTCTTTAGCATTTTGAAAAAAAAATTAATCCATTTGTAAGAATTTTTTTTTATTACGATGAAGAAACGTGTAAAACAATGAAAAGAAACAGAAAAGTCACAACATACTATCAGCTCTTGAAGGCAATCTTCTAAAGAAATTTTGAGGAACCGAAGGAATATCGAAAACCCTAAGCCTAGGATGTCTCATGACGTAGAACGCAAGCAAAGTTATCAGCAATTTCATGGAGACTAAGAAGATTACTCCACAAGCAACCAAACAAAACATGGAAAACAGAAAAGTTGCCCTAGGATCTCTCCAACTCAACAGATTCTTCACTCTCTCTCCTTGTGTAGCCAAATCTCCTAAAACCATCATCATTCTCCCTGCAATTCCTCTTAACCTATCATACCTTTTCTTCACCAAATCCGCGGGTTTCGCGCTTGGAAACCCGTCGAATTCCTCGTCTAACTCATCGGCTAAAGCGGAATCCGCTTTAGATAGTTTTATATCCATGTGAGGAGGATGTCTCGGTCTCAAATGATATCGATAAAACCCGACCACGAAGCAATACAATAGCAGAGAGGTGACACAATGCTTAGGGAGAAAAATAATGGACAAGACGATGAAATGTGTGAGAATCGTTGTTACCGGACTCTTCCATTTGCAAACCGAATCAAACCAAACCCAAGAATCAATCAACGTGGTGAAGAAAGTCACGAGTCGTTCGAAATTCGCTCTTCCTCTTCTTAAACTCCAGATGTTTGATCCGAAATCGAGCATATACTCAATTACATCTCTTCCTAGGGGCGGCTCGGTACGGCCTAGCTTCATACAAAGTATGTGAGTTGCTTGATGCCTAAGGCTTTCTAGCTGGTAGATTGACAATGGAGTTAAGAAATGCATTTCAGGTAGCAATGGTTCTGAGTATTTTTGAAGCATATCGATCGTTGATGTACATGAGAATCTAACCGCGAGCTGGATCTCTCCCATTTTCTTCACACCATCTGGTTTCAAAACAATGAGCGGATATGAATGCGTGTAGATCCTCTCTGTTTCGAGTGTGGACAAACGTATTCTGATCTTTCCGATTCTCGAATCTTTCGGACTGTTTCCGTTCCCAGGTACTAATAGATGTATATTGTCGAAAACCGCGATGGTTATAACGGTATAAGGATCATAAACCTCCCAAGTATACTGCTCATTCCATTTCGGGATAAAAGTATCGACAATCGTCCTTGTTCTCACCCATTTTTGCCCGTATTTCGCCACGCAATACGCATCGGTTGTTCCTCGACCATCCCGCGACTTCATCGGCAGTAAACCTGATGCACTGATGACTCCTAGCTCCAACACACCAATAGCTGGAGGCCATAGAAGTTTAGCAGAAGCTCTGTAATCACTGCTATATTGAATCGATTCGTCGAGTACATGGTAACCTCCGTCCAACGAGACCCGCAAATGAATCCTCCCTGCGAATCCCGAGTCCCCAGCACGCTCAAGGTTGTACCATAATGCCGGTACAGGTCCGGGAGACACCCTTCTCTCAACCTGAGACAACTTTATTTCACATTTCCCTAAACATTCCTCTCTTTGGCCTAACTTCTCTTCCAAGCTAAGTAACAAACTGTCCTCAAATGGCTCAACCGCGACAAACATCATATCCTCGTTCCAAACCGGACTCATGGTCCAAGTCTGCGAAACCTGACTCCTCACAATAACATTCCCTAAGAACCCTTTTACTAAAACCTCCGGATTGGTTCTGTTTACCTGCAAAGGAACCAAATCTTGAGCCTCAATGACATTCACTCGCAAATACCATAGTCTCGGAGATAAATACACTTTAGACCGCGCAATCACCGCGTTTTCTCCACTCACGGTAGCGGAATCCGAATGCCAAGCCTCCGGGAAAACTTCATCGGCTTGTGTCCCCATCCATACAGACAACATAACCTCTCCTCCAAATTTGTTCCCATTTCTGTCTTCTAATCTATACCACTGAGGAGCCAATGGACTGTCCGGAGGAACACGTGTCGGAATCTCGGCTACATCGAATTTACATTTTCCGATAATATCTTCCTCACTAACCTTCACAACAACTTCTAAGACATTCCCTTGAAGACGATCGCTATTAAAAGCGAAAACTTCGTGAAATTCCGGATTAGGGTTAGGGTTAGGGTTAGGGCTAGGTTTCGTTCTTCCTTTGTAGCTACCGATTGTGACTTCAACGAATGAGTCGTTGGGAGGTAAAGCTCGAGCCTTGACGATTCTGATGTAGAGAAACGTCATGCGTTCGACTAGATCGAAAGATGACGTCAGCGTTTCGCCGCCGGGGATTGATCTTCCGCCGCCAATGTTGGGACATGTTTCTTTTAGAGTGAAGTCGTTCTCTGCCATTTTTGTTGCTGTTGTTGTGATTCAAGGTGCCATTGAAGCGTTTTTGCGTTACATATGTAATATAATGAAAATGATTTTTTTTAGGATTGGGGTTTTTTTTTTAAATCTTTTCTTGAGAGAAAATCGTGGGAGTGAGATAATGGTAACATTTAAAATTTAGATTTTGTTGTGAGATTATCAGAAGGCTAAAGATTTGAAACGTTTTTGTTTTTCATAATATTTGAAAATAATTTCAGTCTTTCCTTAATCGACAATAATTAAATGTCTTTTAAGAGTTTGGGTGTAAATGCTGGAGTAAATGATTTATGAGGCAAGTATAATTGGATTTGATTTTGTTTTGAAGAAGATTAATTCAAAGAAAGTTGTGAAGACCGCTTAATGCAAATATTTGATGTTTTACATCATGTTACAAATATTTTTGAATTTATTATAAGGGTAATGAACGTGACTACGTGAGTGAATTACATATAGATCATACTAATTGTGTACGTTGGTATTGCGAAACATAATTATCCTGTTTTCGACTTGCTTTGGTTAAGACGAGCACATAGTTGCTTGTTAATCCTAGTGTTAATACTATATAACTTATAAACTAATTATCTTCAACCTTAAGCTGTGGCTCCTAATGGCTCTGCTCTTTGAGGCCTGAATCACTTCCATATCTCATTGTGCAAATGCCACATTATGACCTTTCGTGACTCCATTTCACACGTGGGATTTGCAGCAATCTAGCTTTGCCTTCAATTGCCACAAGAATCCTCTTAAGTATGATTGCTTGAGCCGTGCTTCGTGTGCATTTACTTACCCCGATGCCCTTCAGAATCCACATTACCCTGCAAGCTCAAATACTAAGTTTAGTTCTATTCATAGCTCTCTTGGTTGGTGAGGACCGCAACAAATGAAACTTAACGGACTAAAAGCAAATTTACCTGCAACTATACATTCTTAGTATTGAATCAAGCTAAAGAGCAATTCCAAGCAAAGTCGTTTTCAGAAAGAACAAAAAAAAAAAGACTTTTCAAGGTATATTCAAGCTTCCTCCATAGTGTTCACTGATCAAGGCCTGCGTAAAGAAAGAAATCTGATTACTTTACCAATTTCCTTATCCACAAATCATTCAATCAGCTTATCCAAGGTGGGTCTTTTTTTCCTTGCAGCACTGACCTGAATAAAGGGAGACAAAATCTCATAGACTTGAAGGAAAAGTTGGCTCCTTGCTGCTAATCTGAAGGTAAAATGTTATCATCACCAAAAAAAGGTGGTAATAATCTAACAAGAACAATGAAAGAAATCTTTGAACCGAATGTTATAGTCAAATGTGCAAGATGCAGTGGCATAACTATGACCGAATACAGGTGTAAAAAGATCTCTGCAGTATCTATCATCCACAGAATTCATACCTTTTCAGAAGGCGGAAGCAGAGATATATCTCCTCAATATCACCTTCTACCTTGAGTTGAATGTACTGTTTAAGAAGTTCACACACATCGTAAACAGATTTGTCTAAATCATTGCCATTTTCATCGTTTAAACTCCCGATTTCTGAAATAGCATGTTGCAGGACCGAGGATAACATAGGTCTTGACTGAGCCACCTTGTGGTATATCTCTGAAATTTTTTCCAAAGTACAGTTGCCACTAACTTTGAAATTATCTACCCATAGAGGAGGATTGCCAAACCAGAGAGGACTATTTGAGAATCCAATCTTATTCTCAGCATCCTTTATACCGATTGGCTCTTCATCTTGTTTCTTACAAGTCACCATGGGAGCATCTGATGATGACTGTTGTCTCCTGTGAGCAATAAATGCTCCCAACACATCAGCTCTCAACTCTTCAGGTAATTCTTGTAACACCGAGGCGTCGACTTGACTAAGGGATGAAGGCATCAAGTCAGTCATTTCGATGGTACGCTCATTAGATGTTCTGGCAGAGGAAGAATCTGACACATAAGGTTCTTCATATTCCTGATTTCGGGAATACAAAGAAATTTTTAAGTAGTCTAAAAGTCAATTATTCTCTGCACATATCATTTGCCCCATTTTAAGCAAAGTGTTATATGTTGAGGATGGCCAAACATAAATATGAGATACTTTTCAATACCAAGAAGAAATAGCAAAAGCTTACCTTTCCTCCAGATCTACTCAAGCCATGTATCTTATTAAGTGTGAGAGATTTTGATCCGTTAACTCCTGCAGTACCTACGGGAAGAAAAAGTTAAATATCTCAGATGCACTGTACTAGGGGAAAAAAATACGGTTGTTTCACTAGGATTCCAGTGCAGCTGATAAAACTCACCACTCGAGGAGACATGTAGTTCTCTACATGTCTCGTTTTTTCTGTTGATTTTTCTTTTGCCTCGTTTTTTCTCGATCAACTCAAACAGCTTGCCACCGTAGGTTTCATCTAATTCTGAAAGGAGTTCTGAAGGAAGGTTCTCTAGAACTTCCATGTCAAGGTGACACATGGGCGGTAAGGATGAATTTGTATCACCTGACTGAACTGAGGCTTCTGCTGAATTAGATTCTCGGATTCTAGAAACTCCACCAGTATCATGCCTCTTGCAATCTGCCACAAGACAACAATTTAGTGCAGCAGTTTTTCACAGCTATAACTTAACTAAGAGGTCCGCATATCCACACCCAAAACAACAACAAAAAGGAAAGAAAACGAAAAACCAATTTTGGGTCAACATCTTATCTTCGTACAGGTATAATAATACATTCTCAATCCGGAATGGTTTTTAACACATAAGTATACAAGCATTTGTTACCTGAGCTTTCCTCTGCAGCATTTTTATCTTTTTCTATTTGGACCGAAAGAGGCGCAGAGCTGAGCCATGATGTCAGAGTCCTTGAACCTTGAAAGTTAAGGGAACAAGTATCAAAGAATAATGCAAGACAACCGTACGTTTGACAATTATATCAACTTTGTTTTCTGATTGTTTTCCAGAAACGCAGGAGAACTTTGTATAGCAGAGTGACTGCAATTTCATATAATCATATATAGACATGTCATAGTGAACCCTAGCGTTTAATTTTCAGTAATCTACCTTTATTAGAATGATCTGCACTGTCAAGCTTAGAGACCTGAAGCCCAACCCCACGAACTTCCTTAACATCTATCTCAAAAGAAGAAGAAAAATGAGAGTCACTCACGGGTGAATCCAAATTCAAGGCCAATCGATGATCGATGATCATTATAATGAAAAAGAACAGCACTATACAACATATAAAATAGTCAAGCTGCAAGCAATCCAACAGTTTATTGTCATCTATGAGTCAATAGCAAAGAATAGATTCCTAAAGACGTTCAGTCTCAAAGGCCAATTTTCTCCTTTCCGTGCAGCATAAGATACTATAACTCTGCAATTATTAAGCTTCTACAAGTCAGTACAATGATCTCAGAAGATCAGTGAAACAATTAAACGCATCAACTAGAAGAAATGATAGTTTGGCAATGGGCTAGCACTTTCACCTAGGTTCATATAATTCTTCAAACTAGTCTAATCCATCTTTTAAATTTTGAAAATTCAAACACGGTGCTTCTTGCATGTGAGGAAGGACTCGCATAGAGGCTCAACTGACAGCAACAGAAAAACCATCTTATCAAAGCAGCTGAGGCCCACTTACCCAAGCAAAATGAGCCAAACAATTTCTTTGAAATCCTCTGCAGAACTTCTACGTCATCTGTTGGGGCAGGCACCTATCGCATCAATGTTAAAATTAATCAGCCAGGCTTTGTATCCTGCGGTTGTATCCGTGAGAGAGAAGAAAACTATCATCATAGTTTCCCATAAATTTTCATGGTAACAACTCACAGTAATGGAACGACTCAGGTTGTCACAGTCTCCACAACCCATATACTTCGTAGGTTCCTCCGCATCTTTTTTTCTCTTTTTAATCTGAAGTAGCATCACACCACAAACTTTCAATATATCTATCTTCCATGATGAATGATGTCACTCGAACATGGCATATATGTGAAATCATAGCAAAACCCTAAATATTTTACAACAATGAAACTAAGAGAAGAAATGAAAACCTTAAGAGTAAAAGTGCGTCCTAACATTTCACATCCTTGCAGACGCAAAGAAACTTCCTTGCATAGGCATTGGAGGAAGTGCTGAACCTGCAACCATCAACAACCACACGCATTCTTAGCAAACATCAAATGAATTAATTATGTTTGGAAAACAAACAACAAAAGACATTATTCATGAGAATACATACATCTTGCTGATCTCTAAACCGCACACCCCAATTCACTTCAGCCCCTATTGACTTACTCTCCTGGACAAATTAAATCTCCAAGTTACTGGTTGAGGCAAATTATATGCTCACAGAAGAGACATATCAAAAGGAAAGTATCACCTATAGAGAAAACTATGAAATGTGAAACAAGTTAGTGAGTCAACTGTTAAGCAGACCTGCACCGCTCTTACTGACCGAAGGTCTAGTCCTCTGCTATAACTCCAAAGCATCTCGCCGGTTTTCACCCCAAAATCCTTCTGAAGAGAATCCTGCAAAAGCGATAAGATTTTTTGTCTAGGATATCAAATTTCCACTTTTTCTTAGTACAACTCCTCTTTCCTTAAAAGGATGTTCTCATTGAGTATTATTGAGAAGATGGAACTTAATATGAAACAGAATTAGTATTTTTACTTAACTTCAAAAGCAATTTTGACGTAAGTAAAATATTGGAGCCAAACTGTTTCTCGGAAAACCTATCTTAACAACTATTGATAAAGTCAACATATTAAACAAAAACCACCTGCTCTATTAAGAACAATGCCAGTAAAAAAAAATTCGGCTTCACAGGTGGCCGAACAATTACTGGTCAACCAGACGAAACTTTCAACAATTGTAAAGCAACCAGACATGACCATAAACACAAAATTGTTTTACCTTGGAAATCAGACCTAACTGTCCACAGGTTTGAATATTTTGACTTTCCAGCTTCTCTTTCAACACAGAACCTACACCAGGTAGTGTGCCAACTGGAAGCTGATCCAAGAACTCCTCTACCTGCAAAAACGCAGACACTATCATGAACCGGAATTTATACAAAATGGTTTCTGCATTCAAGAAACCAACTACATCTCATAGACCCCTTTCCATTGATTACAAATCAGGAACAAACACATATACACAAAACAATAGAAAGCTGTTTGCATAAAGCACCTTCTCAGCAGAGATATGAAATTGACCGGCTGGTTTAGCAACTCTGGTAGCAAGGCGAGCCATTAGCATAGAACCGCCTATCCCAGCACTTGCACTGCATCCAGTAGTCTCAAGGATCTCTTTTCTTATTGTTGATGCTAAAAACTCAGGATCTACATCACTCAAATCTGAAACATCTAAAAACGCTTCATCGCAGCTTACCGCCTAAACTCCAAACAACAAGCATTAGTTTTACAATAAATAAACGCCAGCAACTGGAATGAAACTTTTTGAAGGCTGACCTGAACTTTTCTGCAATGCTTATGCAAAATGTCATAAAATTGATCAGCTACCTGCAATTGAGTTGCAATGTCAAACATGCTGGAGGCTGGACCAACACAAACATACAATACAGTCAACTCTAAACATACCTCTTCGTAGGCTTCAAAGTTGTAAGGAACAATAACAAGCTGAGGACAAAGGTCTTTTGCATGTCTTACAAACATGCCTGCCTTCACTCCTAGATAAAGAAAATGGAATCAAATTAGTACAAAAACCGAAAAGTCGCGACCCATAACACAACTAAGCTTAAGAGAGATTACTTTACTATAAAGACAGACCATAAGCCCGAGCAGGATAATTTGCAGAGGAAATTTCCGCCGTTCCTTTCGGATTATCTGAATGACATACAGCTACAGGCTTGTCGTGTAAATCAAAACGGTTCTTGATTACCACCGAGACGAAGAAAGAATCCTGGGATAATATCACAGATTTAAATAACTAGAATGCAACAATTGAAAGTAACAAAAAAAAAAGCAATCCTAGTAAATAAGCTTGAGGCATATTTTTCACTCTTTCTTGGCTAATTTCATGCTTAAACATCTATCTATTGTATTGCGAAAAAAGCAAAGGATAAAAAAAAGCAGCCTAAGATTGAGGAAATTACCAAATCCATGTGGATAATGGTTGACTTCTTGGCATTTTCTGCTGTATTCTGTCCAGAATCTGCCCATTTAAGTCCACTAGAAGAGCCATGAAATCTTTTACGGTATCTGTTTCTCCATGTTCCGATAAAATGCAGCCTTGAATTCTGCAGAAACAAAATTAAAAATGAAGAAGAATCTTCAGAGTCTGCTTTGGTGTGATACTATACATCCATTTACTTCTAGTTATATAACTAATACTGAGACTCTCTTCCTTCCACCTGAAAGCACTATATCTCAACCATATATCACTATTTATTTTCGGAAGAAACCATTAAATAGTTGAATCTCTTGGACAAGATACCAGAAAGGGTGAGATAAAACAGACGAACAATATTTTCTACACAGATTTACCTTAAAGTAGTTTTCCACAAAATTGGGATCCTCGAGAGTTGAGTGACGCCTTATCGAGGATCCTGCAGCAGTTGAATTGCCATCATTCTTCCCGTTGTTATGGAAGGATTTGTTTCCTGAAGCAGAGTGCAGACTGGTAGTGGATTGTACTTCACTACTAACTTCTTTTTCTTCTTTGTCATAGTTACCAAGTTTTTCTGCATTCACTTCAGAAGATTTCAGATCATCAGTTCTTGTTTGTTCTGCCATTTCTGGAGTAGTGTTCTCCGTATAAATGCCATCAGTTTCATCATCAATGTGGTCTCTTGCTTCCTCTGAATCTTCTCCTCTAATTGAACTGCCCTCTTCAGCTTCACTGTATCCAGTTTCAGGCTGACAAGATGTAACCGGCAAAGCCGTCTGAGAAGTCAAACGGCTTCTGGGTGCAAAAAAGGCAGACAACTTTGGTTGGGTATCATTCAGTTGATCTAGCTGGTAAGGAACCCCTGGGATGTGATAATCACGACACAAAGAATTATAACAGATGATAAAAGAATGTATACAACGATAACAGGAAACGAATGATCAAATCAAAAAATTTCTACTTATGTTTGCATAGTTTAAGTGAGAGTGAATCGTATTGTGTTGACTTACATCCCAAAAGCCTGTTGGCAGAGATAGATTCCACGATCCATGTCGGTTTCACCACGGGTAGGCCTCTACTGAATGCCCTAATTAGAATTAAGAGACCATTTGTAAGAGATGAACTTGCAAGAAACTAGGCAAGTGTTTCACGAAAATATGAACAACAACTAACCTTAGATTCTTGACTTTACTATCTGGAAGGTTGCTACAAATAATATGCGTTACAGAACGCCTTGAAAAGTAGTTCTCAAATCTTCCACCATACTTCATCATGTAACCTCGCAGTTCCTAGACATATCTAAACACTTTTAAACCACAAACAAATTTCTAAGATTTATATAAGTCATTTTCCAATAAGCAAAACACTGGATACTGACCAGATAAGAGATTGATATAAACCAAAGTAGTAATAGAGGTTAAACCTGATGGGAAGGAACGGTGAAACCATCCACAAAGATTGATACCCCTTGGAAAATATGTTTCTCAGAACCCGAAACACCGCTAGAAGAAGCAGCCGCAGCCTCGGTCTCATATTGGTTCTGAAGTTTTCGATTTTTCACTTCCATGTAACTACAGCAAAAACATACAAAATCATACACATCTACACCAAAAAACTATAACAATGCAATAATTTCATAAGAAAACTACATATCACACAGAACAATAAGAAATCAAATCTATTTCATACTCAGTATGCATTTTACTCACATTCTAACTTCATAAAATTTCCAAACTTTACTCAATTTTCAATCGTCTCCAAGATCAACACTTTCAGAGCGCAATTCAAAATCAACCACTACCCAGCACTAAAAAATCACAGGGAATGAGGAAAGACCTTCCAAAATCGGAGAAAGGGGAAGAAGAAGAACGAAAAGACGAACGAGAGGAAGCAGCGCCCCATGCGACGCCTAGGGTTTTCTGATTGGTCGGATTCTTCTGCTTCTTCGTCTTCTCGTTACTTCCGCTGTTGCTTGAAGAATTGGAGCCGAGGCTACGCTTCATTGTGTTGACCGGAGAAGGAAGCTTTCAACGGAATTTTTGCCTTCCCGTGAAATTACACTCGGTTGGTTTTTATATACAAACACACATACTTTTCAGGTTAGTACTCAAACGTGTCCATCTGTTTTGTAAAACTCCGTAACTTTTAAACCTTTCAAACGCAACCCTAATTAAGAAAAACAAAATTAACTCGACCCTCCTAATTTAACATTGCATGTTTGAAAATAAGACAATAGTTGTTGGTCCAACATAAAAGTATTCAAACTAATGACAATAAATTAATCAGTTTTATTACTGTTACTCATCATTCTAATTATTGGAAAAATATGATTTAATCAGTTTTATTATCGTTTTTCATCATCCTAATTATTGTGATAAGATGTAGGGATGGAAAAAAAAAAAACCAAACCGAACCGTAATTAGTTTTTTGGCTAGGTTTCGGTTTTATCTATAAATCCGTTTGGTTGCCATTTTAAACTTATTTCGGTTTCGGTTCGGTTTAAAACCGTTAGGGTTTTCGGTCTTTGCGAAAAATTATATTATTATGAGTTTAAAAAATCTTAATAAGATAGTGGTGTACTAATTAGTCAAATGCTATCTTAATCAAATTATATAAATTTTTTACAAAGTATGTATTGATATTTCTTCTACTCAAACAAGCTGATAATGATAATAAGAATGTTTTCTAGTTTTTTTCTTCTACGTACTAGTTTTAATAAGATTAAGTTTACAATTAATTTGATTTAGATTCGGTTCTTTAAATTTTTATGTTTGTTTACTCATATTTATTTAATTTTTTGATAATTTTTGATTTTATATAAACTATTTCTTTCGAATATCATCAAATAAACTGAAACTAATCTCAAACGAAATACAAACGGTTTATATATGGTTTGAGTTTTTGTAAAACCGATAAACCAAAAAACCGAACTGTAACCATACCGAAATACAAACGGTTTTTATATGGTTTGAGTTTTTATAAAACTGATAAACCGAAAAACCGAAAAAACTAAACCGTAACTGAACCGAAAATCAAAACGCCCACCCCTAATAAAATTGAAGAAACCTTTTAAAACCAATTTGGAAACTGTAACATTTTATTTTAGTGAACATAGAAAAAACAAATTCCTTCTTTGGAAGAGAATCAAACAGCACAAACATGTTTTATGTGACAATTCCAATTTTCATGTAAGTGTCAAATTTGTACACATTCATAAAATTAACTCACAACGTTTAGATCAACATAGATTTTAACACTAACGTTCAAGTTTATGTATTATTGTTTGAGTTTAACCTAGTTGTGGATGTTGTAGTATGGTTTCTAAATTCATGTATAAATTAATTCGTCAATTATAGTTTGACATTTTTCTATTAAAATACACATATTTTTTAAGGTTAATGTTCAAACTATGCTTTATAGAACCCCAAAACTTTAAAATTTTCATAACCCTAATAAAAAAAGAAAACTCAACCTATAATTTGAAAATAAAACAATAATTTTTGGTCAAAAATACAAGTTTTAAAATTAAAAAATGATTAATTAACTTCTATTTCGGTGTTTTAAACTTATGTGGAAATATTAAAAGAAAAATTGTACATATTGTTTGTTTTCTAGTTACACACTATTCACATAGATTTATGCGATAATCAGATTCTTATGACAGTAAATCTTCAGTTAAGAATTTTAACATAATTTTCCAAACATCTATGGACAACTGGCTTACCACAACACAAATTCTCCAATTCCACGTTAACCTACATGAAGATAAACCGTCGATCAATACTGCTAGTTTGTTTATGTATTATTATGAGAAAATTATTCTATAATAAAAATTATAGTGTCATAAAATTTTACTTTATAAATACTAATAAACTTTTACATTTTTTTTACTAAAATAATGTATATGTCTTGATATTGCATTTCGTTTGTGAATCGAATCAAAAGTGAACAAATATATATATATAGGATTAATTAATGTAGAATTTAAATTAGATGGAGGTGTTTCGTAAATTCTATAGTTCAGGGGTTATCTAGCAAATACTATTAGTTTGAGGGTTTTTTTATTTTTTATTTTTTTTATTTTTTTTTTCGCGCGCTGTTCCCAGAAAAAAAAACTATCTTTCGGTGGAGAGAAAAAAAAATTCCCCTTTCTTGTTCCCTCTCTGATTTGTGCGAAGACTTTAGGACAACCTTCCAGTTTCATTTTTGTGTGGAAAATGCCGGTAGCGAGACCGGAGACATCGGATGCTAGAGTTATCGCTCATGTCGATATGGATTGCTTCTACGTTCAAGGTCTCTCTCTCTCTTTATAACCCGAATTGTTCGCTGTCGCTTACACGCTTCAGTGAGAGAAAGCAAATGATTTTAGCTCTTCCGAATCGAATTTCAACTGTATGGAATTCTGGGTTTTTTAATTTCTGTAAAAGGGTTTCCTTTTTTCCCCCTCGTTCGCGTTGATGCTTTTGTTTAGGGATTTGGAATTTCGTTCTTGGATTAGAGTGAAAAAATGTGACTTTTGTTTTTGAATTTTGTTAATTGTCTCTTTTTCTTACCTGATTATGGGTTCTCTTGAGAGTAAATGATTAGTGGAGCAACGGAAGCAACCGGACTTGCGAGGTCTTCCTACTGCAGTTGTACAGTACAATGAATGGCAAGGTGGTGGTTTGATTGCTGTTAGTTATGAAGCACGTAAATGTGGCGTAAAGCGGTTAGTTGAATCGGGAAAAAAATGCTTTCTTTCAGTTGTTGTATCAAATCTATTTTTTTGGGTGGTGAATCCGGATGAATTGAATATTCAGGTCGATGAGAGGTGATGAGGCTAAAGCTGCTTGCCCTCAAATTCAATTGGTTCAAGTTCCCGTGGCTCGTGGTAAAGCTGACCTGAATACATATCGCAGTGCGGGTTCAGAGGTAGGTGGAAGTTATTACATATATATATGAGTGTATTAACATTTGCTAAAAACCTATCTCACTCTCTGTGTCTGTAGGTGGTTTCGATTCTAGCACAGAGCGGTAAATGTGAGAGGGCTTCAATTGATGAAGTGTATCTTGACCTCACTGATGCAGCAGAAAGGATGCTTGCGGATGCACCTCCTGAGAGTTTGGAATCGATAGACGAAGAAGCTCTTAAATCCCATATTCTTGGAATGAGCAGAAAGGTTTGATTTGCATTCTTGTAATCTTCATCAAGAATTTTAGTCGTTATTTTGATCTTAACTTCTTTTTTACTTCGATACTGTTTTTTGGTCTTTGATTAAGGATGGAGATGATTTCAAGGAGAGTGTCAGGGATTGGATATGTCGAAAAGATGCTGATCGCCGTGATAAGTTATTAGGTTGTGGAATTATTATTGTTGCGGAACTCCGGAAACAGGTGCTTAAGGAGACTGAGTTTACTTGTTCTGCTGGCATTGCTCATAACAAGGTAAGAAGCTTATTTTATCTTTTTTAGTTTTATTCGATTATCACTTTTCTAGAGAGACAACATATTAATCCAACAATCAGATGCTAGCCAAACTTGTTAGTGGAATGAACAAACCTGCCCAGCAAACCGTTGTACCGTATTCAGCTGTAGAGGAATTACTCTGTTCTTTGCCAATAAAGAAAATGTAAGTAAGCTTGAAAAATTTATCGACCTCAACACATGTTTTCTTAGGAATACTGGAAATTTTTGTCATTCTATGGCTTACACTTGATATTTGCTTCAGTGTCAACACCGCTGCGTTCTAAATAGTCTAAGGCAGTCCAAAATTGTGCATTGCATCTTTAATCTTTGTCCCAAGATCACAAAATTGTCAGTTTGGTGTTGGCAATCATTGCAGGAAACAACTGGGAGGAAAGCTGGGCACTAGCTTGCAAACTGACATGGGAGTTAACACTGTGGGGGACCTGTTGCAATTTTCTGAAGCAAAGCTACAAGAACATTGGGGAATAAATACTGGGTAATAGCTTTGGAACAGACAGTTCTCCTGTACTTTTAAGCTATTGTAGATTGTTCGATATTTTTTGACCAATCAATCCTCTAGTACCTTCTAGCCTGCTACATTTTGTATGGGTTTGTCTAAACGACCACTTATGTGCTTAATAAAAGAAATTTTAAGGATATGCGACTCGTGCTTGTTTGTATGTTTCCTTTTCCACTAGCCAAGTTTATTAATACTTTTCTTCTGATTTATCTCTGACTTGTAGGACTTGGTTATACAATATCGCAAGAGGGATCAGTGGAGAAGAAGTTCAAGGTCGCCTTCTCCCCAAAAGTCATGGTTCTGGAAAGACATTTCCCGGACCCCGTGCTTTGAAGTCACTCTCAACTGTAAGATTAGAATCTCAACCAGATTATGCACTCCCCAAAAGTCATGGTTTACTTGATAGTAGCAAAAGTAGCTTAATTTTTCTCTTTGGTTATTCATACAATTGTTGTGTTTTCTGTATACTATTAGGTTCAACATTGGCTGAATCAGCTTTCGGAAGAACTAAGCGAGCGTCTCAGTTCTGACTTGGACCAGAATAAGCGGATTGCAAGCACCCTTACCCTTCATGCTAGCGCTTTCAAAGTACCTACTATTCTCCTTTTAGCGTAGTTTTAATTTTTTGCTTCGTTATACATCTTTTTCTCTGTAAAAGATTATGACTTTAAAACATATTTTTCTTGAAAATAATGCAGTCAAAGGATTCAGATTCGCATAAGAAATTTCCTTCAAAATCATGTCCTCTGAGATATGGAGTAACCAAGATCCAAGAAGATGCCTTTAACTTGTTCCAAGCTGCATTGCGTGAGTACATGGGACCTTTCGGGATAAAACCTCAAGGAAATAAGCAAGAGACATGGCGAATAACAGGTCTTTCTGTTTCAGCAAGTAAAATTGTGGATATACCATCTGTGAGTTCTTATATCCACTAAAATCTCTTAGTTACTGATCCCTATCAAAACATTATCTGGTTTCTTCACTGATTTGGTAGGAGTGATATCTTACGATTGTAGGGAACAAGCTCGATAATGCGATATTTTCAAAGTCAATCTACTGTCCCTTCTTGTTCAGCCGATGGTTGTCTTCAAGAACATGTAGCAATGACTCCCTCAGGTATTCTAGAATTTTTCTGTATATGTTTTCAGAACTTTCTACTGCTCTGATTCTTCTAGTAACTTAATTTATGTCTTTTTTTCCTGCAACTGGTGCAGCTAGTGAAGGTTGTTCAGAAGAGAGATCAATAGAGACCCAAGCAGCAATGCCTGAAGAAGACATCAGCACACATTATACTGGTCCTGATTTTGAAAACCCATGTAAAAACATTGAGCCAGTCCCCGAAAAGGTATTTGCTCTCGTTTCTCTATACCGCAAAGCTTGACTTAAGTCTTTCTATAAGTGTACAAGGGCTAAAAGATGTAGCAGAAAAGCCAAACATAATTAGGCACAATTGCCTTCTCGTTTTCAAGAGAATAGAAATGTAAACAGGTTCTGTAGTAGTTTAAACTGGTTAAGAAATGATTGGTTAAGGCTTGTGGTGTTTGAATGGCTCGAACTTATTTACGTTCTCAAGTTTTCTTGTGGAGTAATTGGTGTATTAGTGAAGAACAAATTCCGCAGTTTCCTTGTCAGGTTGTCTCTTGTCAATCAGTCGAGGCAAAGGCTTTTCAGACCCAATCAGAATCAAGAAGAGGCACACAAATGAAGAGAATTGGGCGGAAGATAAACAACTCGAAAGAAAAGAACCAGGTACACGGTTCATCATCAATTTGTTCTGAAATCTGCAGAGTCGATGCGTGTAAAGCTCCTACCTTTATGCTGAGATTTATTTTACTGTTTATTCATAGGGAATCCCTTCAATTGCTGATATCTTTAAGAATTACATTGCAACTCCTCCATCAAAGCAAGAGACTGAAGAAGATTCGACAGTTTCATCAACCAGTAAAAGAGCCAACTTTAGTAGCAGCAGCCATTGTAGTGAAGTGAGTCAAGAGGTAGAAGAGAGGAGAGAAACAGAATGGGGCTATAAGATTGATGAAATCGATCAGTCGGTTTTCGATGAATTGCCAGATGAGATTCAACGAGAACTCAGGAGTTTCTTACGCCCTCATAAAAGGCCTAGCACCAGTAAAAGCAAAGGTGATGTCTCTGCTTCAAGCATTGCTAATTATTTTCCACCATTGAAGAGATAAATCCAAGCTCCTTTGTTTATTTGGTTGACTGTATATAGTTTAGTCCTTGTCTTGTCTGAGAAATTGCTACTGTTTTCAAATACAAGATTTTATATACTCGAAATTCTAGGAAGAACTTTTTCAAAAACAACAAAAAAAAATTCTAGAAAGAAGGTTAATGTAGAACATGAAGAAAACAAATAATACAAATTATGTGAATCTGTTCAACAGAGTTTCTTAGTATGGGTTTTTGTGGATCAACAGTTATTAACCAAATGAGAAGTGATTTTCTCAAATTTGTTTATGTGCCACCACAAGAAACATTCTCATCAATTTTATTATGATATGGTTTCAAAAAAATATGACATGGCAAAAATGAGTTAAAACATCTGTTACAAAAAAAAAAATTAAGTATGTTTACATTTTTTTCCATAAATAAATTAAAAAAATTTCAATAATATTTTATACTGATATTTATGTTTTTCACTGAGAAAATGTTTAAAAATTATTTTTTGTCACAATAAAGTTTTAGAACACTTTTCTATATAAATATATTTTTACTGAATTTATAATAAAAAATTAACAAGTTTTAAAGAGATTATATTATGTTTTGTGACAAAAAAATTTCAAATATATAAAAACAAATATACGTATTTTTAAGAAAAATATTAATTTCTAACACAAGACAATTTGAAAATAACAAAATTATTTTAGATAAATTGTACATAAATTTTTATATCTTTATATTAAATATAATTTTTCTATGCTAATATTTAAAAAGCTAATATTCAACTTTTATAGTTTAAGAAAATTATTTTAACATTGTCATATTATATTTAATGTTTAGTAAAAAACATTATGAAAAAATTCAATATGAAATAAAAAAGATCAAACCATATAAAATCGTTTAATGAATGAAATTGATCTCTAAATCGTTTTTTTAAACAAAATATGAAAAAGTGTAAGAGACGTTAACCATAATTAAAATAGAAAACAACAAAAGTTTGGAAAACAAAAAAAGAGAAAAACGTAGTGTACTTGGTTTATGTTGTATAAAAAATTTATTAAGTTTTTTTGTTTACGAAAACTTGCCCATATTAATCTTTTCATATTTTAATGTTGATTCAGTTTTTATTAAAAAATTAATGTGAAGAAAATGATTTTTTTTATTTAAAATGAGGAGATTCAATCTTTAATGAGAGAAATCTCAATTTTGATAATAGATTGTGCACTCTAATGTACTAAATTATTATATATGTTATTTGATACGTTTACGTATATAATATAATAAAATGGTAAAACTAAATTTTTAAAAATTTATATTATTAACAAAAAAACAAAATATCAACAATGATATCTCTAATAAAAATAAAAAATACATATTTCACGTTTTCAAAATATAAAATTATTAATAAATTATCTGCGTGTACGCGGGAGAGTCAGCTAGTGTTAATGTACTAGAAGTCAAATCACTCGCAATGATAATTCATAATTATAACTTCGCCTAAATTAATATGACTTTTCTTTACAAACTAATTTTCATCCTATTTTCTAGAACACATTTCTTTAATTTTAATTTGACTACCATTAATTTTAATGTTGACTACATATACAACATACATGGTTCTAATAATTCTTCGAGAAGAATAAGAATCTTGAGAAAAAAAATACATATATATATATATGAAGTTTCATATGAGTATCATTCACTTGAAATTTGTAGCTCACTAAACAATCATTGTTATTTTTCGTATATTTCGCAATTACTCAATTTTACTGAAGCCCATATGTTTTTGTAAAAATAAAAATCAATTAAATGATTAAAAAAGAAGAAGAATATATCGAAAACGTGAAACCGGTTTCGGGTTTAGACAATACAGCAGGCCACTATCATGCCATCCAATGGATTTATATCTCATCTTTTTCTTTTTTGCCTTCTGTGTGTAAATTACCGAAATAGCCTCGAACTTGCTCCCCAAAAAAAGTAATTAATTACCTAAGAATGTCTAATCTCTCAAGAAATGATCATAATTTTCCTATTAGCTGCCTAATTTGGGACTTGTCTGTGTGCGCGCAACCACACGTAACACGCATCTATATATTCAATTTCGTGTACATATACACAAAGATAGTCTTCTTCTTCTTCTTCTTCGTGATTCCATTTCAGTGTAGCTCATAAGCTTCACAAGAAAACCCAATAGAAGAAGTAAAAATCAATGGCGATTCCTTCCTTGTGAATCCCACAGCTTCTGGGTACTTGAAATTTCTCTCTCTCCTTCACGTGTTCTCCCAAATTTTCGTGCTTTTTTGTTTTTGGTTTGTTCCGATAATAAAGCTATCGTCTTTTTCTGTACCCTACACTTGATTAGATTCTACTGTTTTCACATTGAATTCCATCATTTATTGTTCGTCTCCACTTTTGGGCAAAAACCAAGAAATCAAAATCAGATTTCTCGAATTAGTTAAGAATTAGAGCCACAAGGATTTTGGTAGGTGAAGATATTAGCCAAAAAAGGTTCTTAATTTCGTATCTGATAACAAAAATTGATAATCTTTTGTGTGTTTTATGTGCAGTTTTTTGGTGAAAGAATCTCTCATAGGAACAACAATGTCGCTTATATCGAAATTAAGGTGTATTACAGTAGATGTAACTGGTACACTCATAGCTTACAAAGGAGAGCTTGGTGATTACTATTGTATGGCTGCTAAAGCCATTGGTTTGCCTTGTCCTGATTATAAACGAGTCCATGAAGGTTTTAAATTAGCTTATACAGATATGGCACAGAAATATCCTTGTTTCGGTTTCGCTGCGAAAATGCCAAACGTTGTTTGGTGGAAAACCTGTGTGAGAGATTCATTTGTCAAGGTATTTTGATTTCTTGGTTCGATATTGTTCCCGTGTATGTGTTGTGTGTTACTTACTTTGATGTTAAGGGGTGTGGTTAATTTGATTAGGCAGGATATGAGTATGATGAGGAGACATTTGAGAAGATATTTAGGCGAATCTATTCGACGTTTGGTTCTGCTGCACCTTACTCTGTCTTTCAAGATTCTCGACCATTTTTGAGATGGGCACGCGATAAAGGGCTTATAGTCGGACTTGTTAGCAATGCGGAATATCGATATAAAGAAGTGATTTTACCTGCCTTGGGTTTGAACAAGGTAGTGAAGAGTCTCTAATAATGACTCACTGTGTGTGAATGTGTGTGATTCTTAGGTTCTTTAAAAGCTGACTCTGATTTTCATTTGATTGGTTATAGGAAGAGTGGGATTTTGGTGTGTTCTCTGGTATTGAAGGGATAGAGAAACCGGATCCGAGGATTTATAGGATCGCGTTAGAGAGAGCTGGGAATATTGCGCCTGAAGAGGTTTTGCATATCGGAGACAGTATGCGTAAAGATTATGTTCCGGCAAAGAGTATTGGGATGCATGCTTTGTTGCTTGACAGGTTTAAGACAGAAGCTGCGAAAGACTGGAGAGAAGCTGGAGCTGTTGTGCTACCGGATTTGGTTGCTGTTCAACAATATTTGGACTCTGATAAGTTGAAATGTTAAAAAAAGACCTCTCTTAAGCATGAAACCTAATGTATTGTAGTATTGCACATTTCGAGTCTTTCTTGGATTCAATAAAGATCTAATCCAAAGCTCAAGATCAATCAAAACTATTCAAACCAAGCAAAGTCACACTTTCAATAAGGTAAAACTCAGAGCAAAGTGAAGTATGTCATTTACATGAGCAAGAAAGCATCTCTCTTCTTTATTTAAAGACAATAACACAACACAACACATGAAGAAGAAGAAGCAAAATGTTTATATGTTTTGACTTAAGCAGCTGCTTCAGCTCTGGAAGGGATCTTCCTTAGGACAGAGATGGAATCACCAACTTTGATTGTCTTCTTGCCTTTGCCTTCACTGTTGGTTAGGTTCCAATTCCAAACCATCTCCTTACCAAAGAAAACCTGTCATTAATCGAAACCCGTATCAGTTTGTCGAAACCGATTTAACATCATACTGAATCCAACAAGTCTCTTCTCAAGACCAGACAAGAGCTTATATCTTACCTTTCCACGCGGTTTCTTGTCTGGCATCAAGACACTGTCTGATCTGAATTTCATCAGAGTTTCAGTTGGTTCTGTTGCACCCGGAACTCCGGTTTCTTGATTCACAGTCGGTACCTGAAAAGAACAAAGCGGTTAAAAATGTTCGAGTTAAGAATTTGAGTGTCCTTTACAGTTCACATCATATTCACCTTGCAGCGGCTACATAGCCTAACTCCTTGGAAGACTAAATCGTTTATCTTGATTTCATCCCAAAGATCTTCACCGAATGGTTCACAGTTATCGACAAGAATACTACAAGAGAAACAAGAAAATCTAGAGTATGAGCAACACAACCATCATTGAAGATATTAAGAACTCAGGATGAATGATAGTTTACTTGGGTCTAAAACGGTTCATAGGCACCGGTTCTGGCAGAAGTGTATTCAGCTGGTCTAAAGAAGCCTAGGAACATAAAGTAGAAAGAAGATCAAATAGCGTATTCTCATGAACCGATATTGGAATTATTATCGAGATATCGGCTCACCTGAGATGCAACCAAAAATGGAAACATATCTGCAAATGTTGTAGAGTAACCTGCTGCAAACTCAGGAGGCGAAGGTCTAGTTTCAGTTTCTGTATCAAAATATTAAAAGACTTGATCAACTCAAAGCATCAAAAATCTGTAGCAAATGAAAAGATTCACAAGAACAAAAAGGAATCAAAACCTTTATTAAACCGAACCAAACGGCTTTGTTTTCCAAGATAATCTGAAAACCATTTTGCAGCTTCTTCTCCTTCATCAAACGCAGAGCCAGACCATTCCCACATCGAAACACCTTCCGCCACCGAGCTCGGTTTAGTCATTGGTATCTTTAACGGACTCATACCAGGAGCTCTTACCACTGCAAAAATGAATAATCCAGACAATAATAAAAAGTCGAGTCTCGATTCAGACAACAAATTTGTAACTTTATATAACAAAAAACTACCCAAAAAAGAGTTCTTTGTTGGCTCCCAATCTTCCAAGAAAGCTTCCTTAGGCAACTCCGATTCGACAAGAGCAAGCTTTGGCTCAACTCTTTGAGTGTATGCTCTTCCTTTGTAGTTCACAACTAACCAATACCGGTCCCATTGAAACCCTGCATCAGTTTCCCATTAGATCCACACCAAGACAATTTCTTAGTCAAACATTTTGATCACTATGACATGTTTTCTATCAAGGGTTTAGCCCTATTTCATAGCATTTCCCAGGAAATTTTGCTCACTGATTCCATCTAATCAAACAAGACCCTTTTCTGGTATCATAAAACTGAAACAGAAGCAGATCAAAAATCCCAGAAATGAAGAATAAAAAACGAAACTTTTCTTTCTCGGGAATAAGATCGAACACAGTACCAGTAGTAGTTACGGTTGCTTGAGGAACAGAGATTCCACGGCAAGATTTGATCGGATATATGAACAAAGACTGAATCTTCAAAGCTTCCTCCATTTTCTCTCTCACAGTGCTAACCACTTGACGAATCTTTGAATGGGTAGTGTGACTAAAGAATAGTTCAAGAATTGGACATCTTCCCTTTTTCAAATGCTGTCGTTTTGAGTTTAACCATTTTACACACGTGGACTATATTCGCAGACAGGTTACACCAACCATCTCAAAGTTCGGTTCTTTTTTAACTTTTTCTTCGACACACCGGTTCAATGAATGTTATCATCTTTAGCAAAAATGGGCAATAACAACAAAATTTTGGTTAAAGACATTGTGTTACAAAACAACACATAATTTTGGTTGAAGACATTGTGTCAAAAGGAAAGGAAGCAAATAGTTTTCAACTTTATCTCAGCTTAGGATCACTGTAAACAAAAATGCAGTTTAAGTAGGACAAATGTTTACTAACAAGTTTCTATCTGATTTTTAATCAGAAGAGTCTGATTCTAAAAAAAGTGCAAAGAGTTTTCATTTTGTAGCTACGATTACTTCTTGTTACGCTTTGCAGCACGTTTTCCTTGACCCTTCTTTGGTGGTCCTTTGTCACGACGCTTCAACATCTCTAGCTTCGATATGCGCCTACAACAACACACAAACTCAAGTTACAAGACCTCTCAATCAACAGATTGACTATATAGCAAAACAACAATAACATGACAGGTACTAATCCTTAAACCTATCCTTTTCAAATAAGAACATATCTGCAAAACGGGTAATTCCCTTGCCCTAGAGTTACTTTGCTGCATTTCAACAAGAACAGAACTCTACATAAGCTTCACATAAGTACAAGACTCATACAATCTAAATTTAGTTTCTTTCTTATAATCCACCAAGTCAGCAGAAAATACTTTTACACGCTTTGCATTTGAAGTATAGCTTGTGGAATTATGGGGGGAAAATGCCAGAGAATACCAAACTATCAAGTTTTGTCAAAAAATATTCGTACTCTCTCTTTAAAGAAGTCAAATAACAAAGTTTCTAACAAACCGCCAAATCGAAACTCCATTAACCCGACCTAAACAGCATTAATCTAATTCCGTTACGATAAATTCCGCAGTTGTAATGCCATTATGCCAATTTCCTATCTCTCCCACCCTCAGTCACTCTAGTCTCTCCCGCAGAAATATCACTTGCGGAATCGCTCTAAAACCATCAGCTATGATCACAACTTTCTGGGAAACCGAGAAACCTACTTATCTTCTTAATCATCTTTGTTTCTTAAGAGTCCCCAGAATCTCTAGACTAATTGGGTGTAATAAAATCTCTTTTAATGCATATAAGGTTGATGAAAGAGTTAGTTTGTTGTTAACTTGTTATGTTATCTAGGCACTGGCTCAATCCAGCTCAAAAAGAGTCTAAGGCTTGGTTGATTCCATGATATTGATATGATAAACAAAGCAATTTATAGAGCAGTAAAAAAAAAAAGAGAGAGGTTTTGGAAAGTACTCTTTTTCTTCTCTAGCCATGACATTGGGATCCTCATTCTTGATATCATATGGATACCATTGTGCAACTTTATCACCAAAAAGTTTCTTCCTTAATATCTTATGAGGAGATCTTTGTCCTGTTGGATTAAGCATATGTCCGAAAATCCTTGCTCTTGCTTCGGTCACTCCACGAGTGACTGCTGAAGCTACAAGGCTTTTCAGGCTACCACTAGCCATCTTCCTTGAAACCAACCTGTTAGAGCAAACATTTCAATCACAAGATTCAGACATACTCTCTTAAAGCCAAAATGATTACTGTCTCATACAAAGTTACAAACTTGATCCTGAAATGTTCGGATCGGTTCTGAAGATGTGCAAGCTATGAGAATGAAAAGGGTCACCGAAATTAAGGTTTCTATGTCACTGCACTCAACTAGGTTCTGTTTCTTTAACATTAGTCTCTAAAGACAAGAAATTTCGATACCAAAACAATAACATCAGCATTAGATCCAGACTAATCTGGGGATAGTTTTTACAATTGAAAGGGAGCAATTGGTGAAAACAAGAAAACGAGTAATTGAAAGGATTCTTAATTCAAATTAATCATTATAAAAGCAATTACGAATCACAAACTAAATCATGTATAAATCCAAGAAATCCTCTTTGAGACATTTCATCGAACACATTCCCTGTCCGAGTAAAAAAAAAAACGTTGCGATGCAAAAGACAACCATTTTCACCAACGGCGATGATATTACACGGAAAAACTCGACAGAGGAGAAGAAAATGATAGAGGAACTTACCGATAAGAGAAATAATAGTGACGGCGACGAGAGAAGAAGGAGAGAATCGGAGACGGCGAGACTGTGAAACAAAAGGACTAAAAATTAAAAAGCCTTCGACAGTAGGGGTCGTATTTGAAAGTTATAAAAATTTACGGTCTGTTTCTGTGCATGTAGAAAACAAAAGTATACGTTCAGCAATTAGCAAAAACTAGAGGAAAAAAATGAAAAAGAGTAAATATGCTTTCATTGAGAGTTGAACTCAAGACCTCCCGCTTACTAAACGGGTGCTCTAACCAACTGAGCTATGAAAGCTTGTCTGCTGTATTATGTGTAATACAAAAATTATTCTATAAATAAGAAGTAGGAAGAGTTCTTTTTTTTTTGAGATAAAGGAAAGAAAAAGAAGAAGAGAAGAGTTCTTGAAGTCGAACTAAAGATTATCACAACTATGGTGGTTCTACATTTAACTCAAGTGTAAATCACTAGTTTTGTTATAGTTTATTTGAAATCGGTATATATGTTCTATTTGTAGTGGCTTGATGATGCTTAGTTTGAGTTTGAATACTAATTAAAAAAATAGTATATGTTAAGTAATTTCGTTTGAAAACTTATGCATCTTAAATATGTAAAATTGTGACAAAGAATTTACTTGCCGTCAACAAACAAAAAGAAAAAAAAAAGGAATTTACTTCAATGGTAAGTTATATAACATGTAGAGACCACACACGTGAACTGAACAACCACATCATATTACTAGCCAAAGGACCAATCTATTAAAAGGATTGGTTACCAATATTGTCTTATTTATAGGTGCGTTTGATCAGTATATATAGGAGCCAAAAAAAAAAAAAAGATGAAATAGTTAGACAAAGTGAATAAAAAAAGCAATTGGATTTGATTAAGAAACCTATAACTACAAGCTAAAAGACAATTAACCATGCAAATTGAGACTAATCATACTTCAGGAAAAACCCTCCAAATAAGAACATCACATTAAACAAAAGGAGATTTTTTGTTCCATTAGACAAGGCTTTTACACTTTAACATTCCACAAAAATAAACCACAATGAATACGACATATCACCTTCTCTTCCCACAAGATACTGTTAAACTTATCGATTTTAGACTAGTGGATGTACGATTTCCAATGACAATACAAAGAAAACAGACTCATATGTATAACTAAAACAATCTTCAAGAATATTATGGATCTTACTTTGTCGACTTAGAATTATTTCTTTTGGATTAAAATCCATAACATATTGAGTTAGCCATCTTTCCACCGCCGAAATTATACGAGGAACTATCGTTTACAAGATTTTTCTATAACACCAATTAAACTACTTAAGTTATTAGATCGTTAAAGAAAATATTATTTTAACCGTTTGCAAAAAAAACATAAACTAATAGTGCTCTCTTTTTCTTCTTCAACTCGTAGAGAAACAATTGTATGGTGTAGTTTGTATTTCTACCAATGATCAAGTTGTGCTCTATATAATTCTTTAAGCAACAGAAAAAATATATCAAATAATTTGCGATCTATATGTAGTTAATTTTCTTTCTTGGCAATATATAGAAACCATAGTTTATTGAGCGTAGAGTGTGAACACGGTGTGATTCAAATTCAGATAGTAGATACCTCTTCATTTATTTCAAATATGACATATACAAAATCTTTTATTAAATCGGGAAAATATCAAAAAGAATCAAATTAGAACAAACCAATATGTTGCCGAGTTTGGTGGTGATGACAAAAGATGGATGAGAGAACCCATTTGACTTAGCAATTATTTATAAGAAAATTCGAGAAAGAAAACAATCTAGAATTTAAAAAAAAAAAAAAAATCTAGAATCACAGAAGTATACCTCTTTCAACCTATGTCAAAGCCATATCAATTGTTTTGTATTTCATTGCCATATAACTTTCTTTTCTTTTTTTATGGTCAAAGACATTACCATATAACTTATTTATTTTTCCTAGATCTCTTTTCACATTATCATTTCTTACACAACTTGAAATCTCATCAAAGTTAACTTTTTGTAGATAAATGAAAAGATTAGGGTTAAAAAAGGATAAATTGAAAGATTACACAACATCTATAGAACCTACAAATCTTTCCATTGTATTCATTATTTGTCACAAAATCGGATTTTTAGGTGTTTAGACCGTCTTTTAAACGCCTAAAATCATATGAAGGGTAAAATTTTGACCAAATCCGATTAATTAGGTACGCTAAACGTTTATGAAAACTTTGAACATCGACAACGAATCAAAATTTACAAACCGGAGATAAATTCATCCAAATCAGCAAGATCAAAGAATCACAGGAAAAACAATATAAAAAGATATGAAGAACCAAATAGCAAAATCATTAACAGAATGACTCGGCATAACCATTTCACCATTTATTATTATATAAAAACGACATATTATTGACATAGCCGCAACATAAATGTAAGACACTTGCTCTGTTCCATTTTCCAATGCTCTCTCCTCTGACCCTCTTTGACCTTCGTCTTCTCTTTTCCCATTTCCTCATCTCTCTCTCTCTCTCTCTCTCAGTAAAAGATCAGAAGAAGAGAGAGAAAGCGATACTCACTTAAAAGCTCTATATATATTTTAGCCTTTATAGCCGATCCCAAAGCTTTATCTTCTGCATTTACTTCTTCTCCAACTCACCACATCAAACATTCACACACACACACCTCTTTATACGCGTATATAGGTATAGAGAGAGAAAACACAGGGAGAGAGGGAGTCCCCATGCACCGTTCTTGACGACCAATTATCTTTCTTCAAAAACGAAAAGACCAAAACAATTGTCTTAAATTCTCTATGTTTCCAACACCAGTCTCACTACTAATCACCACAATAACTAGAAAAAACCTTCATTTTACTCATCTCTTGATTCCTAAAGAACAAGCAAACAAAAAAAATGCAGCAAAACTCTCTTCCTCTTCTTCTTCTTCTTGTTCTGTTTTTGCTCTGTTTGTCAATCGGGTCCGGTTCGGGTCAAACGAACGACGATCTTCAAACTCTTCTCGAGCTAAAGAAATCTTTTGTCACAAACCCAAAAGACGAAAACTTTCTCCGGAATTGGAACTCCGTTCATTCCGATTTTTGTAACTGGACCGGAGTCACATGCGGTGGTCGTTTCGTCGTCGGTTTAAATCTCTCCGGTTTAAACTTAACCGGTTCAATTTCTCCTTCGATTGGCCGGTTTAATAACCTAACCCAACTCGATCTATCTTCCAACGGTTTAGTGGGACCCATCCCAACTACTCTCTCCAACCTCTCTTCTTCCTTGGAATCGTTGCTTCTCTTCTCTAACCAACTCAGTGGTACAATACCGAGTCAACTCGGTTCTCTCGTTAACCTCAAGACGTTAAAGCTCGGAGACAACGAACTCGTCGGAACTATCCCGGAGACGTTTGGGAATCTCGTTAATCTCCAGACACTCGCTTTGGCCTCGTGTAGACTCACCGGTTTAATACCGAGTCAACTCGGTCGTCTCGTTCAGCTCCAGGCTTTGATTGTACAAGATAACAACCTCGAAGGACCGATTCCTCCCGAGTTAGGTAACTGCACGAGCCTAACTCTCTTTACGGCGGCGGTGAACCGTCTCAACGGGTCGTTACCGGTGGAGCTGAGTCAACTCGTGAACCTTCAGATACTCAATTTGGGAAACAACATCTTCTACGGTGAGATACCGAGTCAACTCGGTGATTTACGCAGTCTCCAGTACCTTAATTTGGTTGGTAACAAGCTTCAAGGCTTGATTCCAAGGAGATTAACCGATTTGGCGAATCTTCTAACTCTTGATTTGTCTAAGAATGATCTCACCGGAGGAATCCCTGACGCATTCTGGAAAATGAATCAGCTTGAGAGTTTGGTTTTGTCGAAGAATCGTCTCTCTGGTTCATTACCAAAGAGTTTATGTTCTAACAACACAAGCTTGGAGCAACTGCTTTTGTCTGATACTCAACTTTCCGGCGAAATTCCGTCGGAAATCAGTAAATGTCAGTCATTACAAGGGCTTGATTTGTCGAACAATACGCTTACCGGTCGAATACCGGATTCGTTGTTTCATCTAGTCGATCTCACTGTTCTGTCTCTTCACAACAATACCGTGGAAGGTACGTTATCTCCATCGATATCTAACCTAACGAATCTACAAGAGCTTGCTCTGTCTCACAATTACTTGGAAGGAAAGTTACCTAAAGAAATCGGATCCCTAAGCAAATTGGAGGTTCTGTATCTATACGAGAATCGGTTTTCGGGTGAAATCCCGAATGAGATTTGGAATTGCACGAATCTGAAGTCGGTCGATATGTTCGGGAATCATTTGAGTGGCGAGGTTTCTTCTTTAATTGGAAGATTAGAAAAGCTTACTTTCCTTCACTTGAGAGAGAACGAGCTTAATGGTAACATTCCCGCCACATTAGGTAACTGTAACCAACTGACGATCTTGGATTTAGCGGATAATCAGTTCTCGGGTTCGATTCCTTCTTCCTTGGGGTTCTTAAAGGCGTTAGAACAGTTACACCTTTACAACAATTCTGTTGAGGGGAATCTTCCGGATTCACTTATCAACCTCAAGAAGCTCACAAGGATCAATTTCTCTAGCAACAAGCTTAATGGCTCGATTAGTCCGTTGTGCGGTTCAAGCTCTTATCTCTCGTTTGATGTCACGGAAAACGAATTCGAGGGAGATATACCTCTTCAGCTAGGGAAGTCACCGAATCTTGATCGTTTAAGGTTAGGGAAGAATCAATTCACAGGAAAAATCCCTTGGACAATTGGGAAGATCCGCGAGCTTTCTTTATTGGATATCTCTAGCAATTCTCTCACAGGGATCATACCGGTAGAGCTCGGTTTGTGCAAGAAGCTAACACATATTGATCTGAACAGTAACTTACTTTCAGGGCTTATACCTCCATGGCTTGGAAAGCTTCCATTATTGGGAGAGCTCAAGCTTTCTTCGAATAAGTTTATCGGGTCTCTCCCTACTGAGCTGTTCAACTTAACCAGGCTTCTTGTGTTATCTCTTGATGGCAATTCACTTAACGATTCGATTCCGCAAGAGATTGGAAACTTGGAAGCTCTCACTGTACTTAACCTCGAAAAGAATCAGATTTCAGGTCATCTTCCTCCATCCATTGGGAAGCTGAGCAAGCTTTACGAGCTTCGGTTATCGAGAAATGCACTATCCGGAGAAATCCCTGTTGAGATTGGACAGCTACAAGATCTTCAAAGTGCTTTAGATCTCAGCTACAACAACTTTACAGGAGATATCCCTTCTACGATTTCGACGTTACACAAGCTTGAATCTCTTGATCTGTCTCACAATCACCTTGTAGGAGAAGTTCCCGGTCAAATCGGGGAAATGAAAAGTTTGGGATATCTCAACCTCTCTTACAACAACCTCCAGGGGAAATTGAAGAAACAGTTCACTAAATGGCAAGCGGATGCTTTCCTAGGCAATGTAGGTCTCTGTGGAAGCCCTCTTAGTCGCTGTAACAGAGCGGGACCGAACAAGAATCAACGAGGTCTTAGCGCGAAAACCGTGGTTATAATCTCTGCGATTGCTTCATTAGCAGCGATTGCTTTGATGGTACTTGTAATCATCCTCTTCTTCAAACAAAGTCGTGAACTTTTCAAGAATCCGCGTGACGGAAACAGCAAATACTCATCAAACTCTTCTTCTTCTTCACAAGCTCCTCTCTTTAGAAATGGAGGTTCAAAGTCAGATATAAAGTGGGAGAACATCATGGAAGCTACACATTATCTTAACGACGAGTTCATGATTGGATCAGGAGGTTCAGGTAAAGTTTACAAAGCGGAATTGGACAACGGAGAGACGATTGCTGTGAAGAAGATTCTGTGGAAAGATGATTTGATGTCGAATAAGAGCTTTAACAGAGAAGTGAAGACTCTTGGAACAATCAGACACAGACATTTGGTTAAGCTAATGGGTTACTGCAGCAGTAAAGCAAAAGGCTTGAACCTGTTGATCTATGAGTTTATGGAGAATGGAAGCGTATGGGATTGGCTTCACGCGAAGAAGAAGGAGATTCTTGATTGGGAAACAAGATTGAAAATAGCAGTTGGTTTAGCTCAAGGAGTAGAGTATCTTCATCATGATTGTGTTCCTCCTATTGTTCACCGCGATATCAAATCAAGTAATGTGCTTCTTGGTTCCAATATGGAAGCACATTTAGGAGATTTCGGACTCGCTAAGATCCTAACTGAGAATTATGACACAAACACAGAATCAAATACTCTCTTTGCAGGCTCTTATGGCTACATTGCGCCAGGTACATGTCGTTTCTCGAGTTTCTTTACTTGGATTTTAACTGTTAAAAAGCTAATCTTCTTTTTTTCATAGAGTATGCTTACTCGTTGAAGGCGACTGAGAAGAGCGATGTTTATAGTATGGGGATAGTGTTGATGGAGATTGTGACTGGTAAAATGCCAACGGAGGAAGTGTTTGATGAAGAGACTGATATGGTTAGATGGGTAGAGAAGGTTCTTGAGATGCCTACAGAGAGAGAGAAGCTGATTGATTCAGAGCTTAAACCGCTATTACCCCGCGAAGAAGAAGCAGCTTATCAGGTTCTTGAAATAGCAATTCAGTGCACAAAAACATATCCTCAAGAGAGACCATCTTCAAGACAAGCTTGTGACTGTCTTCTTAATGTCTTCAACAATAGAGCTGCCAGTTACAGGGAGATGCAAACTGATTCAGAGAAATGATTATGGAGTAGACTCGAGTTCTTCTATTGAAACTCTGTTTTGAATCTCTTGATCTACGAGTTTATAAAACATTTGTTTTTTAGATTTTTATTAAATAATGCAATTCTATCTTATGTGGACTTTAATGTTTTATCTTTAACTACCATCTGTTACATGATAGTAAATCACATAGAAATGAATTAAGGCTGACTCATTTGCTTTGAGACAACCCATTAACAAATTAAGAATTAACCCTTTGTTTTGAATTCCCATTTTAAACAGGAAAACAAATTTAGAGATAAGAATTATTAGTAGATAACTATGTACCCAGTCATTTAGTTGTAGATAACATTTCATATAAAAGAATACACACTAACTTGTTGTAAAATGTAATATTAGTATTACTATTTGCCATAGAATATGAAAAAACCATTCCTCTCTATATATATAATAATGTATTAAGAATGGAGAGAGAAAAGTCATAACTCAGAAGACTCAACTTCTTCTTCTCTAGATATTATCCTTTTGATTCTGTTCTTTCCTCTTTCATAGTCCTCTGTTTAACAGTTTTCAGAAAGTCAATTTCTATTATCTAAAGACTTTTGTAACAACTTGAGAAACAGAGGACTAAAGAAGAGCATAAAGGAAAGGTTTTTTCTTATTACCTTTTTCTCAATTACTCTGCTCTGTTCTGTTTTCCTCTGTTCTAATATATTTTTTTTCTAATGATTTTTTATTCGTTCGTGTAAACAAAAATCATTTCCTCGTAATCGTTTCCGATTATACTCTTTTTTTTTTCTTTTTTCTTTCCTTGTTCTTGAGTGTAACGAAACAGAGCAATTTTTTTTTTTTTAAAAACAGAACATATTTTTTTAAAGGATTTGTTTTTGATCTTCCGTTGATAAAAATGGCGTCTTTAGAAATGGTTTCGACACAGATATTCGATTCTATTTCGAGGAATCGTAACAGGAAGAAAAAGGATCTCAAAGTTTTAGTTAGAGATCCATTAAACAACTTTAGTGAGCTTCTTGTGGAAAATTCTGGAAGTAACGAAGAAGGGAAGAGCAAAAGAGAGGTTCTTGAATGTTGTTCAAGATCCTCTGTTTCTGAGATAAAGGAATCTTTGGCGATTCCTTTTTCGACCAATTCCAATTCGTTTTATAATCGTGGTCAACCCGAGAACCCGTCAAGAAATGATGTCAACATGGGAGCTTCTTCTTTGGTTCAGATTTGGGAAGCTAGGTCGCAACAGTCAAGCTCGACTAATTCGAGTCCCTTTTCTGAATCTCTCAATTACGAGGCCAAAAACAATAATGATGATATAGATTGGTGTTTACAATCAGAAGCAAGAAATGTTCTTCCTTTGGTTGCTTCTTCCCCAAGGATAAGAGGGCGACAAGTATTTGCAGATTTCTTGATAATGATTCTGCGTGAACGCAAGAAGGAACTCAAACGGCTTGCTACTTGCTACGCGGTCTCAAAGTTCCCGCCTCGTGCATGTGAGCGTCTTCGGGTACTTTTCTTGGATCTTAAACTTGTAATATGATGCATTACACTTTACAAGAGGTTTAAATAGTTCGACTTACTACTTTCTTTCTGTTGTTTCTGTTGCTATTTTAGTATATGCTTAGGACCAGATGTTTCGAAAAGTGCATCGCGATTCGAGAAAGATATCAGTCGAAATCAGCGAAACGGTATTCTCGAGGGTCTGGTGTGATGAATCTCAGGTGATTATTATTCTTCTTCTTCAGGTTTTTTGCACCTCTTGAAGAGTTTTAAACCAAACTGTATCGATTCGTCAATGGATTCAAAATGTAGGGATAGATATAAGACAAGTACCGGGAAGGAAAAAACAGAGAGAGTTGAGGAAACAGTGGAGAAAAGTAATCCGCCGACAACTCAGGAGGCGACTTGTAGGCCGAAAATCGCCAAGATAGCTATATCGAGTGATGATACAAGAAATAAAAATGTTTTAAAGAAACCTGAAATTGAGTGGATAGTAACAGAAAAAGGAGAAAGTTCTAGAGAAACAGAAAAAGGAACAAGTAGAGTCATTGATGTGGAGGAGATTGTAGAGAGAAACAAAGAAACAAGAAAGAAAGAAGAGGTTAGTAGTTTTGAAGAAGGAAAATCCAGGGAGATTGAGGAATATAGAATCAATCCTCAACAAGTTACAACGGTGATTGGTTTCGATAAAAGAAAGGAAGAAGAAACTGCGAGTGACGAATCTAGAAAGAGCGGTAAAGAGGAAAATTCTTCACAAGGAGATGAAGAAACATCGAATGCCGAAAAGCAAGAAGCATCAGAAATGGAAGAAGAAGATTACAGTGTAGAGAGTGAGTTTTATGATTGGGTTAACGATATATCGCAGCCACGGAGTTATTGGGATGAGCTCAGGAATCAACGGGAGGCTGAGGTTATGATGAACAAGGATCCAAAGAAAGATGATATGCGGAATATGATCAAGAAGTATGTTATATGATATTCATTCTGTTTTTAAGATTAGCTTTAACTTTTAAAAAAAAATGTTTTAAGGCTTTTATTGCTTGTGTAGAAGGACCGTTTCTACTAAACTCGCAAGCGATTTTCGAGAAAAGATCAATAAAATCTTGATCTCACGCGCGCAAGAATGGTTACAAGTAGAAATAAATCCTGAAGATAGCGAGGAGTGGAATGTTGAGTGTTCAACAATGTACCAAGAAAATCTAGAAGAGGCTGAAACAGAGAAGATAGATCTTGAGACTGTAACTGATAGTGATGGTTTCAGCCAATCATCGGGGAAGAGTACGATGGTGACAAGGAGATTCGAAGATCACGAAGCGGCGATTGCGTCTCTGTCAGTTTCTTCAAACCTTAAAGATCATGAAAATACCTCCTTCTATGTGAGTTTGACTCTGTTTTGCTCTGTTTTCTTAGGTCAATAGGGTTACGTGTTGCTAAAGTAACAGATTTATGTCTCACACAGGAAACAGATATGATATGTGATCTCAGGGAACAAATCAAACAGCTTCAAAGAGAAATGCTCGAACTAAAAAGCTTAGTTAAATCTTGCGTCGATTTCCATAAATCGGCAAAAATAGAATCATTTTCTGGTGAGTAAACATTACTATAATCTATTCTTATCTCAAGTTCAATTTCAAATTCATTGCAAAGAAACTGTTATGTCTGCTTCGAGATTCCTATAGACTCGCTTCTATTTAGAACATAAATACCGATTGCGGTTGTAATGCAAACGCCGTAATAAAATAGTGGTTTTGATTTGCAGGTCTGAAATGTGGTCATGAGCTTCAATTGAGTAGTAAGAAATGTCCGATCTGTATATAGATGTTGTAAGGGCATTTCTTGATTCTTAGGACTCAAGAAAGAAATGAAATAGAAGAAAAACAATCTGATTATGTATGCTTAGTAAAGTTTTTTTTTTTTATGTTATAAACTTTTCATGTGCATATAAATAAGAAAGTTTGAAATCTATAATATATATATGGTTTGATTTGCAACCTGTAAATATGGTGTTTCTAATTGATGATTTTATTTAATTAAATTTAATGTGTTGGCTAAAATCGTTGCAGCAAAAAACATGAAAATGATATAATATCAAATAATTAAGGGACCCCTTTGTAACGACTAGAGATATAATTTGGCTAGAGACAAATTTTTTAGATTGCCCAACATTGGTTGGACATATCTCTTGAAGAGTTTCTTTCATCCTACTTAAGTACTTAGTATATATAAATGTATTGAACAAATATAATATATAGATATATTATATATTCACAAGATTTTATATAATCCTGTGAAACAAAAAACTAAACCGTATACTCAAGTAGGAAAACAATTACTATTTCAAGAGTGAATAGAATATGGGGAAAATAAAGTTACTTGTGAGAAATTAGTATTAACACTAGCACCTATAATTATGTATATATATATATATATATATTTCATTTTTTAAAGTGCTTATCAGCAATTATACTTTTGATTTTAGCAACAAAAAAAAAACAATTATACTTTTGTGAAATCACTATATATATATATAATATCAACAATTAATCTTAAATCATAGAAAATAAACTGAAAAATTATCATTAAAAACACGATGTTCAGACTCATTCATAAACCAGACCATCCACATGAAATGAAAGTGATCTTAATAACTTTCTACAATATAGATTTTAATTTACAATCATGCATGCTAGATGTATCATCATCAACTATATTGAAGAAAATACCATGAAATAAGTAAAGGTTGTTTGGCCGAAGAAAGGAAAGGAGAAACTATATATTTAAAGCTCTTTCAAAAAGAAAATGAAAAGCTTTCTAAGAAATTTAATTTTTTGTTAAATGTTAATTCAGGTCACAAAAATTTCTTTTATATGGTTTATATTCATTAACACATGGGATGTCTCCTCCTCGTGATTCCATTTAAAGAATCACATCCCATCATTTTCATTTTCTTCTTTTTTCTCAACCTTTTTGTAATACTATCTTCTAATATAAAATCAAAAATAAAATCTTAAATTAACAGATATCATTTCATTAATAATTAAAGGAGATTACGGTCGATTAAGAATTTAAGAAGGATAAAAAGAAGAAGAAGGAGAAAGAGTTGCGTTTGAAGAGACTTTGGATGTTCGGTTGTCATCCTACAACAAAGTTAAGCTTAATTTAAAATAATTATCTATTGATAGACCACTTAATTTCTTAATTATTCAATTAACTAGTTTATGCATGTGATATGTCTCGCTAATTTGTTCCAATAATTATTTAAAAAAAAAACTCGGACCAAAACATAGACTAATTTACGAAAAACTCGGATATTATACATTTGAGTATATAAGTATTGTATTTAATTCGTATTCAAATAATCAATATGTTTAATAAATGTATGGATTATAATACGATAATTTATTTTCTTAATAATAAATTAAGGTATGTATGGATTATAATAGGATAAAAACTAAATTAGGGTATATATGGATTATAATACGATAAAAACTAAAATTAACTTTCAACATTCAAAGTTAAACCTTAAATCCTATCATACCCCCTAAAAATTATATCCTAATTTACAATTGTTAACCCATACATTTAATTTCTTAATAATCTCCGTTTCAAGTTCATCCTTAAAAGCTTCTGATTATAAAATTTTGAAGGACCATATATGTAGATAAAGTCTTAAATGTAAGCTTTAGCTAGCTAAAAGATGAGATTCCACTAAAAGCTGGAAGCTGGTCCATTGTTACACAGCTTGAATCTTGGGACCAATTTTATATTTGTATTCTGATGCCATTTTTTTCTCTATGTCACTTATTCATATTTCTATCATTTTTGTATTATGTTATATGCATTTTTTTTTGGTCAACTATATGCATTTCTTTTAAAATGCTTGTTAGAGAATACTGAAATTGCCATAGGAATTAAAGTTGGAGGTGTAATAATAAATAAAGAAAAAAGAAAGATTTAGATTGTGAAGCAAATTGTCAAGCTGGATCTTAAATGAAAGGTCTCTCTCAAAATTAAAATAGGACAGGCACTTGCAATATTAACAGTAAAGCAAAAGTGAGAGAAGGACCCTTCTCTCTTCTCGCTGCCAAATTGCGAATTGCCAATAGTTTATTGAAATAAAGTCTTAAGGATTTCGAAAATTTGGCATATACCATATAATGATGCAGTCGGAAAATACAAAGAATCAGTAAACACGAATTTAAAGGATAAAACTTAGAAATCCGCTAAAAATAGAAAAATCTCAATTTTGATTAAGTATAGTAATGTGAGAACATAGGCTACATCCGAAGGATTCACAATCAAATCTCCTCGGGCTCATTCGTTAGGCCAAACTTCCTACATTTTCAATATTGCATTGGAACAATAAAACAAGAACCTATTATATATGTAATATTTTCAGTTAATTAGTAAAAAAATAACATTGCAAAAGAAATCAACTTTCAATGATCCGTATTTCAAAACTTAAGAGGTATATATAACAAAAAAATTCCCCACAAATTCTAAAGAAATACTTCAAAATACCACATTAGTATGTCCTTAACTTCTTTCCTGAAGATAAGATAATATCAAGCAATTAGATATATACAATAAGATTGCAAATATACAAAATATGAGATAAGGTAAGTAGAAAAAAAGAATGTGGTGTCATTGTCCTACAATGTGACCCAAGAACAGGCACTTCCCTAAGCCATAGGCTATTCTTTGCATTATATATCTCACCCCACCATGTTCTTAAAGAAACCTCACTTCTCTTTCACCCCAAACCCTAATTAATTAAAACACTAATTAAAAAAAAACCTCACAAACTTTCATTAAACACAATTCAAGACTCATGTCTCAAAAACCTTAGTTAGTGTACATACATATAATAAATATGAGTTTCCCCACTAGCAATTATTAAATTTGATTCCTACCCTACAATTCATCATCCTTTTTGGCCACGTATAAAAACCCTCTTAGAGATCACACTTTTGTTTCATCCCATTATCATCATCATCCTTCAAGAACACAAAGCTAGAGAGATTAAAACAAAAACAAAAATGTGTTCCTCCAAATCAAAGAACATGACCCAAGAAACCATTTCCCAAATCAATGGCCGTCCTGTTCTTCAACCGAAATCGAACCAAGTTCCAACATTAGACCGACGTAACTCACTCAAGAAATCTCCTCCTAATAAGGCTTTGATCCATCCCATTTCATCTAAGATACCTTCACCAAGATCAATTTCTCTAAACTCTCCTCCTTTGTCTCCCAATTCAAAACCCTTAAGAAAACCGGCCGCTTCTTGCAAGGAACTACTTAGCTCTAGCTATGAGAAGCCTAAACCGGTCAAATTATTAGAGAACAGCGATGGTGGCTACAAAGAGGTTATGTCCATGGTGATTGTTCAGAAGCAGCCTGGAAGTATAGCGGCTGCAAGAAGAGAAGAGGTTGCGATGAAACAAGAAGAGAGAAAGAAGAAAATCTCTCATTACGGTAGAATCAAATCCGTAAAATCGAACGAAAAGAGCTTAAATGTTGAGCAAGAGAAGAAGAAGAGGTGCAGTTTCATCACTACAAGTTCAGGTATGTAAAAGTTCCTTAAACGTTTTACTTGTTTAGCAAGAAAACATTTTATTTTTCTATTACTACAAGTCAACTTTAATTAATGGAATCCTAAACCTTAAATTTGTTTTACAGATCCAATATATGTTGCTTACCATGACAATGAATGGGGAGTTCCTGTTCATGATGACAAGTAAATAAAAATCTTTTATTTTTTTTAATAAAGAAAACTCAATTTCTTAAGAAATGATACTAATTATGATTACTGTTCAACTGTTTTTTTTCAGTCTACTGTTTGAGCTTCTAGTGTTAACCGGAGCTCAGGTTGGATCCGACTGGACTTCTGTTTTAAAGAGAAGAAACAGTTTAAGGTAAGAAATTATAAGAAACTCGCAAAAAGAAGATATAAATTGAGAAATTTTAATTAATGTCACTTTTCAATTGTCATTTTTCAAAAATACCACTTTTTAAAATTATTTTTTCATTATATCATTTAGATTTGGATTAACTATGTTGTATTATAATTTAGTTTTGAGGGTTTAAAGGGTTTTAGGTGTCAAAACATTTTTTAGGGTTTATAATTTTAAAATTTATATTTTAAAAATTCATAATTAATGGTATTGCAAATGGACACCATTAAGTGGCATTTTTGCAAATATACACACCAAAAGTGACATTTTTGCAATTGCCCTCGTATATATTTTGCTTTTTCTAGTGATTTTTTTGTCTAATTATGTAACCTTTGGTTCTACAGAGAGGCTTTCTCTGGTTTCGAAGCAGAGTTGGTCGCAGAATTCAACGAGAAGAAGATACAGTCAATAGTCAACGACTATGGCATTGACCTTAGCCAAGTCCTTGCAATTGTTGACAACTCTAAACAAATTCTCAAGGTATATTATTTTCGGTTCGTTAATTAAAGTTTCCAAAATCTTGTAATTGTTAAAAAAATAAATTAAATGACTTTTGTGTTTTTGCAGGTGAAAAGAGATTTCGGGTCATTTAACAAATACATTTGGGGGTTTATGAAAAACAAACCGGTCACAACTAAATACACATCTTGCCAAAAGATTCCGGTTAAGACATCAAAATCAGAAACCATAAGCAAAGACATGGTTCGTCGTGGGTTTAGATTCGTTGGTCCGACCGTTATACATTCGTTAATGCAAGCCGCCGGTTTAACCAACAATCACTTGATCACTTGTCCGAGACATCTCGAGTGTACGGCCATGGCGGCTCTATAGGCAAAGAGATTATTTTGTTCACGTCACTTTTTGGCTTTTTAATTTATGTAACTAAATAAGTATTTATGTGTGTTGAACAAAAAAAAAAAAATTATGTATTATTATTGTAGTACTATGTCTCTACCATGTGATCTTTAGATTTGAGGTCCTAACTTTAGGTATTTATATTTTTTGTACAAAAGCTTCTTCTTTTTGTGTGTGTGTGATTCTTCTTTGGATTTTAATATATCTGCATGTGTTTTTTATTTGTTTTTAAACCATTTTTGAGGTTAATAGTATGTGGGATATGGGGAATATGGTAAAGAGAGACAGAGCATGTGCAAAAGTTGAGAAGCAATGTCATGTGTTAGATTATCAATGAACTTTCTATTTTATTCTCTCTTTTTTTTGTTGATAAGAAATTAGTTTTAGCTTTTTAGTTGGAAGAACAATATGAAAAGAAGCTTTGTTAGACCCCGTCTGGTACAAAAATTGATGCAATTTTTAATTTTGCAATACATTTTTTTCTGTAAAAGTTAATTTCATATTTCTTAGAAATAATTAAGCCTCTCCTTATTATAACTATCTCTTCTTTTCCTTTCTTTTTTTAAATAATTTTCATGTGTTTCATGATACAATTGTTTATGCATAAACACCATTGGGAAAAGTAAATCTAAACAAGATCGACTTGGATGGAAAAAATTGAGTCGAAGGGGATCATGATGACACATAATTACGTATTTCATCATTAATATCCATAAAGTTAAGTTAAAATCATCGTCATTATTAATCTTTGAAGATCTGTTCAATTATGATGGTTTTTATTTATCGTATAGATAGAAATGGAATTACACACGTTCAGTTTGGTGGTTTCTTTGTCTTTCTTTGTTTTTCTTTGTGGACCTAATCATACTCTCCATCAATATTTCCAATAAAAATCGCATAATTATAAGTTTCTTATAATTATTTTACATATTACATTTTTACGCTACTCAAAATTATCTTGTACACCAAATAGAAAAAACAAACACAGTTCACAGATGAGAAAATTCATAATTCAAAGGTACAACAATATAGTAATATTAATGGACTAAGGCCCATAATGACTTTTAATGATATTGTCAAGGCCCATTATTATTTACATGAGTCCACAAGATTTTTTTTATTTTTTTCTTAACAAGGCTAGATCCTTGGCTACTACTAATCTTGAGAAACAAATTTAGTTTTTTTTTTTTTTTTTAAACATGAAACAAATTTAGTTGACTGCAGATTGACGTATTTTTATTGTTTTTATCATTGAAATGTAGACATAAAATAATAAAAAAACTATGGAAGAGTCAAAGAAATATAACAAAAATTAAGAATGGAGATCAAAATCATAAATGTGGCAATTTGTCTTCAAACTTTTTATAATCTTAAATTTTGATTTTCATAAATGATATTTACAGTTTAACAAAAAATAATAATTAAAAATAGAAATGAGTTTTTTTTTCGTGGAAATGTAAAACTAATCTTTGGGCATTTGTATGTTAGCTATGGTTAGATACGTACGTACTTTCAAATCCGTAACATTTTGTTTTGTTTTGTGTAGAATATAAATAAATATTAGGGATTATATATTCTAGAGAACTTGTAATTCATATACACAAATAATTGGCTAATTGACTATCTATATAATTATTGTATCAACAACTGTTTATTTTGATAAACCCAATTCTACTTTCATTGATTGTGTCCGAAAATATATTGATTTACTAAAATATACATATACATACATATAACTATATTTACTAATAAGATAATTACTAGAACGATCTTGATAAATGGTCTAATTATTATAATGACTTTCACAAGTCTCAAAATACTAAGAAAGGGTTTATAAGACATAAAAACCAGGGTTATGTTTTGTTATTACGAAAATGTCATTGCCATTATTGATAAAAAAAAAAAAATTAAAAAACTCAAAACCACATATGCGACCGCGGAGGCTGTAGAAGCACCGGAGACACATTCGGCGGAGGTTTGCCGCCAGATTTAGATAAAATAGCAAGGATTAGAAGAAAATGAGCAGAAAATGGTTAGAAGTTTGGCATTCTTTGAGTCACTTTCCGCCATTGGATCGAGCTGAAATTTTAGCACAAGATAGATAGTCGAGTTAGCTTTTATTGGAAAGTAATATAAAGTTATTCCAACGGTGGGATCGAAAGTTATGGGAGTTTTAGTGAAAACATGTCAGTCTGTCTTAACCGACTGGTTTGCTGGAAGTTAAGGAAATTGCAGATTTTCCTATTTTGACTCGGTTTGAACCAAAAACGTGATTTAGCCTATTAATTCTAGGTTTCATCCAATTTTTAGGGAACTCTTGTAATTTATCCATATTTTTTGTTTCTAAGCTTTTGGGGAGAAGATCTTTGAACCCTATTGACAATTTGGAGAGATTTCTGAACCCTCTTGTTTATTTATTGATTTCATATTTTCTTCTATGAATTCTTCTCTTGATTTGATTTCTATCATGGCTGAGTAGTTTTCTAGTTAGGTTTTAGGGTTTCAAAGAAATCTATCATTGAATCAGACATAGATAGGGTTTTATCATATGTTGTTTTCACCTATCGTTGAACTCACTGCTTAGGCTAAATTGATCACTCAGTCTCTGATCTAAGGTTTAATCTATTCATCAAAAGTGTTATAGATTGCTTGATAGAACATAGGTGTACTTAGCCAACGAAAGCTGATGCTAAGGCAATTTGTGAACATATCAAACCTGCTCGTTAGTGCTTGTCTAGAATTCTAGGTTCAAACGACAGTTTAGAATTCTAGGTTGCTAGATAAAGTCTCTGATACCATGACAGTGGATTAGTAATATCTTCATGTTTGAATTCGAAACTGCGCTTAATTGTTCCCTGCATAATTGTCTGGTTCATGATCTCTGATTTCCTACGAATATCCTAAAGTCTAACGCTTTTAATCCATAACTTTACATCGATTTATTTGCTATTTTCGTTTTCAATTTGCAATTCAAAATCATATTTTCGTCTTAGCTTAGTTTTACTCCTGAGATTCGTAGTGTGATACTTGGTCCTCGTGGATTCGATCCCTGATTTACTACTTCGATTTGTTGTGCACTTGCAGTAGTTATATAGGGTTAAAACCTGTGTTATCAAGTTTTTGGCGCCATTGTCGGGGACCAATTACATTGCCTTCGAATTTGGGATTGAAATTTAGTCTAAGACACTAACCTTTTAAATTTTATTTTTGTATAGTTTCTAAAGTGATTGCCATGGACTTCAATGATGAACCACAAGAAGAGGAAGACACATTCGAAGATGAGCCCTATGTGGAGCCTCCATTTGATGAGAGTGTTCTTACACTAGAATAAAAAGTGGAGTTGGATGAGCTTTACAAGGAAAATCCAACCTTGACAAGAAGAGACTTAGCGGCTATGATCCGGGTGAATCTCATCTCACACTGGGCTTCACTTGAAGGAAGGGAGCTCACATTTTCTGAGATTACGGTAGCTCATGCACTTGAAGAGGTAATTTATTGGGTTCCACCATGCCAACTAGAAGGTACATACGACTCACCCTTTGATTTTCAAGATAATAAGGATAGTCTCATGCCTTGTAGTGAAGATGTAGCTTCTAGTTTGCAAACTCCCATGCTCATTCAAGAATGTTATGATTTAATATGTGAGACTCAAAGACTAGATACTTTAAGAGTAGAAAAACTTGCTAGAGATTACCATGAAGTATGTTTTGATATTAATTATCTATGTGCTTTGAATGTTCATGATCTCGAGTTTAAGATTTCAATGCTAGAGGAATCTAGTTCTCTTATTGAAATATCTTGTCTAGGAGAAGTGCTTAATGTAGATGAGTTCTTGATTAAGGTAGATGATCCTAGGGTTGAGACAAATTCTGAGAATGAGAATATTGTGTCATGATTGATGGGGATGAAGTTAACTATTATTTGATGAACTCGTTTAACCCTGAAGTTTACTTTATCTTTCCATCAAATGCATTTGATTCTCATGAGTATCTAACCAAGGACGATTCAAAGATATATGCTACACTGGTAGTAAAATCCCTTGATGAGAGTTATATTTTTTTTCATGGATGTGTCATCTTGCATATTTTGTTCATCTTACTAATAGGAGAAGGACAAAAGGTGCATTGGCCCAACCTTTTGATTCTCATAATTAACCTATGTGTTCATAAGTCAAGCTAAAGACTTAAAACAAGCGCTTGGTGGGAGGCAATCCATCTTCTAACTTTTAGTTTTGGTTTCGTGTTTCAGAAAAAAAAACCGTGCAAATAAAGGGCAGATCGACCGATCTATGCACGGATCGATCTATCCGGATATTTGAGCCAAAGCAGCGGATCACCTCAGGATCGACGTGGCAGAATCGAACAGAAGCAGATCGATCGATCCACATACAGATCGATCGATCCGTGCAAGGTACGTGCAAAAAAAAAAAAAAATTTCGTGCAAAAACTGGGACACCATCGGATGACCCAAGGATCGACCAGAGGAGAGAAGATCGATCGTTCCAGCAGCAGATCGACCGATCCGGCCAAAAATCGACCCTTGCAAGGTACGTGCAAAAAAAAAAAAAAACTTTTCATTTTGTTTTACTTTTTTTGAGTCTCTTTGGCCTTTCTCTTGATTTATTTTCACACCGAGACGTGTGAAATAAGTCTGGGGGAAGGTATTCATCGTTTACTAACGCCATTTTTCTTTGTTTTGTTTCTTTTGGATCATTTTGATGTTTTTCTTGAGTCAATCCAAGTTATTTTATTGAGTCAAGAGTATTATAGTTAGGAAACTATGATATAACATTTCTCTTTGTTTACAGACTATTTCATTTAAGTAACCATTGCTGCAGAATGAATCCATATCTGACTAATGGAAAATCCAAAGGTTAACTAGTTAACTAGAGACGTCTCTTGTTTCCAGCTAAGTCCACTAAGCTTGAGCTAATTGCACCCTCATTGGAATGAATGGTGTCTATAGAGCTTGATTCTTCGTTCGTATTGGACAGATGCACCTTGTGTGAAAAAATGATGGTACTCCTCTCCCTTTTTCTAAGTTATAAATGGTATAAGGTTGAGAATAGTGCAAAGATCCTCACGACCATGTCTCCTCACAAGGAACAACAGTAGTGAGTCCTCACGAGTCTGTCTCCTCACAAGGAACAATAGTAGTGAGCGCTATTCTAAAGCTGTAACAGAAGCATCCTCACGACCATGTTTCCTCACAAGGAACATAAAAGTGAGAAACACTGTTTTTGAGTTATTAAAAAAATAAGTCTGGGGAGAGGAAAAGTACCAAAGGGTTGTATTGGTGATCTGTCATGGTATTGTACGGGAACGAATCTAGAAGGTTCTTGGCACTAAGATTATCAATGAGGCTAGTGATGATGGATAGTGGATAGTGTTGCGAAATCTTGGGATGAATTTGGGAGGCTGGAAATGTCTGCGGAGAAGTACATGGTGGTTCGATTTGATTCATCTTTGCAGCACGTGGATTACGAATTTAGTGGTCAATAAACGCTCCAAAAGAGAAGCTGAGTTTCCACGTTTTCAAACCTCTTTCACAAGTTTAGTCTTCTGTTTTGCTTGAGGACAAGCAAAAAACTAAGTCTGGGGGAGTTGATGTATTGCGTTTATGACACATTCTAACCAATGTTTTCAAAGGTTTTTCGAGTCTTTTCTATGTCTTTAGAGTCTTTTCAGGTTTAAACACGTTTGGATGGAGTCTAAGGCAAAATAGCAAGGATTAGAAGAAAATGAGCAGAAAATGGTTAGAAGTTTGGCATTCTTTGAGTCACTTTCCGCCATTGGATTGAGCTGAAATTTTAGCACAAGATAGATAGTCGAGTTAGCTTTTATTTGAAAGTAATATAAAGTTATTCCAACGGTGGGATCGAAAGTTATGGGAGTTTTAGTGAAGACATGTCAGTCTGCCTTAACCGACTGGTTTGCTGGAAGTTAAGGATATTGCAGATTTTCCTATTTTGACTCGGTTTGAACCAAAAACGTGATTTAACCTATTAATTCTAGGTTTCATCCAATTTTTAGGGAACTCTTGTAATTTATCCATATTTTTTGTTTCTAAGCTTTTGGGGAGAAGATCTCTGAACCCTATTGACAATTTGGAGAGATTTCTGAACCTTCTTGTTTATTTATTGATTTCATATTTTCTTCTATGAATTTTTCTCTTGATTTGATTTCTATCATGGCTGAGTAGTTTTCTAGTTAGGTTTTAGGGTTTCAAAGAAATCTATCATTGAATCAGACATAGATAGGGTTTTATCATATGTTGTTTTCACCTATCGTTGAACTCACTGCTTAGGCTAAATTGATCACTTAGTCTCTGATCTAAGGTTTAATCTATTCATCAAAAGTGTTATAGATTGCTTGATAGAACATAGGTGTACTTAGCCAACGAAAGCTGATGCTAAGGCAATTTGTGAACATATCAAACCTGCTCGTTAGTGCTTGTCTAGAATTCTAAGTTCAAACGACAGTTTAGAATTCTAGGTTGCTAGATAAAGTCTCTGATACCACGACAGTGGATTAGTTATATCTTCATGTTTGAGTTCGAAACTGCGCTTAATTGTTCCCTGAATAATTGTCTGGTTCATGATCTCTGATTTCCTACGAATATCCTAAAGTCTAACGCTTTTAATCCATAACTTTACATCGATTTATTTGCTATTTTCGTTTTCAATTTGCAATTCAAAATCATATTTTCGTCTTAGCTTAGTTTCACTCTTGAGATTCGTAGTGTGATACTTGGTCCTCGTGGATTCGATCCCTGATTTACTACTTCAATTTGCTGTGCACTTGCAGTAGTTATATAGGGTTAAAACCTGTGTTATCATGTATAATAAGAAAATTGAGCCGTGTATGTGTTTTTATATCACTTTAACTTGTTACAAATTTTTTTAACTTGATAACTATTTAATTAGAGTGTTAACATAAAGTTAAATGTAAAGACAATGTTTATAAAGTACAATAATCATACATACAAGTATGTTATATCTTTGAGTTACTTACTATTCTAAGTTCAAGGTCAGTCAGCTAACATTTGTAATAGCCGATATTAATTTATTTATAACCCACTAATCACTAACTTATCCAAATATGACTTAGTTTGCCAAATTTAATGTTAGACGAGCAACATATGTAATAGCCGATAACAAATTATTTATTTATAATATATGATACACATGTTTAATAGTCGTATGTATGTATATATATTTGTTAATACTATATATATGTATGTATAAATATTTGCAAATGAAGTTTCACCGGAGCTTTGTCGGAATCTCGTTGAATTTTTTCTAGAATCTCGATAACTTGTTGGAGTTTCACCGGATGTTCACCAGATTTATTTTCATCATATCTTTTTTTTTGCCGCCATCATCACCACTATCTTCGCCGCAAAATTTCGACGGATAGCTATTTTTTTTTGTTCATATTTTTTTTATAGTTTGAGATGAAAGAAAAAATAAATAGTATAGATATCTATATGTCACATATATCTCTTATAATTATTCTATATTATTATTTATTGAAACGAATAAAAAGAATAAAAACTATTTCGATATTTTGTATGTTGCCATGCACAAAAATAAGAGAATTATATCACGGTTAGTTTATTAATTTACTAACAATCTATGTATATTGAACTAATTAATTTTATATTTTATTGTGTTATGTTTTAAATTTCGTTTATTAGTTTTGTTGTGTTTCTAATTTAAATCTGATAAAAATAATAATTTATATCATGTTATAAATTATTAGAAAAAAATTGATTTTGGATCATGAAGAAGATTAAGTCCATCCGAACTCCTTTTAATTATAAAAACAATTTCGCTTATTTATAAGTAAAGGATAATGATGGGTCTTCCAGATTCTGAAACTGTATCCTACTTTTTTCGACCGTTTGCTAAGCTTCTAAGCGAAAAGTAAAAATAAAATAATTGTAGAGAATGATAATATACATGGCAGGTCAGAAATACGCCACGTGTCTTATACATGTTAGTAGGTGATGACGTGTTATTTAATTTCATATGATATATATACAGTGTATATTTTTTAAAAAATTTATGATATTGATATTAGTATTTTGGCATAGAGCGAAGTCCCATGCGTCGGTAAAGGAAACAAAAAAGCAGGAGTCCTATAAAAGTCTACTAATCGGTCAGACATTTTTATTTTTTTTAAATTTTTGTTGTTGTGTATTATTGTTCTTCTAGAGTTAAGAAAAACCAGTCGAATAGTATATAAGAGTTTCTTATGAATTAATTTGATACTATAAAACTTTCGCATTCAATTTATGATTTTACAAAGGTGGTTTTCTAAAATCTAAAGGAATCTGAGAAATTAGAGGAATGATTTTACAAATACCGTAAAATAAATAAAAAAGTTAAAAGAAAAGCTGTGGGACAAGAGAAAACGAAAAGACGACAAAATCTGTTTAAAAAAAGCTAAATCCTTTTTATTCTTCCAATCCAACTCATATTGGTTGCTAATAATTTACTTTATAAATTCTCTTTTTAATAAAAACATAACTTGCTGTTAGCACATGTACAATTTCCTCAAAAGTTCTTCAAACGAATTAAGTATATTTGAAGACTTTAATACCATTTTTGTTTTAAAATATAAACATTATTTAAATTTTGTAACTTTTTTTAATAATTTTATATCATCAATTAGATCTTGACCAAAAATATATAAAAAATATCATCAATTAGATTTACTAATACTGTCATGTTCATATGGCATAGATATGAAAATTAGTAATATGAAAATCAGAAAACAAAAAATTATAAAAAGGAAACTCGTCATATTAAATTCCCCATTTCTCTTGACCAAAAAAATAACAATAATTCCCCATTTCTCTCTCTCTCTCTCTCTCTCTCTCTCTCTGCTCTGTCGCTTTACTTTCTCTCTGCTTCGAACAATTCGATTCGTCTTCTTCAACCTGTAGATAGAAGAAGAAGAAGAAGAAGAAGAAGAAAAACTCAGAAAAAATGGCGAAAGAGAGAGACCAAAACACAAAGGAACACAAAAACCTCCTCGTCTGTTTCTTATGGAATTTCTCCTCCGAGCTCAAGCTCATTTTAATGGCGTTACTCGTTCTCTGCACTTTAGCTACTCTCCTTCCTCTTTTACCTTCCTCTTTTTCCATCTCCGCCTCCGACCTCCGTTTCTGCATCTCACGAATCTCCGCTTCAGATTCCGTCAATTCCACCACCTCCGTCTCCACCGTCGTAGAAAACCCGCCGGAATCAGACAACGGCGTTACAAAACCAGACAACGGCGACACTAAACCGCCGTTTCCCGACAAGGAGCCGGTGTTAGTTAACGGCGTTATTAAACGGACGTTTACTGGTTACGGCTGGGCAGCTTATAACTTCGTGTTAATGAACGCTTACAGAGGCGGCGTTAACACTTTCGCCGTTATCGGTTTATCATCTAAACCACTTAACGTTTATGCTCATCCGTCTTACCGTTGTGAGTGGGTACCAGTAAACCAATCCGATAACCGGATTTTAACCGACGGTACTAAAATCTTAACCGATTGGGGTTACGGTCGTGTTTACACAACCATCGTCGTTAACTGTACTTTTCCGGCAACAATCATAAACCCTAAAAATGCCGGCGGTACTCTTCTTCTTCACGCAACCACCGGAGATGCAGATCGGAACATCACCGATTCAATCCCGGTCTTAACCGAAACCCAAAACTCCGTCGATTTCAATCTCTACGATCTCCGTCGTGAAAAGTACGATTATCTCTATTGTGGTTCGTCTCTGTACGGGAACTTGAGTCCACAACGAGTTAGAGAATGGATCGCGTACCACGTTCGATTCTTCGGTGAGAGATCTCATTTCGTTCTTCACGACGCAGGAGGAATCGGAGAGGAAGTGTTCGAGGTTTTACGGCCATGGATTGAGCTTGGGAGAGTTACTGTGCATGATATTAGAGATCAAGAAAGATTCGATGGGTATTATCATAATCAGTTCATGGTGGTGAATGATTGTTTGCATAGGTATAGATTTATGGCTAAGTGGATTTTCTTCTTCGATGTTGATGAGTTTATCTATGTTCCGGCGAAGAATACTATTTCGACGGTGATGGAATCTTTAAAGGAATATTCTCAGTTCACTATTGAACAAATGCCTATGAGTAGTCGGATCTGTTTCTCCGGTGATGGTCCGGCCAGAACTTACAGGTAAAATTTTGAGTTTTTGATTGATTGGTTTTTTTTCACTAATTCATATGTGTTTTCAAGCAATTTGGAATTACACAGATTTGGGTTGAATTTAGTATCTGATTCTGTCAACATTTGTGTGAGAAAGAGTTTTTTTTTTTTTGGTTGCACACTTTTTTGAGTAGTCTCTTTAATGGTGGTCCATGTTGGTGAGAGATGTTTTCAAAGATTCTAGCTTTTCTAGATTTCTAAATCAACCAAAACCAATTCGAGGTTTTCTAGGATTTGATTGATGGATATGTGTTCTTGTGATTGTGTCTTCAGGGTAGTGACAATTGTTTCAAAGATTCTAGCTTCCAAAATTAGGAAAAATCTAGTTCAAAATGAGCTAGGAATTGATGGGTATAATAGTAACACACGTAATGGTAGGATTGTTGTTCTGTGATGTTATAGGTTTTTTAAATGTGGTTTTACTATTAAGTTGGATCATAGTTCTTGGGTGATGATTTATGTGGTTGTGTGTTTTTTCAGGAAATGGGGATTTGAGAAATTGGCGTATAGAGATGTCAAGAAAGTACCACGACGGGATCGGAAATACGCGGTTCAACCGCGTAACGTATTTGCGACAGGCGTTCACATGTCTCAGAATCTACAAGGGAAGACATACCACAAAGCGGAAGGAAAAATCCGTTATTTTCACTACCACGGTTCAATCTCGCAGCGCCGCGAGCCATGTCGTCATCTTTTCAACGATACCCGCATCGTCTTGGATAACAATCCTTACGTACTTGATACCACAATGCGCGATATTGGCCTCGCGGTTAAGACGTTTGAGATCAGGACGATTGGAGTTCGGCTGCTTAGGACAAGACAATGAAAACAAGTCAAGAAAATGGTTTGTATTTTGTATTGTAAGATAAATCAAGAAGAGTATTGTTAGGCGAATGTAAACAATTTTTTTTGTGGTTTTTTTTTTTTTTAGTATTCTTTTATTGTAATATAAAATGGGTCATAGAATCAATTGAGTTCACCATACAGCTCATATTCTTGGTATATAAGCATCTATTTTATGGGCTTTAATGCTTTATAATAAAAGTGACCTCTTTAATTATTTAAGCTAGTGATAATAGCTGTGGTCTTTGATAGATTTTTGTCGTCTTAATTAACCAAAAGTTTCTACTTTTTCTTCCTCATAAGTATAATTAACATATTCAATGCAAGTAATAATATCTATGTAATAATATCTATGTAAATACTCCAAATAAGAAAGCTAGCTTTTTGTTCCGATGAAAGCATTGTTACTGAGAAATGCTGGTACAGAGAGTATTAGTGATCCTAGTACAGGAAAAGAACATAATATATAAAAGTTTTTTTCTCCAAAACGTTTACTAGATCAAATTAGGCCTGACCAAAAAATCCAGAACCGAGTATCCGAACCGAATCCGACCCGAAAAACTCGGTTCGATTCGGTTTTGGGTTTGAGCTATATATCCGATTGGGTACGAAATATATGTATCCGCTATACCCGTACCCGTTCGGGTTTTACCCGAAAATTTTCGGTTTTACCCGAAAAACCGAACATACCCGAAAATTGTCGAAAATACCCGAAACCGAAAACCAAAAATATATACATAAACCGAACATACCCGAAAATTGTCGGTGTTTTACCCAAAACTGTTCGAATTTTTTGCCGAAAAACCGAACATATTCTTTGAGTTTCCATTTAATTGTCGGGTAATCGGATAGCATTTCGGGTTGTCGGGTAGAATTTAGGATATTCGGTTTTTAAATCTCGGTTATTAAACCGAACCGATGTAAATTCGGTGGGTTCGGGTAAACTGATGAAAAAACCGATCCGAACCGAACCCAACAGTATCCGAACCGTACCCGAATCGAAAATGTATATGTACCCGATTGGGTACAAAAACTCCGTACCCGATCTACCCGAACCCGAACAGAGTACCCGAATGCCCAGGCCTAGATCAAACGATAAGTACACTTACAAATTTCACTTATCAACTTCAATCCTAGCCTCACGTGTTCACAAATCTTGTGAACCTATCACTACTAGAGCTGGGCATACGACGGTACCCTAAAAATTTGGAGTACCCGTTACCCGACCCGACCCTAATGAGTATTTGAAAAACAATACCTTTATCCGACCTGCAAAAAAATGGGTATCCTACTTAACGGGTACCCGGCAAAAATTTGTTGACCCGCCGGGTACCCGGTCCATTACCTTTACCCGTCCAATTAACATAATTTATCTATAATTTAATTTAAACAACTTGTATACCAAAAAATGGAAGTGTTATTAACGAAAAGGAAAAAAAAAGGCTCTTAATAGACAACATATATAGTTAATAAAATATAATATTACAAACTTCGATACTTAAAACTTGTAATTCATCATTTCCAAAATTATCGATGACAATTCAAAAACACAAAAGATTGACGTTGTATATTATATAATTTATTTTATAACTAAGTTTATCAAATATTAGTAATATAGAATGCATGTATTTACGGGTCGGGTAGCAAATCCAGTACGAGAACAGGTAACGAGACGGATAGTGGAAAAAATGATACCCTTTATCCGACCCTTATCCGCGGGTATCAAAATTAGGGTACCCTTTATCCAACTCGAGAATTACGGGTACCATATTTTTCAAGACGGGTAAGAGCGGGATAACGGGTAAAAGACGAGTAACGGGTATCTGTGCCCTGCCCTAATCACTACCCCTTAGCCCTTTTGATCAAGATCTCTTTACTAGACAATTTTAAATCCCCTTTGCTAAGAAATATGCTCTATCATTGTGTTAAACGTCTCTCCACATTTTTACACTCCTATTTATACACAATAGGAATCGACGGCTAACCCTAGTCTTAGTCTTCAAGTTTGGAAGATATCACATCTTTGTAGAATATCCTCATTTCTTTAATCTTAGCTAAGATATAAGGAAATCTTCATGCTCTTTGATCCTCTCCAAAGAACGTCTCCAGTTCACCTAGAGCATCAAGTCATGTCCATACTAGCTTGGCCTAGTCCACTCTTCAAGCCTACAAGCCCTTAAGCTTAGCCAGTCCGCTTGTACAACTTCTTGTAGTACTTCACAACTGGTATATGTCACTGATACAAGTCACTGCTTCAATCTCAAACTACTTATTTCATATTTCAGATGTTTTATCCTGCGCTTCTCAACTCTGTAGATTCTAAAACTCATTCAACTCATATTGAATTCTAAAACTCATGGAAACATATACTTTCAAGCATAATTAAGTGTAGAGACCCCACTAAAAGGGTCCTTCCAAGTTTCGTGGTTGTTAATTGTCGCAAAGGCTGGAAAGTCCCTCACTGCCAAATGTTCAACAATCATACAAATTATTTCCAATCATCTCATAATAACGACAACAATTATTCTTTAATCATTTTCATTTCAATAATCCCAATAGATAATGTATAAAAATACTCCACAAGAGATTGCAAAAAAACATAAATAAGGGAATCTGTACCGGCGTTTGGACATTTAATTTTGTGCAGAAAACAAGACACGTAAAACCAAAGTCTAGCACATTCACGAAACCCTACCATTCCCACATTAAATATCGATCCACATCTTACTAATTTTAATCTTTGCAAATGTTTGCAATTTGACATATCGAATTGTTATTGATGGATTTAAATCATTTATGTTTGAAGTTGTCGGAAACAACATTTAATAGAAGTAGCCTAAACTACATGATCTCTGCAGCTGTAATATTCTCTGTAAATTTACAGTTTCCATTTATATCAATAATCTAATCTAATTCTATTCAAATGGTTTCCTTTAAGATTCATCGTCCACAAAAAATAAGATAACGACCACGCGATCTCAACGAGTTTCTTCTATAAATCGGAATAGAAAAGTTTTATAGAACATATATTTCTGGGAAAAGTCAAAAAAAAAAAAAAAAAAAAACTAAAAAAAATAAAAGACAAACTAAAAAAAACGTTATTTTTTTTTGTTACCGAAAAATGACGTTTTTTTTACTTTGTCTTATTTCTTTTGGGTCGAAATTGATTTTATTGCAATTAAACCGGGTTAAGCACTAGACTGGACATGCCCAGTTTAGTCAATAAAGCCGATTTGGCGAGATGATCTGTCTTTGAGTTCATATCTCGTTGAATGAAGATTGACGATGCAATTTTCAGATCAAGAGCAAGTTTCTGAATGTCTTGGGTAATCCCGTATATGTCTAAGCGGGATTCTCTTGAATTGATCAGGTTGATAAGCTGCTTACAGTCCGACGCAACGCTTTCGATCTGGAGTCCTCGAATGGACGCTTGGATCAATCCTTCTCGCATTGCCGATGCTTCTGCCATGAGGGGGTTTGAGATGTGATGGGCAACACACGATCCCTGTGCCACGATCCGGTTATCAGCGTTGCAGATGAGCCATCCCAGCCCTGCATCTGATGAGTCTGTTTTCCAAGCCCCATCGGTGTAAAGGCGCAATCCATGTCCTGGTAAGTGTGATCTACTTTCCTATGTAGTATTGCGTTCAGTAGGTAATGATTCTTGTGCCTCTAGCCATTCTTGCATGTCCTGGGTGGCCTTGATCATTGTTTCTTTTGTGGTATAGATCCGATTGTTAAAAGTTTTGTTGTTTCGTGCTATCGACAAGGTCCATAGAATCCAAGGTAGAAGATGATCCGAATTGAAACCCATTGGTGGTAAGCAGACGAGCTGCTTTGAGAGGCCAAGGGCAGAGGGCAAATCTCTGATTTGGAGCGGATTGACTTTCGTCTTGAAAGGTGCCAGTTACCATACTTGTCTTACAAATTGACAGTGAAAGAAGAGGTGAGTAGTGGTCTCAGGTTCACCGCTTCTGCAACATTGAGCTTGATTTGTAATTCCTCTTGAAGCAAGTTGTTCTCCTACAGGTAGAGCACCACTCATTGCTTTCCATAGAAATAGTTTTAGTTTTTGGGACACCTTTATTGACCATATCTCTGAATTCCAATTGAAAGCAGGTGAGGTAGGGTCCAGACTGGTTGAGGCATTCTTGGTTGAGTGGTAGCCTGATTTCACTGAGTAGAGCCCTAAGGGGTTGCCCAGCTATGCATACCGGTCCTCTGCTCCCGTTAAATTTGGTTTCAGTTGTAAAATGTCTTGCTTCAGTCTAGGGAGAGAGTTCTCAATCATCTCTAGGTTCCACCCTTAATTGTCAGGTAGAAGTAGTTCCTTCACTAGTATATCTTTATTATGGTCGTTGGGTGGGCTAATAGGATTTGTTGGTTGGGGTCTTGCCATACTTTGGTTGATGTGCCATTCCCAATAACTTTGCCCAACTTCTGTTTAAGTAGTTCTTTACCGATCATAACTCCTCTCCAGCCATGAGAACAAGTTTTTGGTGTTGTGTTATCTAGGAAGGATGTTTAATGGCAGTATTTCCCCAGTAGATTTTTGGCTAGGAGGCAATCTGGATTTGTTAAGATCCTCCCGCTTAGTTTGGCCAGGAGGGCATCATTGAACATCTGGATGTCTCTGAAGCCCAGACCTCCCTGTTTCTTGCACTTAGTAAGTTTATCCCAAGAAACCCAACACATCTTCTTCTTTTCCATGTTTGAATCCCACCAGAATCTGGTTAATGTTGATTGTATTCTTTTGCAGAGATTATTCGGAATCTTAAAACAAGAAATGGTGTAGGTTGGCATTGAAGCCAGGACTGATTTCAGTAGTACAGTTTGCCTGCTGAGGAGAGAAATTTTGAGGACCATGAACTGGCTCTTTGGCGAATGCGGTCAACTATGAGGCTGAATAGGTCCTTTTCCTCCTGCTAAAGTGCTTAGGGAACCCTAGATACTTTCCAACACCTCCTTCCTTTGTTATAGATAAGTCATTTTTCACCCTTGCTCTTATTCCCTGTGGAGTTTTTGCAGAGAAAGTGATAGGTGATTTCTGGTTATTGATTTGTTGACCATATTTTCTCGGTATACTCATCAATGTTTAAATTGTTTGTTTTGCAGAAGAACATCGTATCGTCAGCAAAAAGGAGATATTTGATTCTAGGGCATTTCCTTGCCGCTCTCAAACCTGGTAAGCTTCCATTAGCTTGTGTCTTCCTACATAAACCTGACAAAACTTCACTGTATAGAATTAAAAAGTAGGGAGATAGTGGATCTCCTTACCTAAATATTGTTGTAAATTATTCCCTAAAATATGATTAAATCTAATATTTCTGATTAAAAGCATAATAAATTTTTAACTAAACTAAAGTATATATCATCAAACTTAAATAATAAAAATATAAATGAATAAATTCCAAAAAAAACTTCATTTATTTTCAATTTTCCCATGGATTTGTGTTTCTTTGACTCTTTTGGATTTAAAATTTAAACCGTCTTTGCAAAGTGGAACTATTTAGATTTTTGTGAAATTTAATTACCGAAGAAAATTATTTATAGAAATGTATTTAACAAGACTTTTCTCATATATATATTACATAGGAGTATTATATTGTACTTAAAACTCGAGCATCATTCAAACGGATTGAGCTTCCAAGAAAGCATTAAAATTCTTGGTGGCTTCTAGCAACCGTGGTGAGATCGCCGGAGACGTCGGGTATGAAACCGGCGACGACGTGGAGAATCGAACGTGACGTAGGGAAGACTCCATTGATCTTCTGTTGTTCGAACCAGAAACCTTTAAAACCCCTTTGATCTCTTTCTCAACAGGTTCCTTGTCGAACACAAAAGCCGCAGAAACCGGATCGTCCTGGTCATTTTCACCAGAACCGGATTTGATTAGCTCGGACGGTAAGTCAAAGTGACCTCCGCCTTCATCTCCTGTGGAATCCGAAGTGTATGAGCCGCAATCAAATTTCTCCATCGAAGCTCGAGCTGAGATCACTGTGGTTGTGGTGGTGGTTTCTCTGACTGAGACAGTTCTTGAAACGGTAACTGACGATGATGATGAGGTCGTCATCGTGGTTGTTCGGGTTAAGGAAGAAGAATCGTCTTTTCGTGATGATCTGACCGGTTTTTCTTTACCGAAACCCGGAATGTATAGACAAAGAGCATTGCATTTGAATCCGTCTTCTAATGAATTGTTATTGTTGATGCTCTTGTTCGATTCGGCTTTGATCAAGAAAGAGTTTTGGGTTCCGCTGCTCTTCGTAGCTTTACAAGAGATGCTTCTTCTGAATGAAGCGGAAGACAAAGACGAGTCTTGTTCCTTGCCTTTGAGCGCCCGCATCAGACCCGAAGATGAAGATGAGTCTTGTTCCTTGCCTTTGAGCGCCCGCATCAGACCTGAAGATGAGGACGAGTCTTGTTCCTTGCCTTTGAGCGCCCGCATCAAACCCGAAGATGAAGACGAGTCTTGTTCCTTGCCTTTGAGCGCCCGCATCAAACCCGAAGATGAAGACGAGTCCTGTTCCTTGCGTCTGAGAGCCCGCATCAGACCCGAAGACGAAGATGAGTCTTGTTCCTTGCTTTTGAGCGCCCGCACCAGACCGGAAGACGAAGACGAATCTTGTTCCTTGCGTTTGAGCGCCCGCATCAGACCGGAAGATGAAGAAGAGTCTTGTTCCCTGCCTTTGAGCGCCCGCATCAGACCGGAAGACGTAGACGAATCTTCTTCCTTGCGTTTGAGCGCCCGCATCAGACCGGAAGATGAAGAAGAGTCTTGTTCCTTGCTTTTGAGCGCCCGCAGTAGACCCGAAGACGAAGACGAGTCTTGTTCCCTGCCTTTGAGCGCCCGCATTAGACCCGAACGTTGTTTAGGAGACGTAGCGGTTGAGCTTGGGAGGCTACGGCTTGCAGACTTAGTCCGCACTGGCTGCAACGGAAGTGGCATAGGCGAATCTAAGTCTCTAGGCGGTGACATCGCCGGTAACAGAACCATATCGAAGCTATCGTTCCTCTTCAAGGACGGGGATAGAGACAAAGACTTGATTGATATCGGGTCCATCGATATATCTCTCTCCGATTGCATCATACTCGCTTGCTTCACCAGAATCTTCTTCTTCGGTTCGTCTCTCCCTAGAACTTGCCAATCCCCATGAGTACTCTCGTCTCTGAAGCTAACCATTGGCATAAGAACTGCAGCAGCCATTGCCTATTCTCCACCCTGAAATGTCGATTAATAAGAAAATAAAAATGACAATGGCTAAGTCTTAAGGCTAGAGAGATGATGGATACTTATACTGTTATACAGAGGAGTAAAGCATGGACTGCACGTTTGGTGGCTAATGGAGTCTACAGTTAGTCATGATTTGCACGTCCAGCTAATTTTTGTTACCTGCGTATTAGTCTCAGCCAAAGGTTATTGACTTAATTACTATAAACATAAACAAAGAATATTAAGTTCAATTTAATAACCATTGTTGACATGAGACCATGCCCAAGATTGAGACAAGATCTGATCAAGATAGATATGCTTGCTCGCACGAACCACACTTATTATAATATTACCAAAAGGTTTGGAGAAGTTTACCTGACTTTGTGCAGACCACAAGCCATTGATTAAGGAAGAATATGATTAAATTTTATTTTATTTCATGATCTCAAGTTTACAAAAACATCTATGATGATGGGTCATTGGTGGTGGTGGTGTGTGTATAAAAACTAAATGATTTTGTGACTCTATTGAAGGGAATTGTAAAACAAGATTAACACAACCGAGATACCGATGATAACTGGAAAAGACGAGACTAAGTACAATGCTCCATAACCCTGCAACAGATTAAGAACAGAGGCAAGAGAAATGCCAATCAGATACCATTTTGAATAAAAATGCTGCAAATGTTGGAAGAAAGAGTAATGATTTAAAGGTAACACCGCAATTCTGTGAAAGTGCTGAGAGAGATTTGGGAACAAACCATGGCTTTGGGTACTACTCCAGTGTCATCATCGACATCGGCTTCTTCAATTGCAGCAGCTGAATCCCAGTCTACCTTGAGTCTCTTGGCTGCTTCTTTTGGATCTATTCCGGTATCTGTGGATTTAGCGTACAACGATTTTCCTCGCTGCTTCTTTGAAACCTCAACCTTTTCATATAAATAGGATAAGAGTTAAGATATTATCTTCCATCATGTTTACTAGCACCGATCAGAATCCCCACCATCAAATAAAATTGAAAGGTCTTCATACCAATATGCACATTGCTGCTTGGGATAGAATCCATTAAGCTTTGTGATGTTACTTAAAAGCTATCTTCGTGCGTATTTAATTGCATGTACTATATTTCTAATTTTCTGTGTTTCTTAGAAGCTATCTTCATCGATAAATGTAATGCACTTCTGCTGTGTGATTCCAAATGTCTTATGAAATTTAGTCTACATGACTTATAACAGCTTTCTAAGCTAATGGCAGTTGTTGCATCATGAATTCGATTAGCCACACAAGCAAAACAGGGGTAATTTCACTCAATCAATGGGCACATATAGCAAAACCAACTGTGGGATTTAGAGAAGATGGACCTCTAAATTTGGCCAGCGGATCATTTCCTCATACAGCATCTGGAGTGTGAGACGATCTTTAGGTATTTTCCCTTCATTTACCTGTGATAAGATGGCAACAAATTTTTAGTAAATACACCAAGCAAACTACTTAACTTGGTCTTGTGAAGTGATATTACTACGGATAACAGGATTTCTATTACACGCACATATAAGTCTTGGAACAGTTTTGCATACTAAGCTTCAATGTTAGATATGCCAGAGCAACGTGACATTAAAACCAGAAATGTGACAGACAAGCGTTTATGTGAAAAGAGATCTCAAGAAAAGGTTCGTTGAGCAGGGCTTACAAGTAACTGCTGGAATTAGCTATTCACCTATTCATCTAAATTTGTGTACAAGTACAACAACAAAAATCACACTCCACTCAGACACCACCAAAACAGACTGATTCACAGTAGCATTCTATGAACACTCAAAGAAGTAAGCCATATATGAGTTCTTTTTCGCTTTTTTGAGGGAAAAAAAGATGTCTAGTAGGGCTCTCAAGTCTCCCATCAGTTAACTATTGAACGCATAAGGTACATGTTTGAGGACAGATACTATTTCACTAGTGGTAAGGTAGACGAAAGACTCAAGAAACAATAATATCAAGTGTATCGTATCGTAAGATTGAATCAAAGGTTACCTGCTCCAAGGCTTCAGCTAAGTCTTCTCTACTCGGGGCATCTGCATCTTCTATTCCAAGTAACCTCCTTTTTTCCAGTTCCCTCGGGTCCTCAATCATGATAGTCAACTTAACCTATAATTCCAAAACACACAACAAAACTCTGACTTAATATCTCATCATAAGCATTAAGTCACATCGATACTAAAAACCCCAACCCCAACACAGAACCATTACTTGCAGCTTTGCATCAACCAGAAGACTGATTGTGATGAGCTTACCTCACTAAACATCATGTCTCTGTTCCTCCTGAGTAGCTCCAATACCTAAATCACATTCAAGATAATAAAATCCACAATTCAACGAACATATACTTCTAATCTAAATTTCAAGTAACACAAACCCGTTTGATCTCGTTGACGTATTTGAGATCTTCAGGATCTACTTCTCCAACTTCTTCTTCATCATCTCTATTTTGTTTCTCCTTTTCTTGTTGCTCTAACGTTAACGGAACCGGAACTCGAATCTCCGTCGCGTCTCCTTTCTCCTGCTGAGCTATCACACTACCGAACCTCCGATTTTTCCTCTTCCCATATCCTCCTCCTTCACTGGAAATTCCACTACACCTGTAAATTACAACCGGAGACGGCGAACAAACACCGTAATTCCGTACGCCGGAAGAAAAACACCGTAGCGGTAACTGAAATATCTGCGTCGCAGTCGCCGCCATTACTATTCGTATATTCCAAAAAAAACCAAAAAAAAAACTTCCTCTATACAAAATTCACAGATTCTGCATCTCTGAAGATATTTCGATTCAACAATAGAGGAAGAAGACGATTCAAACCCAAATCATCCAACGTTAAACTCAATTTCACTTTTTTGTTTTTTGTATTTTCGAGAAATGAAAATTGAAGTTGCAATTAAATTGGATGATAATATGAGTGGCTGGTGTGTAGATTTGCTACTTGGATAATATTCCTTTTGAACTAAAAATAAAAAAACTAATTTAAAGCCTGTTAAGAAAAGCTTACAGTTTATTAAGGCCCAATTTCTAGGCCCAATTCCTTATGCTTTTAGCGGGAAAATGTGAGAGGGACCCGCTTAATTTCCCGCCACAAACTGGCACTGAACATTTTCTTTACCCAGTGAGAAGAGAACCACTTTACCTCCTTTTTTGCTTCTTGTTCAAACGAAATTTAGGGTTTTTCGCGGTCAAATTTTTGAAGGGAAGAGGAGTTTTTGTTGTTCCAGTGAGTGTAGATTTTGAAAAATGGAGGCTTTTGGTGGGTTTGTAATGGACGAACAAGCGATTCAAGTGGAGAATGTCTTCTTAGAGTTCCTCAAGAGGTTTGTGTGTTTTCTGGGTTTTTTTGTTTTCTCGGAAAATTTCTTTCAATTTTTGGCTCTAATTTTCAATTTTGGTTCAGTTTTCGATTAGATGCGAACAAGCCGGAGCTGTATTACGAAGCGGAGATTGAAGCAATCCGAGGCGGTGAATCGACGATGATGTACATTGATTTCTCACATGTAATGGGTTTCAATGACTCTCTTCAGAGAGCAATCGCCGACGAGTATCTGAGGTTTTGGGTTCTTTCTCTAATTGGTTGAATTGATTTAAAAACCCTCGTTTTTGTGCGGAAAATCATCTGGGTTTTTTGGTTTTTTTGGCTTGAAATGGTTAGGTTTGAGCCATATTTGAGGAATGCGTGTAAGAGGTTTGTGATTGAAATGAATCCATCTTTCGTTTCTGATGAGACTCCGAACAAAGATATCAATGCTTCCTTCTATAATCTCCCTTTCACAAAGAGGTAAAATTGCTTTCTCTCAGTCTCAGATTCATGTTTAATGAATATCTAGTGTTGTTGGTGATAGTGATGGTGACTCTGTTATTAATTTTACAGGTTGAGGGAGCTAACTACTGCAGAAATTGGGAAGTTAGTGTCGGTGACTGGCGTGGTAACTCGAACTAGTGAAGTGAGACCTGAGCTTCTTTATGGGACTTTCAAGTGCTTAGATTGTGGTAGTGTTATAAAGAACGTTGAACAACAGTTTAAGTACACACAGGTAATTGATTCTTGATTTTGGTCTTTCTTTAATACTCCGTAGAAAGTGTTAGCTTGTATTCATTGTTTCACTTTGTGTGCAGCCTACGATCTGTGTGAGCCCAACTTGTCTGAACAGAGCAAAATGGGCACTGCTTAGACAAGAGAGTAAGTTTGCTGATTGGCAAAGAGTTAGAATGCAGGAGACTTCAAAAGAGATACCTGCAGGTTCTTTGCCACGGTCTTTGGATGTCATTCTGCGTCATGAGATTGTGGAACAGGCCAGGGCAGGTGACACGTAAGACTCCTCTTGCGCCAGTTCTCTAAGTTATTTCACCATCTTTATAAGAATCAAGAGTTGCATTCATTATCCTTTTCGGTTTGTCCTCACAGTGTTATCTTTACGGGAACGGTAGTTGTTATACCTGACATATCAGCACTGGCAGCACCTGGAGAGAGAGCAGAATGCCGTCGAGACTCATCACAGCAGAAAAGCTCTACTGTTGGACATGAAGGTGTCAAAGGTCTCAAGGCTCTGGGAGTTAGAGATCTTTCGTATCGGCTTGCCTTTATCGCAAACTCAGTGCAGGTTTGTTAACTATAGTTACTGTCAAATCAAAACTTAAGTGAAATGTGTTGATCAATCTCAATGTTTTATATTTTCCAGATTGCTGATGGTAGTAGGAACACTGACATGAGGAACCGCCAAAATGATTCCAACGAAGATGATCAGCAGCAGTTCACGGTGAGGCTTAGAATAAATTACCTATAGGAATTGAGATAGTTATAAGATCCTGATTAAGCTCTTTTAGGTGACCACTTACATACTTACTCTATATATAACTAATGAAAGGTCTTTGTATAAACTTGGCAGGGAGAAGAGTTAGATGAAATTCAGCAGATGAGAAATACTCCTGATTACTTCAATAAGTTAGTTGGAAGCATGGCTCCAACCATTTTTGGTCATCAAGACATCAAGCGTGCGGTTCTACTTATGCTCTTAGGCGGTGTGCACAAGACCACTCATGAAGGCATCAATCTTAGAGGAGACATCAATGTTTGTATAGTTGGGGATCCAAGCTGTGCTAAATCCCAATTCCTCAAGTACTGATTCTCATTTAAAATCAAAGCTTTCTGTTATTTTCTTCTTCTTCTGAAACCTGAGCCCTCTGTTTTGGTTTGTTGTTTGCAGATATACTGCAGGCATAGTTCCAAGATCTGTGTATACATCTGGGAAGTCCTCTTCTGCAGCTGGGTTGACTGCAACTGTGGCTAAAGAACCAGAAACTGGTGAATTCTGCATTGAGGTAATATTTGAATTGATGAATAATTCCTTGCAATGAACTTTCAAGTGACCGAAACTTCATAATTGCTTTGAAGAATGCTAGTCTCCCTTCATAAATGTAATTTTTATGCCTTGTTCTAGCTAATGCTATCTGGCTGTTTAACAGGCTGGTGCTTTAATGCTTGCTGATAATGGAATATGTTGCATTGACGAGTTTGACAAGATGGATATCAAAGATCAGGTAAGTGATCATCATGGCATATTACAGTACAGAGAATTGAGTTTCCTGGACTGTGGCTGATGGGAATTTACTGTTACATAAGGTTGCCATTCATGAAGCAATGGAGCAGCAAACGATAAGCATTACAAAAGCTGGGATACAAGCAACCTTGAATGCTAGGACATCAATCCTTGCTGCAGCTAATCCTGTTGGTGGGAGATATGACAAATCTAAACCACTTAAGGTGAGGTTATCCTGAAAGATGAATCCAAACAGATCGATATTTGTATTTTTATCTTTGTTTAAGAACTTTCATGGAGGCTTTTTGATATCTAATTGTGGTCTGGTGATGCTATTTTCAGTATAACGTTAACCTACCGCCTGCCATTCTCTCGAGGTTTGATCTTGTGTACGTTATGATTGACGACCCTGATGAGGTAACGGATTACCACATTGCTCATCATATTGTACGAGTCCACCAGAAGCATGAAGCAGCGCTTTCTCCTGAATTTACTACCGTACAACTCAAGCGCTACATTGCATATGCAAAAACCTTGAAGCCAAAGGTTGTAGACCAACCCAAAACTGGTTTTGATTGTAGAAGGCTCTTTTGTTGGAGATGCCTAACATCTTTTGGTATCCTCATCTGTGTTGCAGCTAAGCCCAGAGGCAAGAAAGTTATTGGTCGAGTCTTATGTTGCTCTACGAAGAGGCGATACAACTCCTGGCACAAGAGTCGCTTATCGAATGACAGTTAGACAGCTGGAGGCACTGATCAGGCTCTCAGAAGCCATTGCTAGGAGCCATTTGGAAATTCTGGTGATAAATCCTTAAGCATTGTCTCTTGTTTTTATTTTCCACCAGTCATTTGCTTTATCTGAGAAGGGATTTTTGTTTTTTTTTTTCAGGTAAAACCAAGTCATGTTCTATTAGCTGTCAGACTGTTGAAGACTTCAGTCATCAGGCATTCAAACCTCTCTTTTTTTAATCTCATCTTTTGAATTCTCCCAAAATCTTAACCGTAAACAACCACATTTGTTTCTCTTATCCAGTGTTGAGTCAGGCGATATCGATCTTTCTGAATATCAAGATGCCAACGGCGACAATATGGACGATGCAGATGACGCTGAAAATCCCAGTAATGGAGATGAAGATCATCAGAATGGTGCAGCCGAGCCAGCTTCTGCAACTGCAGGTACTTGCTTACCATCAGATATGTTCTCATTTTTTCTCTGACTCCTTTAAGTTCTTTACTTAAAAAACCATTACAAACATCATGACACAGCAGCAGATAATGGAGCAGCAGCTCCAAAACTGGTGATTAGTGAGGAAGAATATGATAGAATCACACAGGCCCTAGTGATTCGCCTTAGACAACACGAAGAAACGGTTGCAAAAGACAGTAAGCAACATCACCCTTCTCTTTGTCATTCTTCTTTCTCTTAAACTCTTGAAACCGATAAATTATGCAACAGAGTAACACTTTTTTTTTGTGCGTGTTTAGGTTCTGAATTGCCTGGAATAAGACAGAAGGAACTGATACGATGGTACATCGACCAACAGAACGAGAAAAAGAAATACAGTTCGCAAGAGCAAGTCAAACTCGATATCAAGAAACTCAGAGCCATCATCGAGGTAAATCCAAAACAACTTTATAAAGTTAAGATCATGTAATATTATGTTTCTGTCTAACATAACCTATTTGCCGTACAGAGTTTGGTATGCAAAGAAGGTCATCTTATAGTGTTAGCCAATGAGCAAGAAGCCTCGGAAGCAGACGACACAAGAAAAAAGTCTTCACAAAGAGACGAGAGGATATTGGCCGTGGCTCCAAACTATGTCATCGAGTGATGTTGTTAGGCGTAAGATACATTTGTAGAACTCTATCCTTCATCATTTGCAACTAATTTTATTGGATCTCTCATATTCTGTTATAACTTCATCAACTAAACCCAAAAAGAAGAAAATGAAATCATCTCACTCTTAACCCAAAACGAAATTCATTTTATATCTTCGTGTTGATATCTTCAATCATTTTATAAAATTCTTTGGTGGCTTCATTTTTGGTGAGTCCATGGTTGGATAATGTAGTACTTGAGTGCCTTTGCAGTGTACCCTTTACACATTTTCTCCAGATGATAATATACCGCAAGTCAATTAGGTTGCTAACAAAATCACTTTGGTATAGTCATTTACTCATTCATATTCTTCCTTCTTACCGATGCATTGAAGCACGTCGAACTTGGTATGGTAGCTTATGTAAGGAATATTTACTTTTTCTATGATATGGTCTTATAGTTTTGTCTTTTCTGTTGTCATTGCTTTTTTTTTTTTTTAATCAAATATATTTGGTGACCAATTCAATTAAAAATAAATGAGGTAATTTTGAATCAATTTTTATTTTGATAGACGGTTGAGATTTATTCTAAAAAAAGTTTTTTTAGAATTAGTCTCAACCGTCTATCAAAATAAAAATAAATTATTAGTTAACACGTTTATTCAAGATTATCAAAAATATGAAAGAAAAGTAATTTTAGTAAAAAATAGAAAACTATAAAACCATGTAATAGAAAAATGAAATATGAGTGGAGATGAGAGAGAGAAATAGGAAAATGAAATATGAGAGAGATGTGGTGATGGCGAAAAGCTTTCAAGTAGACACATATATATAGGACGGAATTAGATCCTGGATGGCAATTTTTTATATATAAGAAGTTTGATTTATGAGATAGTTATAATATCTTACAATATATTTATAATTGTGTCATACCTTTTTTACGTTTTGAACGAATAATGAAATTTGATTTTTTTTTTATGGGATTCCAAAACAACCATATATACTCCTTATTTTTGGATTAATTTCACCATAATTCACCAAAGCCTAGCACTTTAATAAAATGTTAATTAGATTATGACATGTGCCCAACAATTTCAATATTTGATCTAAGTAACTAATTATATTTAAATCATGAAGTATAATTGTCTTGGACAGAAATGTAAAAAAATCAAATCTTTGGGATTTTTATGAAGATATTTTTGTAAATTTACTTATTTGAGAGTTTATGGATCAAAAATGTATAAATAGGATAAGAGTTGTTTCTACCAAAAACAAAATGTATCAATCATGTGTATTTCAATATAATCTAAGACGAAATCCGGTAATAGGGCTAAAGAAAGAATGAAATATTCTAAATGAAAAAAAAAAAATGTTTGTTCCTCATATTCATCCATGTGTATCGAAATAACCAATCTGCCGGTGTATACACCCTCGGGGGTTTTTTTCTTCTAGTTTAAAATTTTCATTTGATTAACTTTGGAAGCAAGAGTAATCTATCTAAAGTATATAGAAAAACTCATTCATAAAATAAAAAGATAAAAAGATTGAAAACCCATTTGAAGCTCACTTGAACCAAGGATATAAATAACTTTAGGCCCCACTTATTACGACGGAGAAACCAAGCTTACCACGCGTGGATGATATTCGATGCATGCCGAGATCCTATATATCTCTCTTGCCAAATGGCAAATTCTAAAAAAATTGAACAAAAAGATCCTTACGTTTCATAAGTAGATATCTCAACTGCATAAACTTGAAAAACATAACGGCCATTTCTTGTTTCTTCAAGATCCTAAGTTGCATGGACCACCTAGACTACGTTTTGATCGTGACAGCTCTATCCTCTGTTTTATGGCTTTACACCAAGTCCAAACGCCGGTCTCCACCGTTGCCACCGGGACCTTGGGGTCTTCCCATAGTCGGAAACCTCCCATTCCTCAAACCGGATCTTCACACCTACTTTCTAGACCTAGCTAAAACGCATGGTCCCATTTTCAAACTCTGGCTCGGAGCCAAGCTAGCAATCGTGGTCACCTCCTCTGAGGTGGCTAGTGAGATTCTCAAAACCAATGACGTCATCTTCGCTAACCACGATGTCACTACGGTAGGTCTGGTTAACATGTACGGTGGTATCGATATCGTCTTGTCACCGTACGGACCGAGGTGGCGAATGCTGAGGAAACTATGTGTTAATAAGATACTGAGCAATGCAAGGTTGGATTTATCCGTTAACCTACGTCGCGGAGAGACAAGGCGAACGGTTAGGTACTTAGCGGATCAGGCTCGGGCCGGATCGCCGGTTAACCTAGGAGAACAAATATTTTTGATGATCTTGAATGTTTTGAGGCAGATGTTGTGGGGCGGTACTGTTGAAGAAGAAGAGAGGGAGATTGTTGGAGCTGAGTTCTTGGAATTGATTACAGAGATGAGTGACCTCTTGATGAAGCCAAATATATCCGATTTTTTTCCTGCATTGAGCCGGTTCGATCTTCAGGGTTTGGCTAAGCGTATGCGAGACCCAACCCAGAAGATGGACCGGCTGTTTGACCGGGTCATTAAGAAGCGGCTGGAGATGGATAGGGAAAGTGAAAAGAAGGGTGAGGATTTTTTGGAGGTCTTGTTGAAAATCAAGGATGAAGAAGATGACAAGACAAATTTGAACATGAATGATGTCAAGGCATTGCTCATGGTACGTAATCTTTGTTCCTATGTTTAGCATAAAATCTAAACATATTTTCATAATTACTGTCTCAATCATAAATGTAGGATATGGTGCTCGGTGGTATAGAAACATCACTACACATCATAGAGTTCGCGATGGCCGAGCTATTAAACAGACCTGATATCATGAAGAGAGCTCAACGAGAGCTTGAGAAAGTTGTGGGCAAAGACAAAGTGGTGGAAGAATCTCACATCTCTAAACTTCCATACATTCTCGCTATTATGAAAGAAACTCTAAGGCTTCACATGGTTGCTCCATTCCTTATCCCTCATCGCCCATCTCAAACCACCGTTGTGAGCGGCTTCACCATCCCTAAAGATTCAAAGGTCTTCATTAACGTGTGGGCGATACATAGGAATCCAAATGTATGGGAGACCCCACTGGAGTTTGATCCTGACCGGTTTCTTGATAAGTCTTATGACTTCAATGGAAACGACTTCAACTATCTACCGTTTGGATCTGGTCGTAGAATATGTGTGGGAATGGCGATGGGCGAGAGGGTTGTTCTTTACAATATCGCTACGCTTTTGCATTCTTTTGATTGGAAACTTCCTCAAGGAAAGAGAGTGGAAGTCGAGGAAAAATTTGGTATCGCCTTGAAGCTGAAGAATCCACTTATTGCCACGCCCGTGCTAAGGTTGTCCGATCCAAGTCTTTATCTCTAGGATATAAGTAGGTACACATTAGGAGGGATAACTAGATGTTCTGATGTGGGCTTATATGTATTGTATGAATTAATAAAGTTGGTTTAATATTCCACAACTATATATGTTGCTTTCAGCACATTTGTGTATTCCAACTCTAAAAGTTTCGTGAATTAATTAAGGTTATATGCAATGTAAATCACATATCCTTTACACCAACTTCGGAACTCTATATGAGTTTGTTCTAATAGTGTCTGTACTATCAAAGAGATATCGGAAATTACGAGATTTGAATATGTTTCACTATTGTTATTTGAAAAAATTAACAAGTTCGTATAACTAAATAGAAATCTACTATATGAAAGATCATGGACTTTCTCCAGGAGATGCCACGTCAGCTTTCAATAGTATGCCTGGTGTCACTATAAAAGAAAGCCTAAATTTCCAACTCATCTTCTTCTCTCTGACGAATAAGATCTTCTTACTTGAGCTTCTAGGTTATCCTTTGACGAATGGTTGTCTAGTGTCATGTCTTATACTCTCATTGTTCTTTTTTTTTTTAACTACCAGGAGATTCTGGACCAAACTCGTAATCCCACAGGTCCAAAACCACATCATATAATATTAGTTCTCCTCTTCTTCAGTATTGTTAAAACATTTGTATTGGTTGTTTTCCACTCTCTACTTTCCAAATTCGAACCAGATTCCAGCAATTCCGGCGAGATCGATTCTCGCAACAGTACTTTATCAATTTCGATCACTGGCTCGGGGATTCTGGGCTCCGACCTATCTTCCTCTAATGCGGTCACAAGCGCGATATTGAGTGGTTTATTAAAAACTTCGGATTCGTTTGGATCATTGCTCCGCAATTCGGTGTCTTGCTTCTTTTCCTTGAGGTTTGTTGATGTTTCTCTGCTGTTTCATATCCTAGAAAAAGAAACCATTTTTAACTGATTTTGGGAATTTGGAGCTTATTTATGGGATTTTGTGTACCATAGGCACTATGGAGAGCCAATGCCTTATGGAAGCGGGGAAGAAGCTTACAAGAACGGTATCACATTAACTTATCTCATATTTGATCAACCTTTTGCAGATTTTGTTGTTTTCAGACGGATTTGAAACGTAACTTCTCTGTGGAAGCATGCCCATATTTTTTGTTTGGTGGATCTTATGGTCGAAGTAGGTAAGGAATCATATAATTATTTTTTGTTGGTGGAATGCGTTTGAATGAGATTTTGAAGTGACTGTTGTTTGATGCAACAGTGATACCAACATGGATGAGGCTCAAGTAACATCCATTGTAAAAGGACATAGAGACCACCTTCAAGTTGTTTCGAAGTAACATCATTTTCTCAAATCGTCTGTTAGATCGTCAGTGTGGTGGCAGGTAAATGCATCCTTTCGTTGACCAAGACTTTTATATCTTTGTCAAAAATTCTCACAAGACTATAGGTTCCTATTCATACTATTCTCCATGTTAAAAATTTACTTACGTAACTAATTCCTTATTTTCAGATGTTGGCAGTTCATTAATACTCTTTTTTGCCTTCTCTTGAGGTCCATCCTCCCTCCTCGAGCTTATTACTTTGCAGAGCTTCCAATGTCTAAAGGAGCTTATCCTCATCGCTTCCTTCAGAATGAAAAAGGAAAGGTGTGTAAATTTTGTCCTACATGCATTAGTAATAATCTATCAGTCATCCACTTACAAATCTAATTTTAAGCTAATTATTAGATCATCTCGAAATTTCTTATTGTCTCTGATAATTGGTTATCCCTTTGTCCATCCGAATAGGATATAGCGATTCTGAATTTCAGTTATGCTACGAAGAATAAAATGATGATAAAAAGACGATGAAAGTGTCACTTAAATTATATACTTTTCTTATTACTCTCGTACACGCTTACTATCATATCTATATACATACAAATGAGGTGTATGGTTTCGTTGTGCTGACACTTGAGTATAACTTCTATTGCTGAGACTGAGTATCACACTACCGGCCAAGGTAATGATCTAAGGGGGGGGATCATGTGCCATATCTCTATCTATATATCTTTGCATGATTGTAAGGTTTGACACACTTGAAAATTGATATATGTGATTATGATCGGTCGTACTTACATCGAAATCATCTGACAAAGATAACCAAGTACATTGAAATGCTACCCTGAAATTCATGGCCATTAGGAGAAAAAGGAAATGCTCTAATGGATGCAAGTGAATTTCCTTTCCCAGCAACTGACAAGTGAGATAGTCCGTGTCATACGTCTTCTTCTATTAGGATAATTTCTTTTTCAATTAGGATTTCCATTTATAGGTTTAGAGAACGTGATTACTATTTTTATTTTCCTACGTTGAGTTAGAGTGTTTGCTTTTACATTTTTATTACATATAGAGATGAAGTCTGGGAAGTGAGACTCATCTAACAAATTGAGAGGTTTGGAGTTTTCTATCGAGTTTTACTCTGTTTCTGTTTTCTAATATGTTGATAAATGTTTTGATTTTAAATTCGGTTCCTAACTCCAATATTGTGGCTTGGTGTATTGTAGTTTGTAATTACTTACTTTACTGTCAATGCTTTCTCTAGCAAAGAACTATCAGCCTTGTTTTGATATCACGACATTCTAATATTTCTCTCACATTGATTAAATTTGGATGTTGTTGGTATTAGCACGCAAATGGTGTAATAGCTGAGAATGCATGGAACAAAGCTGATCGGAACAATGGTGTAATAGCTGACATGAAATAAAGTAAGGTAAGAACAATTAGCTCAGCTTTCTGGTGAATCTGTCCACTGAATCTATTTTTGAGACCTAATAGTTCCAACTTTATGATTAGATATGGGATGTTAACAATGTGAATGAGCAAATGTTAAGACAACGATGGAAGTGGTGTCTATGTTTCTGAGGTCGATACTATAGTGTCTGACATCAAGAAGAAACAAGCTCATGGAGCTTGTCAACCTTCTAACCTCACGGTGGAAGTTGGCCATAACCAACTTGCAAAAACTTGATACTCTTCTCTTCAATATTTCTTGATATTTTAGACTTCACGACAATAGTCATTAGATCTTGATATCTTGAGGGCCGTGAATGATAAACTTATTGGCCCTACAAAGCTTTTGATTTAAAAACTAATCATGTAACAAAAATGAAAAATTATCAAAAACTAATCATGTAGCATTATTGTGATTTCCAAATGGAGGTGAGCATATCGTCCGCTTCAAGACTACAACTTCCATAAATTGGTTTCAAGTATTTTATCAAATAAAAAAAAACAAAGACGAGCAAAATTCTTAGTTTTGTTTTAACTAAATTTTTGTCCCGTGTCAAATACTTAGAATATTTAAAAATAAAAATTATAATATTTTAAAAGATACGGAAGAAATTAAAAGCAAAAAAATCAAATGATATATTTTCTATATAGATAAATATATTTTATCTTACAATAATTAATTTGCGTGACACTTAGATTGAATGTAAGCATTTTAATATAAATCGAGTACGTTTGAGATAATGAGTTCTCTCAAACTTATTTGAACTCACCAAACACAAAAAAATATCAAAGAAATCTTATTAAATATGTAAATAAGATACGTTTGAGATAATCGCGTAAGTATGTAAATCTTATTAAATAAAAATCAAAGAAATAATAAAAGTGAATATGATAATTTTTGAAATTCAACCATTGATATTTGATTTGTAAAGTTGTACGTTTATAACAAAAACGGAACTTTAGTTAGAGTAATACTAATACAATTAAATGATATAAAATAAAATAATTATATGACCAATCACACAGTATCCAAATGAATATAAATAATTTTTTTTATAAATTAATTAACATCGGTATATGATTTATTGTTAAATCATTATGTTATATAACGTTTAAATATTAAAATATTATATTTTAGTTGGATTTTAATTAGTAACATATATATTTGTGAATTCATGTTTAAAAATTAATGTAAATATGTAGAGATTTCTAACATGGCATATATAATTAATTGAAATGTTTTGATTGGTTGATTTAATTAATATGTCCTTTGAAATCTTTATTGAATGACACATATAATTTTTTTACTTAGTGTCTCCTTAATTAATATATAGAGGATTTTTCACACTTGTTTGTGAGTCTCGCCAAGTGTCTCGTATACTGCAAGTTCTTAAATAGAACGAAAACAACAAGGATTATGGTATGTCTAATGAACGAATCAATTATGGTGAGTCACTACTTTGTTAGTGTTCTTAAGGTGAGTTTACGAGAGACTTGGCGAGAGAATTTTTTTTTTTTTAACATTTGATTTTATTAAAATTGATTTAAAATAGTTTAAATCAATGGTCATTTCCGCACCGAAAAATAAGTGAGAATAATAATCATTGACGATACATTAGCGATACCAAGATGATCTTGGTTCGAATCGAAAGTAGACAATTAGGTGTTTCCGAATCCACAATAGCAGCAAGACTTCCAAAATCTATTACGATAACATGATAAAAATTCTCTGAATTTAGATAAATCTCATTCTTTGATTACCTTTGTCAATTTTGTTCCGAGTTAGTTTCAGTGAAACTGCCGTTGAACAAGTTTGAAGTGCAAAACTTAAATCAAATAGATAGCCAAAATTGACTAGAAACTTAACATAGATCTTTTACGATGGAAAAAACCTCAACTAAAAATTTCTCCAGAAAAACTAAACTCAATCAAAAGAATCACAATAACTCATAAAATTCAAACAGCGAATAACATCGCATCGTCTTCTGACCAAATATTCCAGAACATCCTCTAAACTTCATGTCGAATGTAGAAACTATTAGTTTACAACTTTCTCCCTCTCATGATACCGGCAAAAGCACCGGACATCGGAGAGGGAATAAACTCAAATCACTTGTTTTCTCTCCCTTTGTCTGTGACTAGAGAATATACATCTTCGGTGAGAGAAGTTTGGGATTGAGTATTCGTTATGGTTAGTGTAGCATTTCTCATTATGATGTTTTATTGTCCTATCGTAGCGTACACAAAAGAGATGGACGCGAAAAGACACAACGTTTGGAGTTTTTTTTGCTAAAGAAAAAAGTTTTAGATTTACAATGTGAATTACAAACCTATGAAATAGTCTTACGACAAAAAAGTAAAAACATGAGCATAAATCATAAAGTTTTCAGTCCGCACACTCGACATAATCCCGAAAGTAAATGGAGATCGGCGAAGTGATGACGATGCTAAGATCATCTCCAATGTATTTCTTTATTTTTGACTTTAAAATAGTGAAAATTATAGCATTTTTATATTTCTTCTCCAATGTATCTCAATTTTAAATGTTGCTATAAAATAGAGAAAAATAACAATTCTCCACTTTTTCCTCAATATGTAGAGGAATACTACAATTTTGACTATTTTAGAGGTAAAAATAGAGGTGGGTTGGAGTAAATTTTACTTAAAATAGAGTTTAGGAAAAAAAAAAAAAAGGTTGGTTGGAGATGCCCTAATTGTTCTTCCAAAATCAGGTGGAGAAATGTAGTTGCGTAACGCACAGCAAAAAAGCCGAACTTACCAAAACCGTTAGCAATAGAAGCCTTTCAATGGAGGCTCAAAAAAGGGTCGTCAACGGAAATGACCTCAAAGACCTCGATCACATACTCCTCTCGCGTCATGTGAGAATGACTTCAAGCACAATTTCATGAGCTAAGTAATCTTCTAAACCTGATAGAAGCGAACGGAGTAAGTTCCCCCTACCAAGTTCAACGTGAAGTCTGCTAGTACAGAGATGGATATAGAACTCTAAGCTACACCGAACACAATCAGTCTTACTAGCTCCTCTAAAGCACATAGTTGAGGCAATCAACCCATACACTAAGCCAAGCAAACAGACATCAACGACACCAACAGCAGAAAGACACAATAAACAACATGCCTGACACAAACCATCAAAACTAGATATACGGAGAAGCGAAACAAACGATGCAGTAACAAATCCTCCACCAGAGGCAGAACCAAATCGAGACCACAACTCCATAAGCACCGAAGGCAATTCAAGCAATCAACAAAAACTATATCTCACACCCGAGACGTAAGAATGATCACTCACCTGAAGGATCGACTGCTCTCCACAGCCCGAAACCAACCGAAGAGCAACCATTTCATCAGGCCCTATAGTCATTAAGAGAAAGAAGAACCAACAAATAAGAAACTATGACCTGCATCCAATCGAAGAGGGATGGGCAGGTGCTAGCAGCAAGCAACAAGAGAACCACCATCATGACGGTGATGCAAACTTAATCGCCACCACTAGAAATCTCATAAAATCGCAACCCCTAGAGGACAACATCGGGCCTTCGAGGAGGGAACATGGGCTACTCTTCCACATGAAACCACAACCGTCCTCGAATGGTGTAGCATGACGGAGAAGAGGCGACACCACCAGAAGAAGACCCAGGCACGGCAGATCTTCCAAAGCCAGGCTGGGAAGAAGTTGCGAGACCTAAGGGGACAGAAAAGTGACCACGGCCAGAGTACGCTGCTCCAAAGCCGGGCGAGACTTGTTCCATCGCCGGTATCGCGAGGGAAGGAGAGCTCTACGGCGTAGATATGCGGCGGTCGAAACACGTGAGACGAGTGAAAGGGATTAGCTGATCTAAGCCGTCAACGCTTCAACATCGACAAGGAAGCGATCCACAGCGGAGAAACCCTAACACCCAAGCGCGGTCGTCGCGTGCGCCGCGTCTCCATTTCCCTCACCACGAGAAGCAAGCCAAATCTAGAGAATCCAGGAGTCAAAGGCCCCGAAAACTTGAGTATCAGAAAAAGGAAGGCGTGAGCCCTCTCACGCCACCGGCCGTAACCGGACGTCGAAGAGTCGTGAAAATCGGAGACGACGGCTGAATGCGGGCTAGGTTTTTGGAGAGGAGATCGCTCGCGCGTGACCCTCACGCACTCGATCCCTTGGTTTTTTAGTGATGATTATCACTAAATGTTTGGAGTTTGGACTTATTTCACCCGCTTACATCATTTAATGCGTACACAAAACATAAAAATATATAAATGTCATCATCGAGAAATAGAAGACAAATAAACTAATATAGTTTTAAACATGGATGATTTTCTCAAGAATAAACTAACATAGGTTGTAGGTTGGATTTTCTCAAGAATAAACTATTTTTTAGTCAACATTGTGTTTATCTCTCATATAATAGTCGATTTAGACTATGATGGTCTAGAGAATACTTCTTGGATAAGAATGTGTATTTGAATGATTTTATGGGTTAAAAGTAAAATAATTTTAGAACACTATTTTAAGAATTTGAGTAACTGAGCGTTTGAGTTTCACAAAGATCATTGATTTACTTACCAAATTGGGTACTTTGAAACTACAAGGATCGAAGGATCGAAGCTACTGTATTAATATTTCCATTGTGAATTGTTGGAACTAAAATTTAACAAGTGAATTTTGTCACTTTTCCGGTGGCTTTTCCGGCAAGATCATTGCCCGGAATTACCGGATTATAAGTTCATTGGAAAGCTTGCAGTTTGGACTACAACTTGGAATGCTCATAAGTTAAAATTGAAGTATTGGTGAATGAGAAATGTGAGGTCAAAGTATGGTGTGTGTGACAATTAAAGTCAACACATTTATTTAAGTCCTACATTGCTAAGAGAGGAAAAAGTGGAGTGGTATATATATTACCCTCTCCTATCATGTTTACAAATGACTAGCATGATGCATTATGCATGTGAGAAATAGGAACCACACATGCGAGCGCCGCCGCTCGCTCGGCTGGGCTGGGCATGGGCATGGGCTTGGGCAATTGGACCGAAGGTCCATCAAGACTATTTTTTTTGGGGAAATTTTTTATTAAATTTCGGTCCAATTTTTTTGGCTCAATTAACAATCTCGACCCATAATTGAACCGGTCTAAATTGAACAATTGTGATTATTAACCGCGTAACCGCGATTCTTCGGTTTTATAAAACCGAGTTCTGCATCTTCTTCCTCTCAAACGTTTTCCTGCAAATTTTTCCTACCCAGAAAAATTCAAACACCCAAATCTCCACAACGTAAGTGTCTCGAGAGTATACATAGTTCTTTCGTTTGTTAGACTTCGATTTCGAGTGTTGCGAATCGTTGATAGTCACGGTTTTATCCTGAGATTCGGAATCGCATTAGTCCGTCACACTACAGGCGATTTTCAGAATTAAGGACAGAGATTTATCTCGACTCCGTCCCAGAATTAAGATCTTGTTCTTAATTTTTTTTTTCGTTTTCAATTCGTATTTTTCAATTCGATTTTCCGGTTCCTACAATCTTAATTCTGAAAAATCCGCTCTTTGGATTGCTCTTCGGATCGGATTGAGAAATTTCGAATTCTCGATAACTGTTTTCAAATTCATTAACGAAGTTTGCGATTTGTTCATCCATATCCGCAAAACGTTTCTGAAATTTTGTTTTCAAACAATTGGCGATTTGCTTTCGATCCGCGAAATTGTTATTTTTCAAAGGTTTTTCAACTTTTGCGATTTGTTTTCAAACGATTTGCGATTTCTTTTCAATCCGCCAAATCGTTATTGTTTCAAAAGTGATTTCAACTTTTGCGATTTGTTTTCAAACGATTAGCGTTTTCTTTCTAAACCGATTTACGAATTGTTCTTTAAACTTTCTCGTGAATCGTCCATTTTGCGTTATCAAATTTCAAAAGTTTTCAAATTCGTAAGGATTTGCGATTAGTTTTAAACTTTTCCGCGAATAAGTTTCTTAGACAAACGTTTTTTCACATTATCAATTACTTCGTCTTGTTTCCGCGAACGCTTTAGATAAGCGAGTTTGCGAAACATTTATCACATTCTGATATCATCCTGTTTTTTCTCTTAACAGATGACAACTGATGGTGATGATGTCGAGATGACTGGTAAAAGTCTGTCTGATGGACAAGCTGATACGCATGTAGACTCGGTAGCCCGAGATCTGTTCAGAGTTCGTCTCCAAGCGCCGACTATTCCCCAAGAAAACTATCTCGGGATGGCACAATTACCCGCTGCGATGGCGCATGGGTTAATGCCCAAAAATTTTTACGGCAAAGGCTTCAAAACATGGCAAAACAAGATGCTCTTCTATATGAGTAACTTGAACTGTGAGAAGTTTCTGAAGGAGGATCCACCGATTGTTCCATTCGGAAACAAAAATGCTCACCTTCTTGCTGGTGTGGATGCATGGAAACATGCAGACTTCGTGTGCAGAGGTTGGATCTTAGGCCGCCTCATTGATCCACTGTACCAGGTATATAGTCAGGAAGCACGGACCTCTAAGGAACTCTGGATGGCCTTGGAGAAGAAGTACAAGTATGACGATGCTGGTTGTCAGAAATTTGCTATTGCAAAGTTTTTAGACTTCAAAATGGTGGACTCCAAGCCCATCATGGAACAAGTCGATGCATTGAGTTTGCTGTGCCATGAGATAGCGGCCGAGGGAATGCAAATCTGTGAGATCTTCACTGTCAATTGGTTCATTGAGAAACTTCCCCCGAGTTGGCTAAGCTTCAAGAACTATCTCAAGCACAAAAAAAGCCAATGTCACTCTCTGATGTCATCACGAGGCTCCAAATGGAAGACAAGAACCGTGCTAATTTCTCTCCTCCGGAGCAACACAATGTTAATGTGGCTGAACATAAGAGCAAGGGTAAAGGGAAACGGATATCTCTGCAAAAGTCCCTAAAACTGACATCCTCATCAAACTTCAAAAGGGTTGCAAAACCAAGATAGAAGTTCAAAGGAAAGTGTCATAAGTGTGGCAAGGTAGGCCACAAGTCTGATGTATGCAGGAGCCAACCCAAGGGTAACAGAAAGGCTGAAGCTAACCTCACTGAAGAGGATATGTGTGATGTCGTCAATGAAGTGAACATGGTGGACGACAACCCACGGGAGTGGTGGTATGACACTGGTGCAACCACCCACATCTGCACTGATAAGTCAATGTTCACCACTTATCAGAAGAGCAAATCTGAGGAGTAGCTCTTCATGGGAAACACGGCTTACTTGAAGATTGAAGGTCGCGGCAAAGTGGTTCTGAAGCTGAAGTCAGAACGTAAACTCTCACTCAACAATGTGAAGCATGTGTCGGACATGAGGAAGAACTTGGTTTCGGGAACTCTCTTGAGCAAGGCAGGATTCGCCGTCAACTTCGAAGCTGACAAATTAATCCTTAGGAAGAATGGGGTGTATTTGGGAAAGGGTTATGCTAAAGGAGGACTTGTCAAGTTGTGTGTTTCGACAGTCCTTCGTCTTGATAAGATTAATAACGCTAATGTTGTAATTGCTGACAATTCATCTAATAATAATTTTGTTGCTTATTTGGTTGAGTCTTTTGATATTTGGCATGAACGTTTAAGACATGTCAACTATAAATCTTTGCAAAGATTGATGAATTTAAACCTAATTCCGAAATGCAAAGTAAACAAGGACAAATGTGAAGTGTGTGTACAGGCTGATGAAAGGGTTTTACCCGGTTTATGAGTTCAAACCTAGAATCACTAATTCGAATGCAGAATAGTGAGGTTCGTTCAAGGGACCAGCAATACACTCTAATCCTATGGATTACAAGTTCAGCTAAGCGATTCAAAGTTGGTTTAAGTATCACAAATTAAACAAGCAAACAAATGTAAATTTCGGTTGAAACAATAAGTGGAAAAATGTTAGGTCAAGGGATAATTCTAAGGGATTAGATTATCAAAACCAAGCAATTATTCAGGTTATCAAGTTATGAACCAATCTAGAACTCAACCATAGATTCAAGAGGACCCACTGTCGTGGTATCAACTACTTCAACAATCAATCTAACACCCTAAACTGTCGTTTGAGGTTACAAGGAATGATGAGCATTAAACGTATAAGATCGATTTGTTCACGAGTTGCTTTAACTTCAACTGTCGTTGGCTAAAGACAACTCGCCCATCTAGGTCAATTCCAGTAATTTACAACACTTTTGATGAGCAAATTCAACCTAAAATCAGAGACTAAGTGATCAAATTAGTCTAGGCAATATGATCGACATTAGATGGAGATATCGAATGATGTTTCAAAACCTATCTATGCTTAGTTATGATTCTCTAACCCCATCGAACCCTCAACCTAACAAGGAGAATTACTCGCACATAATTAAACAAACAACAGCAACAAAAGAGAATATAAACTTCATTGAATTGAAATAGAAGAAAGTAGGGTTTAAGAAAACTTCAACGAAAACGTAGAAGACAATCCTCAAGCTTACAACTCTCAAAACAAGTGTTAAATCTCTCTCTCTCTCACTTGCGTTTTTGTTCTCTCTCTCTGTTGTGTCTGCGTGATTGCGTGATACTCCAAATGATCGAAAATCTCTGTCTTTAAAGGCCCACGACAACTCGGAAAAATAGGGCTGCGAAAATTAGGTTTAATGAGTGTTTTCCATAATTGGATCTTCTGGGAGCATGTGCTCCCTCTTCTGGGACGGGTGCTCCCTTCCTCTAGAATATTCCAAAAAGAACCAGATTCCTTCATTTTTCACCAAATCCAATTGCAACTTCCAATTCTCCATTCCAGCCGCATTTTAGACCTAGAATGACTCAAAGTAGAGTGAAAGACTAGATAAAAAACCTACAAAACAATGGTTAGAATGCGCCAAAAACGCATTATATCACCAAACTCACAAAAAATCCTTCTCTCCAAGTTCAAAGAAATACAGAACCTCTCGGTTTAATACACACAGATTTATGCGATCTGAAATTTATACAAACTAGAGGCGGTAAAAAGTATTTTGTGACATTTATTGATGATCACACAAAATATTGTTATGTATACTTGTTAAGTAGCAAAGATGAAGCCTTGTCAAAATTCCAAGAGTATAAGCTCAAAGTTGAAAACCAACTAGGTAAAACTATTAAAATAGTTCGAAGTAATAGAGGAGGCAAGTATGATGGTCCGTTTAATGATTTTTGTCAACAACATGGCATCATACATCAAACGACAGCTCCCTATTCCCCAGAGTCTAACGGGGTTGCGGAACAGAAAAACCAAACTCTGAAAGAGATGATGAATGCAATGTTGCTGGAATCTGGGTTACCCCAGTCAATGTGGGGGGAAGCTTTGCTTACTACGAACTATATCCTCAACAAGATACCACATAAAGTTACTGGCAAGACGTCATATGAACTTTGGAAAGGTGTTGTACCTTCGTACAAATACCTGAAACTGTGGGGGTGTCTTGCAAAAGTCACAATACCACCTCCGAAAAAGATCACAATTGGACCTAAAATAGTGGATTGTATTTTCATAGGATATGCACACAACAGCAGTGCTTATCGGTTTCTGGTTCACAAATCAGACATACCCGATATCCATGTGAATACAGTAATGGAATCACGGAATGCGTCTTTCTTTGTAAACATTTTTCCTTGTAAGGACAAACAGCGTCCAAAGAGGACACTTGAACAAAGAGGAACAAGCTCCTCCACAAATGAGGCAAGCACTTCCAGAACTTCAACACATGAAGTGGAAGACGTAGAAGATGAACCTCAACGCAGCAAAAGAGCTCGTAAGGAAAAATCTTTTGGGGATGATTTCATGATGGTCTTTCTTACAGAGAACGTACCAAGAACTTACTCAGAAGCCATGTCTATACCAGACGCACCTTATTGGAAGGAAGCTATCAATAGTGAGATCGATTCTGTATTGCAACATCATAGATATGAGATTACCGATCTACCCGAAGGGTTTAAAGCACTAAGGTCTAAATGGATTTTCACAACAAAAATGAAAACCGATGGGACTGTGGATAAGTATAAGGCTAGGCTTGTGGTTCAAGGATTCCAACAAAAAGAAGGTCTCGATTTCTTTGACACTTATTCTACAGTAACGCGAATAACCTCCATCAGACTTTTGGTTGGTATCGCAGCATTAAGAGGTCTAAAAATACATCAGATGGATGTCAAAACCGCTTTTCTACATGGAGATTTAGAAGAAGAGTTATATATGAAACAACCTTAAGGTTTTGTTATCCCCGGACAAGAACACAAAGTCTGTCGACTTGTCAAGTCATTGTACGGACTGAAGCAAGCTCCAAAATAATGGCATAAAATTTTTGATAATGTGATGATGTCAAATGGTTTCAACATTAACGAATGTGATAAATGCATCTACATCAAATGTACCCCACACGGATATGTTTTGTTGTGTTTGTATGTTGATGACATGCTCATTATTGGCAACACTAATGACATGATTAATCAAAATAAGAATTTACTTCATAGTAACTTTGAAATAAAAGACTTGGGATTGGCAGATGTCATTCTCGGTATTAAGATTCACCGACATGCTGGAGGAATTATCTTATCACAATCACATTATGCTCAAAAGATACTTGATAGATTTAAAAACTATTCAAGTGGGACTGCAAAAACTCCAGTTGACCCTCATATTAACCTGACTAAAAACTCAGGAGATGCAGTTTCTCAGGTGGAGTATGCAAGAGTAATCGGAAGTCTGATGTACTTGACAAACTGTACTAGACCCGACCTAGCGCACGCAGTAAACATACTAAGTCGCTATATGAGTAATCCAGGACATAAACATTGGAAAACTATAACTAGAGTATTAAATTATCTATGTTATACCAAAAATTATGGACTACACTATGGTAAAGAACCAGCAGTTTTGGAAGGATACAGTGACGCGAACTGGATTGCGGACTCCAAAAACTCAAAATCCATAAGTGGTTATGTCTTTACCCTTGGAGGTGCAGCAATGTTCTGGAAATCTACCAAACAAACCATGATAGCCACCTCGACCATGGAATCTGAGTTTGTCGCTCTAGACAGAACAGCTCAAGAAGCTGAGTGGCTTCAGAATTTTTTGGAAGATATGCCCATATGGGAGAAACCAGTGCCAGCCTTACGTGTACACTATGATAGTCAATCGGCTATCTCTCGGGCACTGAATAATAATTATAATGGCAAGTCTCGTCACATACGAAGACGACATAAAACCATTGAAAACTTGATCTCAACAGGAGTACTCACGATAGATTATATCAAATCTACCGACAACCTAGCTGATCCGTTCACTAAAGGTTTGGCAAGAGATCAAGTGGAAAAATCATCAAGAGAAATGGGTTTAAAAGCCTATGAATAAAGTTAAAGTTTGATGGAAACCCCACCTACATGACTGGAGATCCCAAGAAATAGGTTCAAACGGACAACTAATTCAAACTTAAACTGGAAGAACACTGTCAGATTAATATCTCTACCCAGTTCCTTGGATGACATATAGTGTTACATCGGTATGTATAAGGATAAGCATTTGGCTTTTAATGATTTCATAGCCTTATAATAGAAAGTATTACATGATACTTCTAAAGATAAGCTAATGAGGATCACCTAGTGAGTGTGAAATGGGGCCGTTTCTAGGAGAATGAAGGAAAGGCTATATTCTCCAAGTTTACTCATGATAACCAGGCAAGTTCAAGGGCAAAATGAACACAACAGAGAACAAGGTTCTATGAGAAAATGAAGCTGTGTTATAGCTGTTGTCTAGGTTTACATCGAAATCCGGGTGGTTCAAGACATCATGTCCACCTCATGGCCAAGTAAATCCGACAGCTACTAACTACGAGTGGTTCAAAGCTAAAAAATTGCTACCAACTCAGATACAATAATTTTTCGTTATACTCTCGAAAAGTCCGCTGTCTGTCTAGTCAATTAAGTTGGTCTAATCACTAGAGTCTTAGAGTTTATCGAGTCGTCATATGTTTAGAGGTTATTGCTATTCATGTGGGGGATTGTTGGAACTAAAATTTAACAAGTGAATTTTATCACTTTTTCGGTGGCTTTTCCGGCAAGGTCATTGCCCGGAATTACCGGATTATGAGTTCATTGGAAAGCTTGCAATTTGGACTACAACTTGGAATGCTCATAAGTTAAAATTGAAGTATTGGTGAATGAGAAATGTGAGGTCAAAGTATAATGTGTGTGACAATTAAAGTCAACACATTTATTAAAGTCTCACATTGCTAAAGAGGAAAGAGTGGAGTGGTATATATATTACCCTCTCCTATCATGTTTACAAATGACTAGCGTGATGCATGATGCATGTGAGAAATGGGAACCACACACGCGCGCACGACGCCGCCGCTCGCTCGGCTCGGCTCGGCTGGGCGTGGGCGTGGGCGTGGGCTTGGGCTTGGGCTTGGGCAATTGGACCAAAGGTCCATCAAAACTATTCTTTTTGGGGAAATTTTTTATTAAATTTCGGCCCAATTTTTCTGGCCCAATTAACAATCTCAGCCCATAATTGAACCGGTCTAAATTGAACAATTGCGACTGTTAACCACGTAACCGCGATTCTCTGGTTTTATAAAACCGAGTTCTGCATCTTCTTCCTCTCAAACATTTTCCTGCAAATTTTTTCTACCCAGAAAAATTCAAACACCCAAATCTCCACAACGTAAGTGTCTCGAGAGTATACATATTTCTTTCGTTCGTTCGACTTCGATTTCGAGTGTTGCGAATCGTTGATAGTCACGGTTTTATTCTGGGATTCGGAATCGCATTAATCTGACATACTACGGGCGATTTTCAGAATTAAGGACAAAGATTTATCTCGACTCTATCTCAGAATTAAGATCTTGTTCTTAATTTTTTTTTCGTTTTCAATTCGTATTTTTCAATTCGATTTTCCGGTTCCTAGATGAATTTAATCGTACTTAACTACTGTGTAGACATGACATGACAAGGAAACATGGTCTTACTCTTACCACGATTTTAGAATCACTGTGAGTTTTTTTAACCAAGATCTTTGAAAGAAATCAAAAACCAAAAAAAAAAAAACATGGCAAAAAGAAAATCTGCGTGTATTGCTGGTACTCACCTAGTAGATAATAACAGTTTATTGGCTCACCAATAGAAACACATAAAACCTGAATATTATACGATTATGTTTTTTCGAGAGAAATCCATTATAATCTTCTTTTGAAACACATTAAATCAAATTCAACGGATCATATCTTCTAATCTTCAGTATTAGTATAATAATTAAATTAATCATAGATAGCTGGCAAGGAACCTACCGTTAAGGCGTTAACCAACCGTGGAAAATAGAAAAGTACCGCTAATAAAATATCCGAGGTGAAAATGAAAATAATACTAGTATATTACAAATTTACAAAACAAAATCTACAGGTGGGATCATTGAACAAAAAGAAAATTATAATTTAATTCGAACAAATCATATGGGATGACGCTGGGAATGATATGTAATTAATATTCATTGAGGTTGAGGTTGAGGTTGAGGTTGAGGTTGAACTTTTGTCTATGAGTCTATCTATACACTCTACGAAGACATTAACGAACTTAAATAATGATATATACGGAATATATACGAGCATATTCTACTTGATGTATCAAAATGGCTCTCGTGTTCTCTATGGATTAAGTCCAGTCATTCCCAATACAACTTTTGAGAATATATTAAATCGTTAAGAGGTTGAAACCCAAAAATATATATATATAGGTAAGACCATAATCTTTTTTTTTTTATACGAACATAGTACCGAAAATATGTTAGATGCACCATTTATTTTATTAAATATTAGATTTTGTTTTTTATGAAACTATAGATGTTCATTCAATCCGGATTTTGATTGAAGTTATGTTTTTCAAACTATAGATGTTCCGTTCAATCATTTGGGTTTAGATACGGATCTTAATTAATCAAATATGAATTGTTTTTTCTCTTTTTGGGTTTGTTCGAATTCAGATGTTTTACGGATATAGAACATGAAACCATTTTAAACCATATTGATATGCTTCGGTTTGAATCAAATCAGAACATATTAGATCGGTTTATCTCGGGCAAATACCCCTCTTCCCAAAAATAAATATTTCAGGAAATTTCTTACACATATACACGATACCAAAAAAAAAGAAGAGTCAATTAGGTAGAAAATGTATATGTATAAAAAATAATAATAAATCAATAATAATAAATAAAAATGTATATGATCGTGCCTAGGCGCGGAATACTCAACATCTAGGTATAATAAACTTTGAACAATCTTTAAATAGACCAAAAACACTCTTCTGTTTCTTCATTATAAACTTTACAAACATGACAATCATTTCTAGTCTCATCAAGATTTTAAGTCGCAGGGACCACCTGGACTATGTTTTGATCGTGATCGCTCTATCCTCTGTTCTATGGTATATTTGGTTTTACACCAAGTCCAAACGCCTGTCTCCACCGTTGCCACCGGGACCTTGGGGTCTTCCCATAATCGGAAACCTCCCATTCCTCAAACCCGAGCTTCACACATACTTCCAAGACCTAGCTAAAAAGCATGGTCCCATTTTCAAACTCTGGCTCGGAGCCAAGCTAGCAATCGTGGTCACCTCCTCCGATGTGGCCCGCGAGATTCTCAAGACCAATGACGTCATCTTCGCAAACCACGATGTTCCTGCGGTGGCTTTGGTTAACATGTATGGTGGTATTGATATCGCTTGGTCACCATATGGACCGAGGTGGAGGATGCTGAGGAAGCTATGTGTGACTAGGATATTGAGCAACGCGAGGTTGGATTTATCCGTGGACCTACGTAGCCGAGAGACAAGGCGAACGGTTAGGTATTTGGCGGATCAGGCTCGGGTCGGATCACCGGTTAACCTAGGAGATCAAATATTCGTGATGATATTAAACGTTGTGACGCAGATGTTGTGGGGAGCTACGGTTGCGGAAGAAGAAAGGGAGATTGTTGGAGCTGAATTCTCTGAATTAGTTAGACAGATGACCGACCTCCTAATGGAACCAAATATATCCGATTTTTTCCCAGCATTAAGCCGGTTTGATCTTCAGGGTTTGGCTAAGCGTATGCGAGGACCGGCTCAGAAGGTGGACCGGTTGTTTGATCAGATCATTAATCAACGGTTGGGGATTGATAAGGGGAGGGAAAAGAAAGGTGGGGATTTCTTGGAGGTCTTATTGAAAATTAAGGATGAAGAAGATGACAAGACAGATTTTACCATGAACCACGTCAAGGCTTTGCTCATGGTACGTAAACTTTGTCCCTAATGGAGAGTCTTTTAAAGCCAAAGTGGCTAAGGAAATACATCATTTTGTTTGGAAACACATCATTTTGTTTAGGGTTTAAATTTAAGTTTTGGGGTCATGATTTAATTTCTTGACCTAAGTGTATAGTTAGTTTATGGCAGAATTTGGAATTTAACGTTTAACTTAAGGGATGAGAGGGATATTCAACTAAATATTTTGAATGATTTGAGTTTTGATAGGTTTATAAATGATTTTGATGATTTAAGATGAATTTCAGATGATATGTTATAGTATGCAGTATTTCTCATAATTATGAAATTTCAATCTTTGTATTTTTAACAATTAGAATTTTGTTTTTTAATCAAATCATTAAAAAAAATGCTTAAAATTTTTCCCATTACAAAAGATTTAGTTGTACTTTTTAAAATCACCAATCAATAAACGACATTCATAAATAGTACAACCAAGGACATTGACTTTTAAAAAACAATGTAAAATTCATAATTTAATAATATGATATTTCATATTTGTCATTTTATCGCAAATCATTGCAAATGTTTGATTGATTACACAAATCGTAAGTCATAAAATTTAAACATATGTTCATAATTGTTTCGATTATATATAGGACATGGTGCTCGGTGGTACAGACACATCGTTACATGTCATCGAGTTCGCGATGGCCGAGCTATTCAATAAACCTGATATCATGAAGAGAGCGCAGCAAGAGCTTGACGAAGTTGTAGGCAAAGACAAAGTAGTGGAAGAATCTCACATAACTAAACTTCCATACATACTCGCCATTATGAAAGAAACTTTAAGGCTTCACACGGTTGCGCCACTCCTTATTCCTCACCGCCCATCCCAAACCACCGTTGTGAGCGGTTTCACCATCCCTCAAGATTCAAAGGTCTTCATTAACGTGTGGGCGATCCATAGGAATCCAAATGTATGGGAGAATCCATTGGAGTTCGATCCTGACCGGTTTCTTGATAAGTCTTATGACTTCAATGGAAACGACTTCAACTATCTACCGTTTGGATCTGGTCGTAGAATATGTGTGGGAATGGCGATGGGCGAGAGGGTTGTTCTTTACAATATCGCTACGCTTTTGCATTCTTTTGATTGGAAACTTCCTCAAGGAAAGAGAGTGGGAGTCGAGGAAAAATTTGGGATCGCCTTGAAGCTGAAGAATCCACTTATTGCCACGCCCGTGCTAAGGTTGTCCGATCCAAATCTTTATCTCTAAGGTTATATAACATTTACGCAATGAAAACTGAATGTTCTGATGTGGGCTTATATGTGTTGTGTGAATTTAATAAAGCCGATCAACATGTACTAGGGCTGTCACATGTAATAAAGCCGTGTAGTGTGTTTGGCGAGTCTGTGTATAGTTTTTCCCTCTTTTCAGTTTTCTATAGTTTGGTTTTATTTCCTTATTTGATATTCCAAGTCCTACGAGACTTGAATGTTTTTTGTTCTTTCTCTTTTTTTATGTATTGTGCTTCGTAAAGACTCGTTTGTTTGTTTTATTAAAGGTGTTTGAAAACATATAATGAAAATGTATCAGCTACTATTACAGAGATTATTGCAGGTACTAGTACAGGAAACGAACACAATATACGGGTTTTTCTCAAAACGTTTTACTAGATTGAATGATACGTGCACTTACAAGTTTCACTCAGCCACTTCAATCCTAGCCTCACGCGTTCACAAGTCACACACGATCTTGTGAACCTCTCACTACCCCTTAACCCATTTGATCAAGATCTCCTTTTTGCTAGACAATCTTGAATCCCTTTTGTTAAGAAATATGCTCTAATTGTGTTAACCTATCCCCAAGCTAACTCTCACCTATTTATACATAATAGGTAAAACGGCCTAGTCTTGGCCCCAAGTTCAGATTATGCTAAATCTTCACTCAATATTTTATTTTCTTATTCTTTGGTAAGATACTAGAAAAGTCTTCAAGCTCTTTGATCCTCTCCAAGGAACGCCTCTAGCTCACCTAGAGCATCAAGTCACATCCATCCTAACTCGGTCCAGCCCACCTCTTCAAGCCCACGAGGCCTTGAGTTCACTCCAGTTTGCTCGTAAAACCTCTTGTAGTATTTCACAACTGGGACAGATCACTGCTACACAGCTACATCTTCATATAAGAGTATTCCCACTTCTTTCTTTTGAATTTCGATTGTGGATTTGAACAGAAGATCGACTTATCAACGAAACTCACGGTTTATATATATTGCTTCCACCTTGGCTAAAACAAAGATATAGCTATTTACTTGTTCTGTATAGTTTTGTTAGACTAAAATGTAACACAATTGTAGATCGCTGACTATATATTTTTGTTTTAGAAATATTTTATTTACACTCAACATGGCCATTCTCCTAATTTCCCCCATTACATATTAGAACACAAAACGAAGTTATACATGCAAATTAAACACAACAACATTTTATCGTGTAAGGTGATATAATCAAACCCACTAATCGCAACCATAAAATCTACACGAGCATCAAAATTGCATATTAGATGTTGAAAACGAAAAGTAACCAACATGATGTACTCCATTCCATGTCTCTAAAGAAGTATGGAATCTACGAGCAAAAGATGCATATGCTCTTTGAGATTCCTTCGCGGTAGTTATATATAGACATCATCCCTGGTATAGAAAATATAAAATGAGCATCCGAAATCGATGATTTGCATAAGAATTCGGCTAGCATGGTAGTTACCTTGAAGCACACTTCGTTTACAATCTTGTTGATATAAATCTCCAATCTTCTTCTCAAATTCTTTATCTGCTTCTTCTTTGCATTTGCAGTGTACCCCCTTATTCATACCCTCCTGGTCATATATACCAATACTTCCAAAACACACAGACAATGCAAAGAGAAATGTACGTAGCAAAATGACTACGATAAAGTACGTCAACTCTAGTGCTATCGTCATGTTGGTAAAAAACATGGACCAATCATGTAGTAAAAATTTGCTTATATTATACCTAATTAAAACCAAACCAAAACACAAACCAAATATTCACTAACAATCTAATATTCGTATCTTGAAATTTACTACCTCGAGGTAAGCTATGTCATCCATGAGATGAGACGGGTCTTTGCGGTTTAAGACTGGACCAGCTTTGGTCTAGAAATCTTAGCCGTTCAAAATGTTGCTTCTTACCGATCTCTCCAAGTCCCATAATAGAGCTTGATATGGCTGCATACGCACCAATCTCAGCCCCACCAGTCTCTATGTACTCATCAAAGTTAGGCACGTGATATGCTCATGCACTTTGATAAGTTTATCGGTTTCCAAAAGCAACTACATTGGTGGTCTCTCACAAGAATATCTCATGTATAAAAATAATAATAAAATAATAAATAATAGTATTAATTATAAAAATATCTAAGAAAATGTAGAGACTTTGAGATAATTTCTAATAATTAAATATTAATATTTATTATTTGATTATTATTTGTATATATAAGAAATTTTGGTGAGATACTACCAATGTGGATGGTCTAAGCTTTGTACACGCATTGTATCTTTTTTTTTTTAGTTTTAAAAAGGGTATTGAAATACGTTTACTCAAAAATATATTATATCTTGTATTGAAAACTATTTATATTGTATTGTTGTCCATTATTTTGTTCATCGAAGATAAAGGCAAAATGAAAGAAACCCATGTGCATCATGTACACTGTCATCATGACCACATTTCTTGAGAGCCTTAATAGGTTCTAATTAGTAAAGTTGTAAGTAGAACATTATCCATTTTACACCATGTTTGGAGTTTAAATTTTAAAATGTATGTTTTCATATATAAATAACAGATGGATTTTTTTTTTTTGTGGAAAATTTAATATGCTAAATGCGGAATTTTATGTCTTATACACGGCAGATTACAATGGTCATTAAAACATTATCTTCTGTGAATAATACATTTTCATTTGTAAACTGTGATATTATAAGATATAGGTTTGTTCAACTTTAAATTGTCTTGTTTAATCAAACAATAATTAAAATTTGTATATGTATATTTAGGAGTGTAAACCATGTTGTGATGGAGATTTCATGCTTTGTCCTTAGATATTGAGGGTGGCATGTCTGTCTTCATAAAACAATTAATTATGCAAAATAAAATAATCTACCGTCACTCTAATTTCTTTCAATCAAACAGCAAGTCATGGGGACATTTGTGTGTGTTGTATAGGTGTTTATTAAAATTTCTTAAACCTAGATAATGACGCGTTGTTTATAAATCTGTCTGAATAATTACAGCAGATAGAACGAATTAATCTCTTTCGCTATGTCCACTCTATTTTTAAGACCGGATAATCATCTGTTGTATACCAAATTTGTTCTATGTAAAAAAAGTCAGTAATTTATCTTTATCAATTTTTTTTTCAATCCTCAAATATATAAATTATAGATAACAGGTGTCTACACATAAAATTAGTCTGCTTGTCCGTTACCACCATCTAAAATCTAAATTCCTAGAAAAACTCGGATAAAAATAAAACGAAATATGTATATAGCTAATAAAATTAGAAATAAAACAGACTAATACACCTTATAATATAAGATAAGTGGCGTATATGCTAATACCTTACAGATCACAATGGCGGGTCCCATTTTCTATATTTGCCAACTGTAATTACAGTGTAATCGCCAGCTGGCACCTCCGAAATTACGTACCTACCCTTCTCATTCTTTCATCTCTGGCTTGTCTTATTTTTGTCCTGAGACCGGTTTTGGAAGAAACCCGGAAAGTCAAAATGACAGCTCTGCGAAACTCCGGTTATTGATTTGTGATTTGGTGAAACCTATTACCGGTTTACTGTGGTGAACCGAACTTTCCTATTAGCAAACAGAATCGGTTCTGGCGACAACGAGGAAAAGATAGACAATGACAGAAAAAGAAAAGGGTAGTTACGTAATTTAACTGAAAACCAAAGGGTAATTAGAAGATAATCCCTTCTATAATACGAGGGAAGGCTTGTTAAAAATCAGACAAAACAACAAAAGAAGCAATTTAGTTGGAGAATTAAGAAGAACAACGAAGAAGATCCCTCAAGAACTCATCATCTCAAGTAAGTTTTATCATCAAAAACTCACAACATACACAAATTAAAATTAAAATAAATATACGTTCTTGATTCGTACATGTAAACATGTTCGTTTCCGATCATGTAGAGTTGAAAAAGATGCGATTTTGTTTTTCAATCATCTCGTTATTGTGTTTGTCTGATATCAAATATAATTTGTTAGAATCTATAGTTTGTATGTATACGTAGACATATATCTATAGGCGTATAAATTTATACAAAAAAGTTAATTACATATCGTTTAAGATATAGCTTAGAGATCCTAGTTTGATAAGGATTATTTCCTAAATTGTAGGAATTCAATTTCCAAAAGGAATAGCCAAGCTCTTGTATAAATACATATGCTTGTGTATCAATAAAATCAAGTCAGTTCCATATCTAATTCTCCAAAACAAAAGGTTGGTATTTGGGTTTGTTTGAAAGTTTCTTGATATTCTAGCTAGACCGTATGAAAACAGGTTGATATATATTGTTAATTTGTTATAACCTATAGTTTGTATAGTTAGATGTATTCATACGTTTATAAATTACGAAGGTTAGATTTATATGAATTAGATGATCCTGTTTCGATCTTTATCATGATGTTAAGAGTTAAAATCTTTAAGATCTTTTGTTTTCTGCATGTTCATGTAACCTAACAAAGAATAGGGTTCAATTGATTGATGACACAAAACGGTAAATAATACCGAAATAGATAGAAGAAACTTTCTAAAATTTGTCTGTTTTTGGTGGTAGGTTAAATAAAAGAAGATGGGTTACTGGAAATCAAAGGTTGTTCCAACGATGAAGAAATTGTTCGAGAAGAAGAAGGCTCCGGTGGAAGAGAAGCCACGAGAGGTGGTGGAAGAGGTCGTCAAAACCGAAGAACCAGCCAAAGTGGAAGAAACCAAACCGGTGGAAGTTACAACCGGCGAGAAAGAGATTGAAATAGTTGAAGAGAAGAAAGAAGAGGTTACACCGGCTCCGGTTCCGGTCCAGGCTGTTACGGAGGAGAAGAAGCCAGCCGTGGAAGAGGAAAAGAAGGCGGCCGCGGTCGAAGAGAAGAAGCCAGCCGTGGAAGAGAAGAAACCAGCCGTGGAAGAGAAGAAGCCAGCCGTGGAAGAGAAGAAACCAGCCGTGGAAGAAGTGAAGAAAGACGTTGTTACCGCAGCGCCGGTAACTTCTCCGGCAGTTGAGTCGGCCAAGGCTCCGGAAACACTTAAGGCTTGAGTTTTTAACCTTGATGGGAACTATTCTTTTTCAACAAGTAAGAAAAAAAATGGAAGGAAGGGAAAAGTAATTTTTCTTCTCATCTTTTTTTTCTTTCTTTTAATTGGGTTTGTCTTGTGTTGATAAAAACTTTTTTGTTGTTTTTAAGAATGTGTTTATTTATCATCCATGTGAGTTTTTCTATACATTAATTTGCTTGTTTCGATCATATATTTTTATGCAATTCAAATTTGTCTTCCCATATTCACTATATTTTCCATAAATTTTCGTTTTTGATATAATTAGTGTTTATACATTGATCTAACAAACTGAGGTTTAAATCACACCAGAAAAGGTAAATTAAATATGCTTTTAGTTTTAGAAAACTCAGCTATATTGACCAAAAAAAGAAAAGAAAACTCAGCTATATATCTGGATTGAATTTAAAATAGTTATGCCTGATATATATATATATATATATATAAAAAGCGCATATACGATAGAATGTAAATTCTCTGGTATAATTTCGAAAAGTGGCAACAAACATGACATCTTCAGATTATTTCATTAATTAATGTAACATATTTATGTTAAATTGTTATGACTATAAGAATATTCATACGTGCAAGCAAGAAAGAAAATGAAATTGAAGATCAGAGATTGAGGACGCACATATTAATACAGGCTAAGGCTATCAATTTATTTTATTTTTAATCAAATGACGTGGTACGCAACATTTGTTTCCACTGAAATTTCGTTTCTTTTTAACACATTATTAGTTGCGTAATCTTCCACGATAACATTATTAGGACATAATATATTTTTCAATAATTGTTGGATTCGAACTTATCTTAATATTAAGTGTATTTATGAGTTCAAACTTCAAAGGTCATTGTTTTGACTATTGACCAATTCATTTCCATTTTCATTTCAAGAGACCAAGATAAACTGAGAACACATGTACATAACTGGATATGCAAAACCTTTTTGAATCAAAACCACCACTTTATATCCTTTCTTCGAAAAAATACATAATTATATTAATTTATTTGAATCTTAATAGACCCTGGCTCGTTATCATTGACAAATCTTTCTGGACACCTTTTTGAGTAATTTCTTGTTAATTTCAAGAGATCCAATCGAATTGTTGCAAACTAGATACACAAGAGTTTTATGAAAAATTAAGAGAACATTGTGAAATTCTTAATTTTCCAAACTGTTGATCTTATTTTTTGCATATATGAAATAATAAGCCTTTCATTCAAGTGTATCTGTTTGTATTTTGTATACAAAACAAAGGCTTAAACCAAAAGACAAACTAAACCATACATACATACAAGTGCAATCACATCATTATATTAGTAAAATCGCACTGTTTCCATGTGAACTCCGAGTTTTTGGATGTCAAATAGAGGTTCGGCAACTACAATATTTATGTAGGAGACAGTTCTTGTAGGTTATCAAATTCAAGAATAACGATCAGAAACAAGTTTTTTTACAGTTTGAAAATGCTCTCATGCCGCCAATAGTGGAGTGGTTCGTTGAAACGGTCATGATTTTATGTTTTCTCTCGGAAGAGCTGTAGACCAAAATTTGAGGATTGGTCTCAGATAAGGGTTGTTCATCGCAATGACGGTAGGGACTCGACTCGAGTCACAAATAATCAAGATTAGTTGTTTGGAATCGGTATTTCCTCGTTTGGGATCTACTGGAATATGTTTAGGTGTGTACTATCTTATCGATTGTTTTTTTATCAATTTTTTTTTGTTTGTTTCTTTGTTGTTGCTATAGCTTTGCTCTTGGCAATCATTTTTTGCAATTCCAACAATAATTGAAAAAAGTAACAATAGTTGAATTGCGTCTTAATAGGGCAAGAAGTGGACGGAATATCAAAGCAGTTCAGGATTAATACATAAAAAACAAAAGATATGGTCATAAATCAAAGGCTAGAGAAAGTTGAAGGAGCTAAAACAAATCGCCACAATAATAGACCCTTACAAAAGAAATTCATTTTTCCACTCAACGATGATAGTGAAAAGAAGTAGATTTGCAATCATATTCACTGGGCCTTTGACAAGATAAAAATGGAGGCGCTAGGGCTGAGCTTTAAGGCAATTTTTTTAGGATTTTTGATCTGCGTTGGCCGACTTCGATTTTCCACTTGATTTCTTCAAAGGATTACTCATCGTGAGGCTTATTGAAAGTGTAAACCAGAAACAGAGCAATGTTGATTACGAAGGAACGAAACAGAGTGGAGATCTATTGGACCGGAACAAGACTAATTAGACATTGGGCCTTAAGCACTTACGAAGCCCATCATCAAATATCTTGTGAGGAAATAATACGTGTGTTCACACGTGTGATATCTTGAAAACCAGAGAAGATATTTCAGAGCAAGCTTGTTATGAGAAAGGACAAAAATGGAGGATCACACAAATCACAAGTCACGTGATATGTTTGGACCACAAGAACATGTGTCTAATGCTCGTTGAGCGATCTAGGTCTCATCTTTCTATATATTGTAAAAACCTAACATGTAAAGGGTGTGAGAAAGAATACTAAGAAACATCATTTCTTTGCGATCCTCTTTTTCCTCTCCGTCGTCTTTTACTTTCGTTCTCAATCGTTGAGTGTGTAAGCTCGTACTATTGAAATCTCAACATGGTATCAGAGCACAGTGAGGGTGTGATCATGTCTGTGACAGATCTATTTCCGTTTCCTACTCATATTAACGTGTCTAGCTTTGTTTCTGTTAAGCTTACAGATCAGAACTATCTGGGCTGGAAAACACAGATGGAGGCGTTGTTACGTGGTCAGAAGTTGCTGGGTTTTGTTAATGGTCATCAGAAACCTCCTTCTTAAAAGATCTGTGTAAAGATCAACAACGTTGTCACCGAAGTAAGTAATCCTGATCGTGAATCTTGGTTACAAACTGATCAGTTAGTCCAATCGTGGTTGTTTGGTACGTTGTCTGAAGAAATCTTAGGGTATGCTTATGGTTTAACAACTGCTCGTGATGTGTGGTTGATGATAGAAGAAAATTTTAATCAGAGCTCTATTTCTCGTGAGTTTGATCTTCTTGCATCTCTTCATGTTATCACTAAGGGTAATAAGGATCTGCATGAATATCTTAGTGAGTTTAAAGATTTGTGTGATCAACTAAGTTCTATTGGTAAACCAGTCTCTGAGTCCATGAAGATCTTTTGTCTCCTGCAAAGTCTGGGTAAAGAGTATGAATCTTTTGCAACTGCGATCCAAACCACTATGCATAAACCTCCTGCTCCAACATATGCTGAAGTGGTTTCTCAGCTTATTGGTTTTGATAACCGTATTAAAGCATATGCTTCTGTATCTGTTAATCCTCACTTGGCGTTTCAGGTTCAGAACACTGGTCCAATGGCAAATTTCCCTTCCAATGGTCAATCTTCTCATGGTTATGGACAGGGAGGTCGAGGTTATAATGGTGGTCGTTCTAGTGGTTCTCGTGGTCGCGGCGGTTACTCTTTCCGTGGTAGAGGCTTTACTCAACAAGTTTCTCATTGGAATGGTCAAGGATCCTCTTCTCCACAGGGACGATCAAACACTAACATGCCCATATGTCAAATCTGCGGTCGTGTTGGGCACACTGCTCTTAAGTGTTGGGATCGTTTTGATAAGGCTTATCAAAGCACTGATGTGCCTCACGCACTTGCTGCATTGCACATTACTAGTCAGTCTCCAAGGGAATGGTACCCTGATTCTGATGCCACGGCTCATATTACCAACTCTCCTACTCAACTTGACAATGCAAATGTTTACTCTGGCTCTGAAAATGTTATGGTAGGGAGTGGTGAGTTTCTTCCCATCACTCATGTTGGTCAATCTTCTTTGTCTACACCTTCAGGTAGCCTTCCCTTAACTGATGTGTTGGTGTGTCCACACATTCAAAAGCCCTTATTATCTATTTCAAAGTTATGTGATGATTTCCCCTGTGGTGTGTACTTTGATTCTGATGGTGTTTGTATTTTGGATAAAACCAATCAGAAGGTGTTGACACAGGGAAAAAGGCATGAAGATCTTTACAGATTGGAGGATTCGAGTGCACAGGTGTTCTTCTCTTCTAGACAACAGTCCACCTCTGATGATATTTGGCACCAACGTCTCGGACATCCCAACTCTTATGTCTTCCAGCATCTAAAGAACAACAAGGCTATTATAAGTCATAAGAGCAGATTAACCTCCATTTGTGGACCTTGTCAGATGGGGAAGAGCTCCAAGCTTCCTTTTTTCTAATTCTGAGTTTATTGCTTTAGAACCTTTGGAGAGGATTCATTGTGACTTGTGGGGTCCTGCTCCTATTACTTCAAATCAAGGATTTAAGTATTATGCTATCTTTGTGGATAATTATAGTCGTTACAGTTGGTTTTATCCGCTGCAGTTTAAATCCGAGTTCTTCTCAGTGTTCTTGAGTTTTCAGAAGTTGGTCGAAACTCAATTTGACAGGAAAATCAAGGTATTTCAGAGTGATGGTGGTGGAGAATTCACTAGCAATCTTCTTAAACAACACTTCTTGGATAAGGGAATTTTTCACTTAATGTCATGTCCCTATACTCCTGAACAAAACGGTCTAGCTGAGCGAAAACATCGTCATATCACTGAGCTAGGTCTCACTATGTTGTTTAACAGCTGCACACCACACAAATTTTGGGTCGAAGCTTTCTATACAGCTAATTATCTCACTAACTTACTGCCTTCATCGGTTCTGCAGTTTTAAAGCCCTTATGAGGTTTTATTTCATTTAAAACCAGTTTACACCTCTTTAAGGGTTTTCGGATGTGCGTGTTATCCTTGCCTTAGACCATATGCAGCTACTAAGTTTACTCCTCGATCTGCTCAGTGTGTTTTTCTCGGTTATCATGCTCAATACAAAGGGTATCGATGTTTGCATCCTGAGTTTGGTAAAGTTTACATAACTCGCAATGTCATCTTTGATGAGAGTTGCTTTCCTTATAAATCTCAGCCTTCTTCTAGCCCCTCTTCTAATTGGTCGCAGTGGCATCAATCTCTTCAGCCTTCTATTGTACCTCCGGTACTTCCCTCACGATCCCCTTCCGATGTGCCTTCTATTGTCCCGTCTCCCTCTATTCATGTGCCAACTGGAAGGTCTCCTACTACAGAAGACCACAATATTGAGCGTACAACAGGTCTTGAACCTGCTTCTATAGGCGACAATATTGTTTATTCCCCAAGTAGAGACGATATATCTTCTCATGTGGTTAGTTCTTATGAATCACAATCTCCAATTTCACCAATATCAACTGGACATACGGATCCTATTATTCCTGTTGTTTTTAATAATCATTCAATGGTTACACGTGCTAAGGCTGGAATTAGTAAACCAAATCCTCGTTACATTTTGCTTGTTGATAAATCTATACCGGCTATTGCTAAGAGTGTTGCTGAAGCTCTCAAGCACCCTGGTTGGACAGCTGCAATGCAAGAGGAAATGGATACTATTCAAGTTACTCATACATGGGACTTGGTCCCCTTTGTTGAGCATATGAATGTTTTGGGTTGTAGATGGGTGTTCACGGTTAAACTTAAGGCAGATGGCTCTCTTGATCGACTCTGAGCCAGACTCGTTGCTAAGGGTTTTCTCCAAGAAGAAGGGGTGGATTTTACAGAAACCTTTAGTCCAGTGGTCAAAACAGCTACCATACGGATAGTCTTGTCCGTCGCTACTGCTAAAGAATGACCTCTTACACAACTTGATGTTAAAAATGCCTTTTTACATGGAGATTTACAAGAAGAAGTCTTTATGACTCAACGCCTGGCTTTATTGATCCGCAGTTTCCTAATCATGTGTGCAGCTTGCAAAAGTCCTTGTATGGTCTCAAACAAGCTCCTCGAGCATGGTTTGAGAAGTTCTCTAATTTTCTTCTGGAATTCGGATTTTTTTGTAGTACTGCAGATCCGTCTCTCTTCATCTATCGTCATGAAGGTAAAACGTTGGTTCTTTTATTGTACGTTGATGATATGATACTTACTGGGAGTTGTTCTTCTCTTTTACAATCTCTTCTCCAAGCTTTACATTCTGAATTTGCTATGAAAGATCTTGGTCAGTTGAGCTATTTTCTCGGCGTTCAGGCTTCAATCCATGATAATGGAGTGTTTCTTCATCAAGCAAAGTATACAGAAGAAATTTTCATCATGGCAGGCATGCAATCTTGCAATCCCATGCCAACGCCTCTGCCTTTACAATTAGATCAAGTGCCGCGTGGTGCTGAGTTATTCTCCGATCCTACGTATTTTAGAAGTCTTGCGGGAAAGCTACAATACTTGACACTAACTCGGCCTGACATATAATTTGCGGTTAACTTTGTGTGCCAACGTATGCATTCTCCGACCCTCTCTGATTTCACCTTTCTAAAACAAATTCTCAGGTATCTTCGAGGTACGAGTTCTCTTGGCATCAATCTTTAAAAAAATAGTGATTTGTCTTTAGCCGCTTATTGTGATAGTGATTGGGCGGGTTGTAAGGAAACTCGGCGGTCTACTACTGGGTTTTGTACTCTTCTTGGTTCTCAGCTTGTCTCATGGTCTGCTAAAAGACAGCCTACGGTGTCACGATCCTCTACCGAAGCAGAGTATCGAGCCTTGGCATACACCGCAGCTTAACTCACTTGGATCTCTGCGGTTCTTAAAGATTTTGGTATCTCTCAACCTCAAGCTGCCTTATTGCTCTGTGATAATCTCTTTGCGGTTCATCTCACTACCAATCCCAAGTTTCACAGTCGTTCTAAACATTTCCAAGTGGATTATCATTTTATTCGGGAAAAAGTAGCTCTTGGACTTATCGAGACTAAACATATTCCGGCACCTCTACAACTTGCCGACATTTTCACTAAATCCTTGCCTCGCGTTCCGTTCTTGGCACTACATAGCAAACTCGGAATTTGTCTTCCACCAATCTCGAGTTTGAGGGGGGATGAAAGTGTAAACCAGAAACAGAGCAATGTTGATTACGAAGGAACGAAACAGAGTGGAGATCTATTGGACCGGAACAAGACTAATTAGACATTGGGCCTTAAGCACTTACGAAGCCCATCATCAAATATCTTGTGAGGAAATAATACGTGTGTTCACACGTGTGATATCTTGAAAACCAGAGAACATATTTCAGAGCAAGCTTGTTATGAGAAAGGACAAAAATGGAGGATCACACAAATCACAAGTCACGTGATATGTTTGGACCACAAGAACATATGTCTAATGCTCGTTGAGCGATCTAGGTCTCATCTTTCTATATATTGTAAAAACCTAACATGTAAAGGGTGTGAGAGAGAATACTAAGAAACATCATTTCTTTGCGATCCTCTTTTTCCTCTCCGCCGTCTTTTACTTTCGTTCTCAATCGTTGAGTGTGTAAGCTCGTACTGTTGAAATCTCAACACTTATAAGCCTTGTGGTGCTTTTTTTTACTACTACGTGCAGCTTGTTTTTCGTGTTTAACTTACGTGTTGATTACGCTTTAGCTCTCGATCAACCTAGATCCTGCCGTTTTCCTCCCTGATTACTCTAGATCTGTGCAAGGCGATGTCTCAGCATCGTTATTCCAAAGAAGAGAAAGGTAAGGCCATAGCAGGCTCGAGCAAATGGATTCAGAACCCTCCTATTCTCCTTCTAGATGGAGAAGGCGAAACTTTGATTGAGGAGAACAAGTTAACCCTCATAGATAGGGTTCTACACCCAGCAACTCAAAGTCCAGCAGCAGTCATCAGTTTCTTCCCCCAAATATGGAAAAGTCCTAGGGCGTGAACGGTTCTAGTTCCGCTTTCAATCAGAAGGTGACTTGAACTCGGTGCTGTGACGTGCTCCCTTCCACTACAAAAGATGGATGTTGGTGATACAGAGATGCGAACCGTCTACGGCAGTTAATTCCCGAGTGAAATACCTTTTTGGATCAAGATCAATGACCTTCCAACACACTTATGGACTTACAATAATCTCAAAGCGATTGGGAGCTCCTTAGGCAGATACATGAACCAAGAAACAAAAGAGGGACGTGTTCAAGTCGGACTCCAAGCCTTCCAATCCCTGATCATGAAGGATTCAGTTCAATTCAAAGCGGGAGGAGCAGAAGCTCCAGTGGAGTTTGATTGTGAGCATCTTGAGAAACATTGCTTTGTGTGTTTTGTTCTGACACATGAAGACAAAGATTGTCCTAAAACCTCAAAGGACAAACATTCTCCCTTTCCAAGTCTAGGAATAAATCAGCAAAAAACCATATCCCGACTAGAAGAGGACAAGAGGAGAAGGGGAACTCTACGCTCTACTCAACAAGAGCGTATTGGAGTGCAAGACCTAAATTATTACCAACCCAAGAGATCGAGAAGCAGATCACCTCAGCCTTTGAATTCTTCATCCCACCGGGACAGAGCAAAAAGGCCGAGACAAGAGACTTGGGAAACACGAAGGGACCATAGGGTAGTGAAAGTGAAGGGTAAAGACACAGTTTTTAACTTTCATCGATATGATGACAGGTCAAACCGCAGAGAAAAAGAACAAACTCGGAGGAATGTATCAGACAAACCTATGGAGAAAAAGGAATACCATGTTGAGAACTCAACCCGAGAAACCAGAAGGGAGACTGATGCCCAGATGCTCGTTAGAAGACTGGAGCCAAGACAAGAACATCGAATTTATTCTCATGTAGAGTCACCTCAAGGTGAAACTATCTAGGCAGATTACTCTAAATAGAGCAAAGGATACCATGATTCAACGTAAGATAACTAATACGTCACAGCCTGACGGATCGGGTTAATTGAAGAACTACTCAAAGAGACCTTGAGAGATTATCCCTACCAGAAGACAAAGAAGGCTCCCCAAACTCAAAATCAAGCGCTAAGAGACTGGTCCTTGAAAGACTCTCCTTACCAGAAGAGCAGGGAGTTAGACTTACTAACACAAAACCTCGATTGCATGAAAGAATCTCTCCCTCTGAAGTTTTACAAGACGTATCGATACAATACTCCACAGGACAAAGAGAGGGCATCAGAACCACAACAGCTCTCCGGTCTTCACCGTCATTAGAGGCAACTATACCGGATATTCCAGTTAGACAAAGATCATTTGATGCTCAACTACCGATTGCAGCTAGACTTGGTCGCAGAAAAGAAACCAAGAGGATAATTACCATATCTCAGCCAACCAAGAAGAAGAACCAGCTGAAGCTCCCAGGCCAAAAACATGGAAGCAATAGCCCTTTAATTGGTGCTAATCTGAAAAAAGAGGGCTGTCAACAGAGCAAACTCCTCGGCGAAGAAGAAGCTTAATGTTAATACTGCGGGATACTCTTCTCTCTCTATACCTGTACCTCATACTGAGGATGTTACAAACGATGTTTCAAAAATTAAAGCTACAATGCCAACTTTCTGTAACGGTTCGATGGTTATCTAGAAACCATCCAATTCTCAATGATCACAACGAATTGGAACTATCAAGGGCTTGAAAACTCCCTGACAGTTCGACGCCTAAGGGAATTAGATTGACACTCTTTCGGACATAATTTTTCTAATGGAGACTAAGAATCAAGACGAATATGTATTTTCAGCGTTTAATTGGGCTATGATTTTACGGTTCCCCCAATAGGGTTGAGCGGAGGACTTGCATTGTTTTGGAGACAAGATATCGAATTGAAGATACTTTCATATTCTCCAAATTATATTGATACCCTCGTGACTTACCAGCATAGCCGTTTCTATATCACCTTTGTATATGGTCATCCAAACGAACAAAGAAAACTGGAAATTTGGAATGCTATCTCAGATTTAGCAATTTCTCGTAGCTTGCCTTGGCTATTGACAGGTGAATTTAACGAGATCTTGGAGCATTGGGAAAAGAAAGGTGGTCCTCCAAGGCCAGAAGGCTCTTTCATTGACTTTAAAAGCTTTATAGCTACTAATGGTCTTTGGGATGTTAAACATACCGGGAACCCTTTCTCTTGGCGCGACATGCGTTCTTATTACCTAGTTCATGAACGCCTAGATCGATCACTCTCAAACAATGCATGGATTAAAGAATTCCCCTCTAGTCGATGTGAATATCTTTGTTTCGAAGGCTTGGATCACCGACCACTCTAAAACTTTTTGGATGATTCAAGAGTCAAGAAAAAAGGGATGTTCGGATATGATAATCGTTTACGAGACAAAGAACAGATTTTTGAGCTGATTACGGATGTGTGGGCATGGTTGAGACTAAGATCCATCACATTTTCTCGGAACTCACAAATTGGGCCCGCGAACATAACCAAAATAGTGCAAAGGTCATCAAAGAAGCCCAAGCTGCTTGGAGCTAGCTTTATCGAATGATAGTCCGGATCCTATAGCTATTGGTAAACATGCAGCCACTTTAGAGAAAGCATATCGAGAGGAGGAACTCTTTTGGAAACAAAAAAGTCGAATCGCTTGGCTCAACAGTGGTGATCTTAATTCAAGCTATTTCCATGCAATAACGAGAGACCGTCAAACCTGCAATAGATTCACAGTGATAGAGGACTTCTCCGGGGCATCCCACTACAAAGAAAAAGACATTACTACGGTCATCTCCGATTATTTCCAAGATATATTCTCCTCTAATGGAGTTCGTAACTTTGATATCGTCAACAATGTTATCCAACCATGTGTATTTTAGGAGATGAATGACAAACTCATAAGGCTCCTAAATGACGAAAAAATCAGAGAAGCAACCCTTTCTATACATTTTTATAAAGCCCCTGGACCTGACAGATTTTCTGCGGGTTTCTTTCACTCCTTTGGACTATAATCGAATCTGATTTATGCAAAGAAATTAAGGAGATTTTCTGTTCCGGGTCCTTTCCAGCAAAGATGAATGAGACTCATTTACGACTTATACCGAAGGTGCCAGGACCTCGGAAAGTCGCAGACTATAGACCTATTGCTTTATACAACATCTCCTATAAGATTGTAGCCAAGATTCTCACCAAACGACTCCAACCGATCTTACCACCGCTGATTTTGGAAAATCAGTCGGCTTTTGTTTCTAACCGAGCTATCTCGGACAATGTGCTTATCACACATGAGATTCTTCATTTCTTGAAAATCTTGGGGAAAGCGAGGGGCCATGGCAGTGAAAACTAACATGAGCAAAGCCTACGATCGCATTGAATGGAGTTTCCTACAAAAGGTGTGTTCGCGTATGGGTTTCCATGAAGTGTGGATTGGCTGGATTATGAAATGTTTGTCGACAGTTTCTTACTCTTTCTTCATTAATGGTTCCCCGCAAGAGAGAGTTAAGCCAACGAGAGAGTTGAGACAAGGAGACCCGCTCTTCCTATATCTCTTCATTCTTTGTACAAAAGTGTTATCGGTAATGTGTTGGGTGGCGAAGAAGATGGTACTTTACCAAGGATACGAGTGGCTCGAAACAGCCCGTTTGTTAATCATTTGCTCTTTGCAGATGATACCATGTTCTTTTGTCGATCCAATACTAAGAGTTGTAATGCTCTTTCTAACGTTCTAAGGAGATATGAAGCGACATCTGGGCAGTTCATCAACGTCAACAAATCTTTAGTTACCTTCGCATCAAAGACTCCACGGACTTGTCGTGAAAGAGTAAAGAGGGACTTGCGTATTAGCATGGAAGGAGGAACTAGCAAGTATCTAGGACTGTCCGAGCATTTCGGACGACGAAATAGAGATATATTTACTTCCCTTGTTGATCGCATTAGATAGAGAAGTCATAGCTGGTCGACGCGATTCCTATCTTCGGCAGGAAAACAAGTCTTACTCAAGTCGGTTTTATCATCCATGCCCGCATATACGATGTCGTGTTTCAAGCTCCCAATATCTTTATGTAAACGTATTCAATCTTTCTTGACAAGATTCTTGTGGGACGACAAGCCGGACAAGAGGAAGATGATTGGATCTCATGGGAGAAGATGACACGACCAAAGAATGTAGGATGGCTAGGCTTCCGAGATGTTGAAGAATTCAATGATGCTTTATTGGCAAAATTAAGCTGGAGAGTTCTCTCGTCTCCTGAATCACTTTTCTCTCGAGTTATGCAGGTTAAGTATTGTCCTAACAAGCCCTTCTTAAGCTGCTCTCCTCCAACTAACGCCTCACATGGTTGGAGAGGGATCCTAGTAAGCCGAAAACTGTTAGAAAAGGACTGGGATGGCTGATAGGAGATGGCGAATCGATCAAGGTTTGGGAGGACCCTTGGTTGTCTTTATCAGAACCTTTGATACCGATGGGCCCAAGACCTCTCCATCTAGAGAATCTTAGAGTGTCAGACCTTATCTCTAGGACGAAGCTTACATGGAATTGGACTCGAATACGAGAGATTTTACTAATGTATGAAGACCACCTTCGCAAATTAACCATGGGTTTAACTCGGCAGTCGAACTCCATTGTATGGCTCCCAACAAAAAATAGAATCTATACAACCAGAAGCGGATATGGACTAAGGGCTGTAGCACCCGTCTCACAGTATTTTCAAGAGTTTGATTGGCAAAAGAATCTCTAGAAAATCCGTACTCAACCAAAGATCAAGAGCTTCCTGTGGAAGGCGGCTGTCGGAGCTCTACCGGTGGGAGACCAGTTGCAAAAATGTGGGCTACTGGAGGACATAACTTGTACCAGGTGTGGATCCTCTGAGACTATTGAGCATATGCTCTTCCACTGCCAATGGGCTCAAAAAGCCTGGAAACTAGCTCCTTTGGAGCCTTTGAATTGGGCCTCTATCCTCACTATGTTGGATTATCTTAAGGTTTCATGCCGTAGACCGGTTTTACCTCCAACTGGAATTTCATCGGCCTCTCTCGCGTCTTGGATTTGCTGAAATCTATGGACTACAAGAAACCAACTTCTTTTTGAGGATATTAATAGAAGAAATAATAGCCAAAGCTATTCGTGAAGCAAAATCTTAGCAAGTAGCACAAGAGGAGCTGCCGAAGAGAAGAGCCCATGAACCAGTAAGCAACAACGAACATAGGCCAAGGATCAGTACAGTTTTCTTTACTGATGCCGCTTGGCGGAAAGAAAGTGGACAAGGAATACGTCGATACCATTTCGAATGTTTCCTCAGCCTTGACAGCCGAAACTTGGGCCGTCATCAAGGCTTTACAGAAGGCTCGAGAAAAAGGTTTTGAATGCTTACACGTATGCTCGGATTCACAGGTTTTGATTAACCTTCTTCGGGAAAAAGAATCACATACAGAGATACATAACCTGCTTTTCAAGATTAGTATGTTAGCTTTCCATTTTCCGCAACTTTCATTTTCTTTTGTTCCACGAGAAGCCAATATGTTGGTGGATTTGTTATCCAAATGAACTTTTACAGCTTTTGATTTGTCAACGGTTTCGACATAATCATAAGTGTAAATTTGGAAAAATACCTCTTTTGACTTTTTAAATTTGAAAAATACCCTTCTTTTATTTTTTTTTGAAAAATACATTTTATTTAATATGAAATTACGAAATATCCTAAAAAACCTGCACAACAAATAATAAATTATATATTTAAAATGGAAGTAACTCGTTGTGAAAAATTAATATATAGCCTATATTTTAGGGAAATCATATCTTTTACAAAAAAAATTTGTATATTTTTATCTAAAATTATAGATAATTTTACATAACATAAATTATAATTTTATAAAAAGATAATACTATGATAAAGAGAGGTTCTATCTCTCCGCCAGCAACGCTTGGAGATTAAGGAAGACACTTCTAGAATTCTCCTTCGATGTCACGTAGGTTGTTTTGATGCATATACTGAACACGTGTACTTCTCATTGACATATAGGTTAATGTTATGTTTAGTTTAATTTGGGCCCATTTGGACTTTCTATTGAAAATTGTCGACAAAAATAAAAAAAAAGATAAATATCTTGTATAAAAAGTAATTTGTCTTCTTTATATCTAATAATAAATTTAAAATCAACAAACTGTTATTATCTAAAAAAAATAAAAAAATATTAGTGATAATTATATATACCAATTAACTAATTTTTAATCAATAACTTAATTTTATCTCAAATAAAACGAAAATTAATATTAATAATAATTATTTATACGAATTAATTAGTATTAAAATCAAATATGGATAAAATATTCTTTTCAATTATGAAAAGTTGTATTTTTCAAAAAAAAAAAACAAGGTATATTTTTCAAATTTCCAAATTTAATTGATGTATTTTTCAAATTGCCCCTAATAATAATATCATCTTCTTGACAAAAAAAAACCACTGGGCCTTTATGGGCCAAATTCGTAACAGCCCGTGGGTTACTTACTTGGCCACAGATCAAGCTTAAACAAAGTCCAAGGACTGAAAAAGAAATATAATAAAAATTAATTGATAAATGAAAATAAAATAAGAAAAATAGCCACAATAACGCACCCACTATTTCTCCTTCCGTTCCTCTTCTTCTTCCTCCTCATCACTGTATATCGCAGAGCCTCCATTTCTCTCCTCCTTCTTCCTCTCTCTCTCTCTCTCTCTCTCTCTCTCTCTCTCTCTATACAGATTCGTCTTCTTCAAATCCTATTAGGGTTTCTCTTTCTCTTTCTCTATTTTGATCGGTTCGACAAGAAGAAGACGAAGGAGAAGGCTATTGTTGATTTTGTTCTTCCTCGTAGAAAATCAATGGAGGATCAGAACTAAACGAATCGCAGATCGAAATCGGAAAATCCAGAAAATTCGAATCGGATTTTTGGTCTTCTCTTTCTCTTGGGTATATATATATTATATAATGATGAGGTCCCTCTCCTTCTTCTTCTTCGATTGTACTCTCTATGATTTTCTCTCATTCATCTTCTTCTGATTTTCCCAGTTTGATTTTTGGTGTTTTTATGGAGTTTTTTCACCTTCTTATGGGATCTGGGTTTTTGATTTTGATCAGATTCATAGAAAAATTCACTTTCGAAAACCTTCATAAACATATAAGCATTCTTCAGTTTCTCTGATTCAAGCTTTTTTTGTTGATTCTTCATGATCTGATTGTTTGATTTTTTTTGCACAGGTATCAGAGAGTAAGCCCAGATTATCTTCCTCTTACAAATACCAAAAAGCCCTACTTAAGACCTTCACCTTCCAGATCCAACGAAAACGGAAGAACCACCACCGCGATTTCAACCGGAGGAGGAAGATTCAACGGTACGAGCACTAGCTCGAATCTCGACGGAGTTCCTAAAGGATTCCGATACAGATCCACTACTACTACCACCACCACAACACAACAACAACAAGATCTCTCTCACGATTCCGCCGCAAACCCTAGCCGCCACGGCGGAGGAGGAGATGGATTGTTACAGTGGGGACAACGGAAACGATCACGTGCCTCTAGAACCGAGATCCGATCCGTCACCGTCGCAGCAGCAGGTGATGATTCTTCGTCTTCCTCCGGACAAAGTTTGATTCCGTCGAACAAAATCCAGAGAAGATCGACGAATCCGTCTATGCCGCCGCCGTCAATGTCACCGTCGCCTCTATGCGGCGGAGGTGGAGGAGGAGGACGGAGTACGAATCCGAGAAACGGTTTCGTCTCCGGCAAGGAATCATCTAGATTCATCCCTACCAGGTTTAATTCAAAATCTTTTTTGCTTCCATTTTAAGAATTTATTTGGATTTTTTTCTTTTTACAGAGCTTAAAAATCTAAAATCTCTGTTTTTCAAAAAAATTTCTCTAAACTGTAACTTCAATATCTATATATATTTTTTTTCTATCCCTAAATGTAATTTTTTACTATTTTAATTTATTTTAGTTTTTGTTATTGAGATCCAAGTATTTTTTGGTTCATGCCATCAATTGTGTGTGAAATACCTTATTTCACCAAAGTTTGATTTTGATCTATAAAACTCTTTTTGTGAATTTACAATATTACCCTTGTAAAGAACAGAAGCATTTGTTATGTTTATGTCCTTTGTTTTTCCCCAAAATCTCTGTTTCTTGTTTTTTGCTTTGTGGGTAGCATTTTTATTGGTTTATGGTTACTTAATATAAATATAAGATTTTTTTTTTGAATCATCATCTGTATATATTTTTTTTTAAATCTAATAGAATAGATCTTGAATTTTCTCTTTACCTTTCTTTGACCCAGTCCTCCAAAATCACCAATTTGATAGATCCTTTAAGCTTTGAGTGGGAAATAGAAATTCTTCCTTGGTTTATAATTTTACATCTCTCTGGGTTTTATTTTGTTTTGGGTCTGTGTGACTCTTAATCTTTAATGGGTATTAGTTTTCTTTCTTAAATTTCTTCACTTTTTCAACAAAAAGAGAAACTTTTTTTACTTGTACAACACTATCTATAATCTTTGTGGGTTTTTTTTTTTTGAACTTGTAAGTTGTGTAATCTAATTCTTGATCATGCCTAGGCATCTAGAAGATCGATCTGCTACCGGTTCGCCATCAAGAAACATCGGTGTTGGTGGTGGTCGTATGGTGTCCAGATCGGCTAACGTTGGTTCTAAGCGATCTCCCCCTTCTCCGGACAAGACTGAGACTAGATCAAACGGTAAGGATCATCATCAGAATCAGAGACAGAACGGGTTAGATCGTAATCATCATCATCAAAGGACGAATCATCGGTTAGAATCAACGGCTCAGATTCATTCGGAGATTGAGACGAATAATGGAGATAAAACAACAGCAGTTGAAGTAATAGAATGGCCAAGAATCTACATTGCTTTGTCTAGAAAAGAGAAAGAAGAAGATTTCTTGGTTATGAAGGGAACAAAACTCCCTCATCGACCTAGAAAACGAGCCAAGAACATTGATAAAGGCCTCCAGGTACGGTTATTTGACGTCTTCCTTACTTATTATATTCAAATTTGAGAAGAAAGTGACAAATGTTTGGTGTGTTCGTTTCTTGGCAGTTTTGTTTTCCAGGGATGTGGTTGTCTGATTTGAACAAGAGTCGGTATGAAGTTAGAGAGAAGAAAAGTGTGAAGAAGGTAATCTTTACTAAAGTCCTAATCTGATTTTGCAGGTTTTCTCAAATCTCTTTAGAAGATGATAGATCTAAAATGATAGAGAGAAAATTGAGTGGACCTTATCAAAAACCCCAATGAGTAGTTTTTAATGAAGATATATATTTAGAAACTAAACAAGACATGGGAATCATGAACATAAAGATTAAGATTGGTTTACAAGTAATTTACTTTTGGTTTGGCTTTGGGTAATTGAATATTCTTGTTTAATGGAATGATTATGATTAGATTAGTGAAGTAAATGGTGTTTTGTCTGGTGATTAATATTGTGCAGCAGCAGAAGCGAAGAGGATTAAAAGGCATGGAAAACTTGGATTCTGACTCGGAGTAGGCACGTGTGGATCGCAAATGACATACGTGCGAAAACGAGTTGATAATGGTCGAGCGACGAGTGTTTTCTTTTTCTTTTTTAAAAATCATAATTTCTCTTTTTAATTTTGTTCATCTTCTCTATTATTGTTTGAAATTCTTTTTTGTTTTTGTCCTACTCATCTCGTGTACAAAAATGAAAAGGCGAAGATAAACGTCTTCGTTAGTCCTCTTTTACAAAATTTCAGGAAAACAAGAAGAAAAAAAGCAATAAATAAAATTTTGGTTTTCTTGCATCACTTTTAATAAAAAAAAAATATATATGGCATTTTATGCGGCAAGAATATATTTGAGATAACAGTTTAAAAAAACAGACAATAATAATACTGTGATAACGACATTTTAAATAAAGCTACACATATTCGGCAAAAAAATAAAAATAAAGCTACATATTATTGACAAAAATAATAAAGCTACAAATTAGATTACAAAAACGCATCTATATTTTCGGTTCTTTTATTTCTCTACGGAACCGAAACATATGAAATGAATCGGACTCTTTATTCTTTGGTAAACCAGAGAACCAAAGGTCACAATCACATCACCAATCCCCAAATAATTGTCTACCAGGTTCGAGCCGGAGAGCAGACCGGTTAAGCCGGCCATTAACTTTATTTTTTCAAGTCCAAAAATTTGTTTGACCAAAAGGAGTAACAGAAAAAAAATTCAGTTGAAGTGTTTGGGAAGATCTAAGAATTGATAGTAACAGCTCAATCAGAATCTTAAAACTCAAAAGTCAAAGTTTTGTCTGTCAAAGACAATTTCAGAAATTAGGATTACATGATTTCAAATGTCAAATTTATAATTTTAACTTTTCTTTCTGTCATTTTGTGCACCTAAAGGCTGTATAAAAGAAAAGACTTAAGGAGCAAACTTGGTTAGTCTAACTTAAGTCAATTGGCAAAACAAATCATAGAGCTTTCCATTATTCACATGTGAGTTTCTGATCAAATCTTTGCAACTCTTTGAATTTTGATTCGAAATACATGATAATATTAAGGGGTCTCGCAGAGTTTCCATTGTTTCACTGCTTCGCTCAAACGGACTGGAACCGAGTTAGACCAGTTGCTAAGATCAGGTAAATCCCCGGTCAAGGCAAGAAAGTTGAAACCTTGTGAATCCGGTGTTCTCTTCCAGCTAACCTGCAACAAAGAATAATCCGCCAAATTGGGTTAGATCTCTATCATTCAAACGCGCAGTAGTTGAAATGTGTTTACTTGTCCAGGATATGCTTCTGACAAGATCTTGATGGTAGAATTCAACTTCCAAGCTGAATCATCTAACTCCGTACGCGGTTTTCCATTTGCTGCAACTTGTTCTGTTTCAATGCCGGCACAATTCACCATAATTCGACCGTTAGGCATCAGCCTGCTCGCTAGATCCAGCCACATTGGAACCTGCACAAAACTCAACATCGATATACTCTAAGGTGCAAAGACTACTCTATACGTGACTATAACCGTTTTAAAAGTACCTGTTGCAGCTGATCTAAGACCTTTCCATCAGAGAACAAATCAACAATGATCCCTAAAGCAATAAGAATCCAAGAATTCAGACGAAGAACAACAGAAATAAGCGACATAAATTATCTAGAAACCTCACCAGCATATCTTCCTGAAACATCTTGAGAAGGAGAGAGAGCATCATCTACATGAACACAAAGTTTACCGCCTTTTGATGTCGTTTTCTCTAGCTCAGATAAGCCAAGATAGGCTCTTGCTTTCTCAATCAACTACTGTCCATAAAAGAAATCACAGTGAACTCAAGATTCCAAATATGCAAAGGAAAACACCGCAAGAAATCTGAAAATACGTCAAATATAACATACATACAATTTCATCAATTTCCCAACCTTCAAGCTGTATCGAAGGCCACAACTCAAGAATCAATCTTGCAGCAGTTCCACCACCCTATAAAAAACACATGAACAAAAATGTAAACACATTTCCAGAACCATCTCATTCTCATGTACGTTACAGACAATTTGAGATGATAATAGATAATCAAATCGGTATTAGATTCATCGTAAAGTTCTCACCAAGCCGTAGATTGCAATGGGACCATTAGGGATAATAGGTGGTAAACTAGCAAACTCATCCTGCAGTATTAATAAGATTCAAATTAAAACCATATCTGTTCTTTTTCACAAAAACCACATTTAATCTCCCATAAGAGAATATGATTTCGAAGCTAAAGTCATTTAAAAGAAGAATCTAACGTACCCAATAAGAACCAGTCCAATTCTGGCCATTTTTATTGATAACACTATGCACGTTCTCTACATAATGAAACAAACAAGGTTATAAAACCAGAGGATTTGATAAAAATGCAAACTTTAAGACTTAAGGTTAAAAAAAAAAAACATCTCACTAGTTGAATCAAGAAGAAGATATCTGGAAGCAACAGTATCGACTATAACAATCTCATTGTATCTGCTTCTAACAGCTGTCAAAACCCAGTACTCTTCTTCTTCAACTTGTTCTCTGCTAGATTCTTGTTGATTTTGCTTGAGACAAAACGAAATCGAGAATCTGGGTTTGTTCAAAAATGGGTTTATGAACAAGGGTTTTGAGAATTGGGATGCTTTATACGAAAGGAAGCAGCTTGATTGTAGACATGAGATAGCCATGGAATTCAAAGCTTCCATTTTTTTTTGTTCCGTTGATCAAATCTCTTTGAGTGTAAAGTCTTATCCTTTCTCCTACCTTCAATTGTATGTCCTTTTTTCAATGTTTTGATGCCCGGACCGGACTGCCCGATCGGCCTGGTTAACCTGGGATCCGGCCACCACCTCGGTTCAGATTTAGTGTTTAAATTCGGTAAATATAAAACCGTAAAAACCCGGAAAAATCCGCTATTAGACCGTGATCCGGAGAACCGGTTTTTGAAAAATCTCAGAAAATTATAACCAAAAGTTAAGGCCCATTATGTATTAATGTGTCGTTACGCCAATAAGACTTTAGTATTAAAATAGGGTTTTAACAGTTTATTTCAGTAATTTGATTATTTTTAATTTTGATTTTTTCTGGTGAACGCTTCAATTCTCGAAATTTCAGAAAATTAGATATCCGTAAAAAATAAATCGAATAACAAATACTGCATTTTTTTTTGGATAGCCGACCCGTGCCGAAGCCTAATGGACACTTTCTCATTTACTGTATGAAGTTTATTTCTCTGTCATTTTGTAGAAAGAAAAAATTTCATAGAGCTTTTCAGTATTCACATGTCAGTTTTTGATCAAAACTTCTTTGCAACTTTTAGCTGAGATCCTTAAAACTCTATAATAGTGTATTTAGAAAACATCGATAACATTAATGGGATTCGCAGAGTTTCCATTGCTTCACTGCATCGCTCAAACGGACTGGAACCGCGTTAGACCAATCACTAAGATCAGGTAAATCCCCGGTCAAGGCAAGAAAATTGAGACCTTTTGAATCGGGTGTTCTCTTCCAGCTAACCTGATAATCCGCAAAAATGGGGTTAGATTATATTTTTGATCCCATTCAAAACAAGTAAATAACAAAAGCTTGGAAGATGAAATGTACTACACTTACTTGTCCAGGAAATGCTTCTAATAAGATCTTGATGGTAGAATTCAACATCCAAGCCAATTCACCAAACTCCAAATGCGGTTTTCCATTTGTTACAACTTGTTCTCTTTCGATTCCCGCACAGTTCACCATAATGCGACCGTTAGGCATCAGCCTGCTAGCTAGATCCAGCCACATTGGAACCTGCACAAAACCAAAACTTAAGAATACTCAACAGCTCAAAGAGTCTATATGCGACAATAACCCTTTTAACGTACATGTTGCAGCTATTCTAAGACCTTTCCATCAGAGAACAAATCAACAATGATCCCTAAAGCATAAGAATCCAAGTATTCAGACAAAGAACCAAAATAGGCAACAACATACAATTTATCTCGAAAAATCTTACCGGCATATCTTCCTGCATCATCTTGAGAATGAGAGAGAGCATCATCTACATGAACACAAAGCCTACCGCCTTTTGATGTCGGTATCTCTAGCTCAGATAGACCAAGATAGTCTCTTGCTTTCTCAATCAACTACTGCCCCTTAATAGAAATCACAGTGAGCTCCAGATTCCAAACAATGCAATCGAAAACGCCGCAAGATAAAAAAAATCTGATTGTGTCAAGGTAACAATGTACATACAATTTCCCAACCTTCAAGCTGCATTGAAGGCCACAACTCAAGTATCAATCTTGCAGCTGTTCCACCACCCTAAAACACACACATGAACACAAAATGTATAAACACATCATTGACAATTAAAATCGGTATGAGATTCTTCGAGTAGTTTCTCACCAAGCCATAGATTGCAATGGGGCCATTAGGGATAATAGGCGGCAAACTCGAACACTCATCCTACAACAAAATGTTGATAAAAATCCATACAGAAACAAGGAAAAAAATGTTAACTTTGACAAAATCACATTTACCCCAGAAGAGAAACAAACAAGGCTAACAAATTTGTCCTTTCTAACATACCCAATAGGAATCAGTCCAATTTTGGCCTCCTTTATTGATAACACTATGCACATTCTCTACATAATGAAAACAACCATGTTACAAAAACAGAGGATTTGGTAAAAATACAAACTTTAAGAAGACTTGGTGTTTAAGAAAACCTCACTAGTTGAATCAAGGAGAAGGTATCTGGAAGAAACAGTATCCACTATAACAATCTCATTGTATCTGCTTCTTACGGCTGTTAAAACCCAGTACTTTTCTTCTTCTTCTTCTTCCTCTTCCTCTTCCTCTACTTCTCTGCCACGTTTCTCGACACGATCACTTTGGTTGATGCAAAACGAAATCGAGAATCTTGGTTTGTTCAGAGATGGGTTTATGAATTTGGATGTTTTGTATCGAAGGAAGCAACTTGAATGTAGAAATGAGATTGCCATGGAATTTAAAGCTGCCATTTTTTGTTTCTTTCAAGAATCAATCTCTGTTGAGTGTCCCAAAGTGGCAAAGTCTTATCTATAGTTTTATGTCCTTTAAAAGTCTCCAACTACTCGGCGTTATGATTTACAGGCTTTGACGTCGGTAAGACTCTTGTCCGTTTATTGACCGTACAAACGGCACGATTTGTGACTCTAGAACACTGAATGTTTGTGTTTTTATAGTCTTACAAGCAGCAAGTGCTTGAGAAAGAAGAAAGACAAAATGAGCCAATCAGAAGAAGGGACCTTTTGTGTTGGTCTACAAGGCCACACGTACGTGAAGAAATAGCCACGAATACACATTTTTTTTGTTACGTTTGCAATTTAAGTCACAATATCAATGTTTTTAAACCCGATTTGGATGACGAATCGGAGTGCCAGCTGGGTTATCGGGTTAACCGGTTGAATAGGATTAACTGCGGTTCAACCGTGGATCAATTGATTAATGAATTTTAGTAAATTTATATATATCCATATAGTTTTATAAATATAAAATAAAATAAAAATATATATCAAGTAAGTATAGTGATCAAAATAAATATTTAGTGTATGTTTTATTAGTTTTTGTTTTTAAACTATTAAATCTTTCTCATAGAAAATTTATCATAAAATTTGTTAATTTATATTAATGATAAATGATATTAATAAAGTAAACGATTTAAAAATTGATAAAAAATAAAGAGAAACATTTAAAAATAAAAAAAAATTAATTGTTAATTAAAAATATGAAAAATAATTAATAAAATCATACAAAAAATCAAAAATTCTAGCATTTATCTTAATAATTTTTTTTAATTTTGGTTGGTTTTTCTTCTATGTCAATTGCTACTTAAATTCTCTGCACTATTTTGTTTGTTAAAGTTAATATTCCGTTGATGTAAAAAAATTTATCCACGAATACACTCTTAAATCCTTTTATTTTTACTAAAATCGGAAACCTGTTTTATTAGTTTTTGTTTTTAAACTATTAAATCTTTCTCATAGAAAAGTTATCATAAAATTTATTAATTTATATTAATGATAAATGATAGTAATAAAGTAAACGATTTAAAAATTGATAAAAAATAAAGAGAAACACTTAAAAATAAAGAAAAAAATTAATTGTTAATTGAAAGTACGAAAATTTCTTAATAAAATCATACAAAAAATCAAAAATCTAGCATTTATCTTAATAATTTTTTTTAATTTTGGTTGGTTTTTCTTCTATTTCCATTGCTACTTAAATTCTCTGCACTATTTTGTTTGTTAAGGTTAATATTCTGTTAATGTAAAAAAATTTATCCACGAATACACTCTTAAATCTTTTTATTTTTACTAAAATCGAAAACCGTCTGGATCGGGTTTTTGCCGATTCGATAGGTTTTGACAGATTTTTTTGGATTTTAGCAGTTCAGTAGGATTTCGAGTTTCATTTAAAACTCAGACCAAAAACTTTATCTGTCACGATTCAATCGGTTGAACCGGCCTGTCCGGTCTGGGTCTGAAAACATTGCATAATATTTGCTACACTCTTTTAGTCACAAGTATGACCACAATAACCAACCAGAGGAGTGTTATCTTATTATGAATTTTTTAAAATTTTATTATGAATGTTTTAAAATTTATATGGTTTTATTACTTTATATATGATTTTGTTAAACTGTATAAAAAGTTTATAGAAATGTATAAAAACATTTTCAAAATGGATTTTAAACTGGAATATTTTCAAAAAAATATATCACTAAATAGATAGTTTCAAAATTTCTCAAGCCATTATAAGAAATAATTCGATTTATAATACTTCAAAATTATTCATCGTTTCGGTCTAAAATATATTCGAATGTATATATACATACATATATTTTTTTAAAATAATAAAAGTTGTGGAAACCGTTTAGCTAATTAATTTATTGGTTGATTAAAACTTTATTCATATTTTTGTAATAAGAAGTTTAAGATTAATAGTGGATTTATTATCATTTACATGAGATCTTCAAAACAATGTAAAATAGAATCGGTTAACGTAAATCAAATCAACTGAATAATCGTTATAAAATTTTCGATTGTAATAATTTTTTAAAAATTATAATAAAATAATAAATTTTCATTTTTAATAAGATTGGTGAAGAGAGTGTGTTAAAAAAAAAACAAATATTGACACACTTGCAAAAGGATAGGCTAATAACAGCCCTTCATTTCTTTTTGTCTCCCGACCTTCTTCTTCTTCTTCTTCTTCACTCTCCCTTCAAATTTCCCCCAAATCCACACCCAAAAAACCCTAATTTCCTCCTCTCCCATGGCGATTTCATCTCCTGCCGTAACTTCCACCTCCTCCCCTAAACTCCTCTACTCCTACGCTTCTCCCACAATTCCCACCTCCATTAAACCCAAATCCCTCACTCTCTCCTCCTCCTTCCTCCCTTCAATCACTTCCGTCTCCCTCACAACTCCCTCCCCTTCCCATCCCCTCCGTCGCTCGTTCACCGTACGCGCCGCCAGAGGAAAATTCGAGCGGAAGAAACCTCACGTTAACATCGGAACAATCGGTCACGTCGACCATGGCAAAACCACTCTAACCGCTGCTTTAACCATGGCTTTAGCTTCGATTGGAAGCAGCGTCGCTAAAAAATACGACGAGATCGACGCTGCTCCTGAGGAAAGAGCTCGTGGAATCACAATCAACACTGCTACAGTCGAGTACGAGACTGAGAATCGTCATTACGCTCATGTTGATTGTCCTGGTCACGCCGATTACGTTAAGAACATGATTACCGGAGCTGCTCAGATGGACGGAGCTATTCTCGTTGTTTCCGGCGCCGATGGTCCTATGCCTCAGACTAAAGAACATATTCTATTGGCTAAGCAAGTTGGTGTTCCTGATATGGTTGTTTTCTTGAATAAAGAAGATCAAGTTGATGATGCAGAGCTTTTAGAGCTTGTTGAGCTTGAGGTTCGTGAGCTTTTATCTTCCTATGAGTTTAATGGTGATGATATTCCGATTATCTCTGGTTCTGCTTTGTTAGCTGTTGAAACTCTTACTGAGAATCCTAATGTGAAGAGAGGTGAGAACAAATGGGTAGATAAGATTTATGAATTGATGGATTCAGTTGATAGTTATATCCCGATTCCGACGAGGCAGACGGATTTGCCGTTCTTGTTAGCTGTTGAAGACGTGTTTTCGATTACCGGTCGTGGTACGGTAGCTACGGGTCGTGTCGAAAGAGGTACTGTTAAAGTTGGAGAGACTGTTGATTTGGTTGGGTTGAGAGAGACTAGGAATTATACGGTTACGGGGGTCGAAATGTTTCAGAAGATTCTTGATGAGGCAATGGCTGGTGATAATGTTGGATTGTTGCTTAGAGGTATACAAAAAGCTGATATTCAAAGAGGTATGGTTTTAGCTAAACCGGGATCGATTACTCCTCATACTAAGTTTGAAGCGATTGTTTATGTGTTGAAGAAAGAAGAAGGTGGAAGACATTCGCCGTTTTTCGCGGGTTATAGACCTCAGTTTTACATGAGGACGACTGATGTTACTGGTAAAGTGACTAAGATTATGAATGATAAGGATGAGGAATCGAAGATGGTTATGCCCGGTGACCGAGTTAAGATTGTTGTTGAGCTTATTGTGCCGGTTGCTTGTGAGCAAGGGATGAGATTTGCTATTAGAGAAGGTGGAAAGACTGTTGGCGCTGGAGTGATTCAGTCGATTCTCGAATGAGAAATTAGCTGAGGTAAAAAAGAGTTTCGCTGTAGCGAAAGCTTCTTCTTGTTTTATTTTTGTTGGTTTCCTTTACGATTCAGAAACTCTTGAAATTTGGTTTGCAATTAGTTTTGTTTTCTTTCTTTTTTGTTTGGCCATTTTCTATGAGAACTCGGAATCAAAATGTCATATATTCTCTGGTTTCAGTCTGAATTCAAACTCACGTTTATATATATGCTTTGGTTGTAGAGACAGGTCGCAAGATCTCTATCTGAACCTTATTGACCTGAAATCTCAAAGACTCAAATAATGAAAGAGCTTTGGTAAAAATGGCTCTCTTACGTAATATATACATTACTTTTATAAGTCGAAAATTCTTTAACAAAAGCACTAATAGATTTTTTACAAAAAAAAAAAAGCACTTATAGTTAGATTCATTTGTTCGATAACAAAAAAATTAGATTCATTTGTTTTCTTTTGAGCTTTAGTGATTATAATTAACAATTTGAACTCTAGACCAACATTTGTTTCTTACAGTTTAAAGTCCACTATTCCTCAAAGTTTCTTCTATATTCAATTCTCATTATGTATTTCATTCATTTTCCTCGATGTTATTTTACTTAAAAAAATTCAAAATTTAATTATAGATTTTGAAAATCATTAGGACATACCGATTCTTTATTTTGTGAATTCTTGTCAAGAAGACCATATTTTGTTTGCGTTAGTATGATAAATGACCAACCAATGTTTTGAAAACCGGATCATAGACCGATTTAGCATTGTCATTGGTTGGCTGGTCGGACCGGGTTTTTAAATATTTATATTTTTAGTTATATATATATATATATTAAAACTAATAAAAGTAGATAATGTACTAATTTAAAAAAAAATTCCTATATTTTGTTTTTTATATAACTTCATCTTTTTACCAAAATAAAATTATAAAAAAATAATATATTAGACCATTTCAAATTATAATAATAAAAGATTAAATATAATTTATCATGTAATAATTATCATTACAACATATACATAACAAACAAGATTTTAATCTATTTTGTATATTAAATATTATTTTTTTTGTTTAAAATATAAAATAAAAATAAATTTGAAAGTAAATTAATAGTGATTATAAATTATAGTTTAAATTTTTTGACTAAAAAATTTAAAATTTGACTTAAATTTTGTGAACCGGATTTTGGCATAGAACCGTTTCACCGATTTTGCCGGTTTTTGTCCGGTTTAACTCAAATCCGGATTTTGACTCAACTCAGTTCCGACCAAATAACCGATTCCCGGTTAGACCGGTCGGACCGGCTGGTCCGGTCCGGTTTTTAAAACACTGGGACCAACCCAAACTAATATTGTTGTTTTCTAGGTCAAATTCTCACTTTATTAATTACTGTTTATTTAATTAAATTTTCAAAACATTACAATTACATATTTGAGAATTAAAAAACCTAACTTGCGATCGTGAATAATAACATTATAACAATCTTAGATGATATATTAAGGCTAATGGAGAAACGGGAACTATGGATCGGTCAAACCACCACCGGCTTGTCCACTGGTTGATCCATTAGCCTCAATCTCACTATTGGGCTTGTAGTTTCATCAATCTCCTCCCTACAAAAAAACATATATAATGGAAATTTGATATTGCTCAAAATTTCAAATATAGATCATATTGTAAATACTTTTAAAGCATGGGCTTATATTAGCATTCAACGTAGAGATCCAATAAGGTATATGACCCCACCCATCCGACCACAACACATGGGTTTGAGTTAAAAGTCTAAGAAGGAGGACCCAAACCATAAATGCATGGATTATGCAACGTTTTAAATGACGTAAGCCAGCCCTGAAGACTGAGCTCAAATACTGTATATATGATTATGAACGACGATTGTAGTCCATTGATATGGTTTTGATTGGTGATGTTGTACCGTTGTGATATATAAGTTATACTGTTCTTGTGTAACCATTCAATAAAACAGTAAACGGATGATGTTACGATGAGTGGTATTATTATTTTTCTATTGCTTGATGCGTAGAAATCAACAACAACTGAATTTAGAAACGATTACTGAAAAAAATTTTAAAAAAATTTCTCTCTCTTTTCTCTCTCTAAAATTTCCTCTGATCAGAGACTTTCCGGTGATAAATTTCCGGTTGTAGTTCCGGCTGATGGTTATAGCTTTTAGCTATGATGATCGGTCCGGTTTGTGAATATTTAGGTTTTTTTGTTTGTGTTTATATTCTCTCCGGCTTGTTTCCGGTGGTTATTCCGGCCAGATCCGGTTTATAAGTTTCCGTTTTATCGGATCTGCTTTTGTATGTCTTAGATCTCTTTATCTATGTGTTTAATGATGTTGAAATCTATGGTTTTCTTCCATTTTTCTCTGTTTTCTCCATTTCCGGTGGAGTAATTTCTTCGTCATGTATAGACACAACTGCTCACAACGCATGAGGATGTTCGTGTTTCAGACTACATCAAGTATGGGTGTAGCGGTGATGAAGCTTCCACGGCGGTGGTGCTAATCGGAGGAAAATTTAGGAGGAAGGAGTGATTTAGGCTTGGATTTCAACCTCTTTTGATGATGAAGAGATCGGCAAAAGGAAGAGGATTTACTGTCGCTTGGTGACGATCGGTGGCGACTGGTCGGAGAGTGACGACGATTTGGAGTTGAATCGGCGAAGATTATCGGAGCTTCTCGAAGAAGTTGATGCGTGGGTGAGAGATGAACACGTGTCCTTCTTTTTCTAACTCATTATTATAGGTTTACTCATGTCATTATTTTAGATAATTATGGGTTAGATAACTCTGTTAATTTTCGTTTAATCCTCTTGGGCCTTTTGTATCATTTGCCTAATGGGATTTCAATATATAATCTGTTGCCGACAAAAAAAAAAAAAAAAAAGAAACGATTACTGAAAATAAAACAGGAAACATTGCATAACTAAGACTTCAAAAAGCCTGATTTGCGATAGCAGAAAATAAAATTACATTTCATTAAACAGATCAAGTTGAAAATTAGAAAGAGATGATGTCTAAACCGAAACTAGCTCGCGAGGAGCACCACCACCACCTCGTCCACTTTTCGATGGTCCTGTTCCCATTGCCATCATTCTCCTCCCTTCAATTTGTTTTTTCATAATTTTTAAAAAAATTAACTATCATACTATGACTAATTAATTTTTTTTTAAAATTATGAAAAAACAAATTGTATATACTATACAATTTGTACTATACGAGAAAGTATCTAAAACCATTGACGTATAAATTTTAGAGGATACATATATAAAATAAGAATATTGTATATATGTATCTATGAAACTAGCTAGCATAATCCAACCGTTGAATATAATCACTTTTAAACGACTACACCTATGGTTTCATTTATTTTTCTTTCATTTCCATGTTAAATGGTTAGAATATTAACATAGAAATAAAACGAAAACCGGGACCTATATAGATTACAAATTAGGCGATACATGGTTTACACAAATTTATATATATATATATATATCTCGCACTGAGATTTTATTCATGTGATTATAGACCACATTTCATGAACTTCTCCATCTCATGTGATTCATGTTACTAATGATGGTGTATACATATTTTTGAAGTTTATCAAGGAAAAACTTTAACCGATCGGTTAAATCAAAAGAAATGTAAATATATCTGTGTGTGGAAACACAAACCGGTTATTAGGAGTGATGTTGGAGCAGAAGGAAGAGCAGATTCAGTACGCCAAAGGAAGGTGCAAAGAAGCAAAAGCACAATGAGAAACTGACCAAATTTTGAAGAATTCCTCGTTCTCATCTCTATCTCTTTCATTTTTTTTTTTGATTTGATACTTCCATTTAGGGCTGGGATGTTAAACCGAACCGAAATTTCCAAACCGAACCGATGTTAAAGTAATTCGGTTTGGGTTCGGTTAGGGACAGTAAACCGATCGGCAGACTTCTGATTTTAATTCGGTTCAACTGTATTTCGGTTCGGTTCACTATAACCGAACGGTTAACCGATTAAAAACCAACCACATAAAATTTCTCAAACCTAATACTAATCTTAGCCGCAACCCATCTCTTTCGCAACAACGCAGACTCATGAGTCTGAGTCTTCAAGACAAAAACCTCATCTCCTCTTCCGTCTCAGTCGGTCCGTCGCTCCGCCGGTCCGCCGTTGTCTCTCTCTCTCTCTCTCTCTCTCTCTCTCTCTCTCTCTCTCTCTCTCTCTCTCTCTCTCTCTCTCTCTCTCTCTCTCAATTTCAGACATAGATTGATGAGTCTGTAACATATATAATTAAAGTTGTAATTGTATTCATCTTTTGGTTTGGGTGGATGAGTCTGTAATGTTGAGTATTTATGAAACATGGATTTGATATGCAAACTTTAATTTAGTGTGTGTTTCATTTTCTTCTCTTGAAGAATTGACCCACGTTTTTGCGAAATTCGATTCAGTCTGAAGCAAAGCTTGCTTCCCTAGTGCAAATGTTTGAAGAACTTGATTTCCATGAATCGTTTAATAAAGGTATTGTATTTCTTCCCTAGTGAACTCTCTGTTTTTGAATTTCGATTCGATTAATTGCTCACTAATGTACTTTATTTTTATATTTACAGAAGGTGAAACTAGTTAACCGAAGAGAGTGCAGAAGAAATGAGTTTGGACAATCATCCTCATCAAAGTCTTCTGCTTCTGCTTCACCTGCATCTCATCCTCTCCACAACAACACCAATATCTCCGCTTTCAATATTTTCACCCCTGTAACCTCTCTCTCTTTGAATAACCATGTGTTTCTTCATTTTGACTTTCTGTTTGGGAATTTGAGTTAAAAACTTTTGAGACTCTTTTTTAAACTCATCGGATTGAGATTTGTTGGTTTAGACCGGTTTGAACAGTTAATTGTTGCATTTCAGTATCCAATTTTGTTTTGAAGCTTCTGAAATTCTTAATTATATTGGTTTAATCTGGTTGAACCGAATTAACCGAATAAAACCGAATAAACCGAATAATCTGAATAAACCCGAATTTGTCCGAATTATCCGATTTTGTATACACAAATTCCGGTTTTCAAAATAACATATTACAATTTCGGTTCAATTCGGCAGAATGCTAACTAACCGAAATACCCGATAACCGAACCGAATTATATTTCGGTTAGTTTCGGCACAAATTTTGTTATCCGAAAAACCGAACTACCCGAACCGAAATAACCGAAATCGCAGGCCTACTTCCATTTATACTTTCGAATGAAGAGAAATAATCAAATACAATAATAATTAACAAACCTTAAACAAAATTAAAATTAAATGCAAAAGGAAATAATAGTATTTTTTTCTCCACTATATTTTCTCTCTCTAATAAGTAATCACCTTTTTCTTAAATAAACAAAATTAGAGTTAGAGTTAGAGTTTGCAAATAAATCTTCTAAATGGTTAGAATTTACGATTTAATCCTTCAAGTCAATTAAATACAAGTCAACATTTCAAATAAAAGTCAACTCGCAATATAACCATGAGTCGATACAAAGAAAGGTGCAAAGAAGCAAAAGCACGATGAGCAAATGAAACAATTGTGAAGAAAAAGTACTTTTTCCCATCTCTTCCTCTATCTTTTTCTTGATTCAAGACTTTTATTTATATATATCCGAATGGAGATGGAAACACTCCAAGAAAGTATATAAATTAAAGTAATACAAAAAAAATTTAAAAAATATAGAAAAGGAAACATAATAATTTTCCCCACTAGTCATTTTTATTAGTTTTTACCCTCTTGTGGAAAAAAAATATATATATATATATAATTGACTCTGTTTCGCATTGACTTTACTTTATGGATGAAGTATTATGAACTTGAGATCTCATATAGGATCCAGTTTGATCTTTCCTAATAATTATCTGAAATGTTCAGATCTAAAATTTGGATTATGTATTATTAGATCATTATATATATATATATATATATATTGTGTGGCATATTCATCAATTTGTATAATTTATAAGCTGTTTATATTAACTTGGCCACGGATTTTAAGCTTTAGCTACTGAAGCGATCAAAATTAGTAGTGTTTACTATGAAAAGAGGATTTAAAAAAAAGTAAATTGTCATCGAATGAGAAATAATTGTATGTAAAGAGTTTAGCTATAGTGACCTTGTCCTTGCACTTGCTTTGTTGTTTTTTTCTAGACACAACTTAGACTCCGTGGAAAGGGGGAGAAAGAATTATTTTGAATGTGATTGTTACATCCTTTCCATGCGTATTAGAGAATATGATAAGAATCTGCCCTATTCGAGTAAGAGCATGCGTTTTACAGAGTCTTTGTGATGAAATGATCGATCACATTCCAAACGTTCTTTGTGATGAAGAGAACGATTACATTCCAATATATAGGAGACATAATACAGAAGCTTCACTTGATGATAGCATGAAATATAGAATTGTTACACTCGCGCACGCACACATATATATAGTTAAAGACTAATAGGCGAAACCGAGTTTAGTTGTTGTGACCACCACCATGTCCACTGGTTGATCCTCCTACACCGATTTGACTCATAAATCTTCTTCCTACAAATTGTATTAAAAATTGACGTTATATGCAATTCAGTTTTAACGATTCAAAAAACAGAGAAGCTTATTTCTAGTTATAAGAATAAAAAACTCATATATGTTCCATCCAAGACGAAGACCAAACTGTTTTAAGAAAAAAAAAAGACGAAGACCAAACCTTACACAAATCATCTACCAATATGGGAGATCAAATATGTGTATACCAATTATGTGTATCCATAAAAACCAAAACCCAACACACACTCAATCAAATTATTATATTTACATGTATTAGTCGGGAGCTATATATATATTTATTTTCCATCAATTAACAAATAGACAAACTTGTGTCCGCCAAAAAAAAAGAAGAAAAACTTATGTATATGTGCATGTTATGCATATAAACAATATAGCTCAAACTATATCTACTTGTAGTAGACTGCAACTATATATTTTTTTCATGAGATCTATGCATGAAACTCTCCATCAATTAACATTAGACAAACTTGTATGTGTATGTTATATATTTGTATTGTTGAAACACTAACCGGTGATTGAGAGTGGTTCACGGTGAGAAGGAAGAGCAGATTCGGTACGAGAAAGAAAGGTGCAAATAATCAAAACCACAATGAGCAAAAGAGCAAATTCTGAAGAAAAACTCTTTTTCCCCATCTCTTTTTTCTTTATCTTTCTTGATTCAAGCCTTTGATTTATATATTCTAAGTGGAGAGGGAACGTTCCAAGAAAGTATATAAAAGCTAACAAAACCCCTCAAAAATATATATTAGTTTTGTCCACTACTCATTTTTATTAATTAATTTAATCCTCAAGTAGAATCAAATAATGACTTTTGTAGGGGTCGGATTCTACCCCGGTAAGATCAAAGCAGAAAATGGCTAAGTAAAGAAATTGGGTGAAGGATGACTGGGTGAACCCAGTAAACAAGGTGATTTATCCTGGCATGGCGGACTGCACGACGAGGTGACCTGGCAAGACGAACTGTGTGACAGAGCTGCCGAAATGGAAAGACAAGTCCGGCGAGTCCAGAAACACGACACAACGGCAAGGCGAAGTCTGTGACAAAGAGCAGTAGGCTTGTAGAAGCAGGAAGCCCACAAGATAAGTCCACGACGAGGTGCAGCCCATGACCCGACGAGGTGGGCCGAGTTAAAGATATGACGAGATGGGTCGAGCTAGGCGGCGTAGGTGTGGTCGACTTCAGAGAAAGGAAATCCCTAAAGAATAGGAAAACTTTGTGTTTTTTTCTAGGGTTGACCTAGCCGACCTAATCTGCTATAAATATTAATGTAATTCCTTCGAAAAAAGGATCCGTAATTCTTTACACCGAAACTATTATATTTTGAGAGCTCAATGAAAACAGCAATAAAATTCATCTTTAATTTTTGCTTTGTGATTCCATACCTAGAAGACTCAGTAATTCTCTTTCAACCTTTGACAAATTTAGTTTTACAGGATCTGCCGTCCACAACCTTTTGTAGAATCAAATAATGACCCTCTTGTAGGAAAAAATATTGACCCTCTTATGTTTCAACTTTTCTTTTCCTAGAAAGTAGTGGTGAATGAAGTATCAGGAACTTAAAATCTGATTTATGAATTTTTTTTTTATGGTTCTCAAAAACAATCTGAAAATTTCAGATCTAGATTTGGATTAAAGAGCATTGGACCAGTACAAAAAAGTATTTTAAATATACTATGTGGTATACTAAAATTTATAATATAAGGTGTGTATATTTTATGTTAGAGTTTAATTTTTTTTCTCTAGTTTAAATGTGCTACTTTGTATTAAGGAATTAATTATTTTGACTTTTTATTTGAAATATTAATTTTTTTAAAAGCTTGGATATTCACAAGTATTTAATCTGTTTTTAATAGATATATCCGTGGATATCCGAAATACAAATATATAAAACACATTGATATTCAGATATATTGGATCTTAAATATCTTGAAGTTTCATGATATTTGATGTGTCAAACACTCAAGCTCCTTTAGTCGCATGTAGTGTAAAATAGTGTGACGATCCACGATTAAAATGAAAAATAAAAGAATAGCATCGGGTCCATCACTAACATTAAAAAAGACATCTTCCCTAAGACTACAAATAAAATATATTGTACATATCAATTGAAGGAAGTCCGTACTTTGAGTCTGATTATATATTGACTTAATCACAATTTCACATGACCTAATTCGTTTGTTGGTTTATGTAATCGTAGTATTGTACACCATAAGGTTGTATATATCTTAATTTTCTATTTATCACCAAATAAATGGTATAATTTTGTAAATGGTACGAACCGTGGTAATTTAGTTTATTATTTTATTGACAAAAAAAAATAGTACCACCTAATAATTTTTTTTTTTTGCTAAAAGGTTTGTTATTGAAAATGCATAAAAGAAAAATAGTTTATGCTAAAGAGAGTGAGAGAGTGAGAGTGAAGAATAAAATATTTTATACACATTATCTAGGTTACCAATAAGCTAAAGAGAGTGAAGATTGAGAGAAGAGGTAGCTCTCTACAACGTATCGCACTTGGAAGTTACCACCGGAAAATTACAAAAATATTCAATAGACAAAAAAATAGGGAGAATTTTTAAAATATTATTTTTGAAATATTATTTTACAAAAATGCAGAGAAATTTTTTAAAATGTCATTTTTTAAAAATATCACATTTTCAAAAATTTTGCAAAAATGCTACTTTTTCAAAATTATTTATTCATTATATCATTTATGTTTGGGTTAATTATGTTGTATTAGGGTTTAGTTTTAAGGGTTTATGCGGTTTTAGGGATCTAAACATTTTTAGAGTTTATAATTTTAAGATTTAGGCTATAAAAATTAATAATTTGTGGCATTTTTGCAAATGAACAACTCAATGTGATATTTTTGCAAAGTGACACACCAAAAGTGACATTTTTGCAATTGCCCATTGTTATAAATTAAAGATATATTTTCAAATATTAAACCGTAAAATTCTAAACTTTAAAAATAGTTTTGATCCTAAAAATTAAACTCTAACATAATATAATTAATCCAAATATAAATAATATTTTATATAAATGATATAATATATTAATGGTATTTCTGAATTTTCTTAAAATAATAATATTTTTAAAAAGTGACATCTCAAAAATGGTATGTTTCAAAAGTTCTAAAAAAATAACATATACTAATTTGTTAAATACACGTTTTGGTTAAATATTTAAGAACATTGGAAATATTAGGTAAACACATACATTATACATAAATCGAGGATTTCAAAGCTTGACTTGTGAACGCAGAAATTAAACATTACATTAGTATATATTACACAACACACATACATTCATAGAATCTTAGCACACAAAATAAACCCAGCACATACATTACAAATAGTTGAGAAATTAAAAGCTTGACTTATGAGTGTTGAAATTACACATTATATCTATTAGGTTTTAGGGGGCAGCTGGGCTGCGACCACAACCAGGTTTACTACCTGAAGGTCTTGCAAATATGTCTCCATTTGGCCTATATATAATCGTTTTCCTCCCTAAGAAATCATATGAAATTTAATTTCAAATAAAAATAAAAGGTGACAAATTATTATAGACGAATAATGTAAAAAAATCAGATTACTAAAATCCGAAATATCCAAAAAGAGACGTGGGAAAAGTTTTTAAAAGAAATTGATATATAATAACTACTTGACTTATCTGTGAAGAACCCATCTCTCTAACTCTTTTACTTTGGCTGAGAGGATTTAGAGAATTTAGTAGCAATAACGCTAAAAATAATAATAATTAAGAGAATAGCCAAATTAAGTTATTGATTAGAGTATACCATGTATAATATGTATTAATACCTAAAATATCTTTTTTCTCTTACTTCTCTCCTTCGTTCTTCTACTTCAGCGTTTCCTATGTCTTCTAGAGATATTGATTTCTCCTCCTCTATATTAAAAAAGAAAAAAAACCCAACCAAGCTAAGCAAGATCTCGCAAAGAGGAACGAGAGTAAGGTTAGAGTGAAAAACAGCACAACATGGAAGATCAGTGCGACTCCGACGTCCTTAGGGCTGACTCGACGGATGAAGATTGCATTAACCACCGCCTTCTTGTGTTGCAACTAGTAGAGAACAAGTGATCTTGTAAAGTGTGAGATTCAGTGTCTATGAATTTCAAAAAATAAAATCCGAGTGAGTTGGATTTAATTTGAGAGTTCTTCGTGCATCACCAAAAAAATCCATCAATCCACTCATATAAATTTACAGCAACTCGAAGTGGAGGAAGAAGGTGAAATCAAAGAGCTCCCTTTGAGCGTTACTTACGTGTCTGGACCATTTACTTTTGTTTGATTTTACACATGGCCTCTTTTATTCTTTTCGCTCAATTGTTTTTTAGTTTGTTAGATCGATTAATGTTTCGAGTATGAAGATGTAATTAAAGTGTGTATTAATGGTTTGAGATGAATAACAGATGTATGTAATGAGGTTTGAGACCTTTTATTTAGATCCACCTTCATACCAGTATAGAATTTGTGCTCTATATTATTTTGTTTTATACTATTGGGTTTTTATATTGAGTTTGTTTCGTTTTCTTTTACAAGTCTATACTATCTTCCATAATTGTGTACTATAGTTTGATTTAAAATAGAAACAGAAATTTGTTTTAAAAGGAAAAAATCGTCCCAAAAAACAGTGTTTGCTTACTTTTTGAATTTCAGAAATTATATGGCTATATTCTTCATTTCCCTTCCCAGTATGATTATTTCTCTAATCCACCCTAGGATTTATTTATATCTGGGAAAAAGAAAAAAGAAAAAAGGGCTAAAAGTGAAAAATAAGTAATAGATTTTTCTACTCCATTCATTTTAATTATTGTCCCTCTTGTATCTCCGTGACCTTTGTTTTGTCGCCAATCGCAATCAATTAATGAAATAGAGTAATAGATAGGATTGAATCATATATATATATATATATATATATATATATATATATATAAAAATAATTCTTTGCTGTTTGAACATTATTGTAATCGGCTTTAAATTATTGATATAAGTGGAGGCATCTCATGTTGTAAGCTACACCAAACTATCCTTGGAATATCTTATATTTTAAATCAATTAATTGTTGATGCTTGTGAGTAGATCTTCTAAAGAAAATTATCAAATTACATTATTCGAAAGATTTCCTATAACTTCTTACAAAGTGAAACATACTGAACATAGAATAATTCTTTTGTGAGTGCTTGCAACAAAATAATTTTTATACTTAGGAGTAACATTTAGAAATATTACAACATATTATACATATTAGAGAATTTGAAGATTCTTACTTCGAACTAAAAAACTACATTCACTTATTTATTTTTTCAAAGCCTAACGGCTTCGAATTATTGGGAAATGATAATACTGCATGAGCCAAAAACTAGGGAAATGAAGCTTGATCAATGTGGCTACCACCATGTCCACTATTTGATGGTCCTGTAAATATATCTCCATTTGGCTTGTAATAAGTCATCATTCTCGTCCCTACAAATAATTTTATTTATACACCCACGTTAACGATGAATATATAATAAACGAATACTAAAGAGATATTCATTATCTTAATTAAAGGATATGAGAGTACCTTTCTGACCAGGTTTACTTTTTGATCGTGGTGTTCCTGTGCCATCAGGCCCAGCGTTGGGATGATACACCATCATTCTCCTCCCTTAATATTTTCTTCAAAAATTAATTATTTGTATATAATAAAATAGACTAACGAGAAAGAACAAAATCTTGAGGAAACACTTTTATAAGCAAGCTACAGAAAGTCGAATACGATATATATCATATATGCCTCTCTTTGTTTCCTTTTCAGACTATAAAAATGGACTAATATTTCTAGTTTAAACTTAGTAATTACTTGACCAATCAGTCAACCACACTAAGACCAATTTTTTTCTTTCTCGTTTTAAAGTATGGCGAGTCCATCAGAGAACAAGTAATTTGCAATTTGTGTAATGACCTCAAAAGAGAATGCATAGATTAATTAGTAAAATATGTAAAACAACAGTTGATACGCAACAAACTTAATTTTATATATATATATATATGTGTGTGTACAGTGACACTAACCGGCGACTGAAAGTGGTTCATGATGAGAAGAAAGAGCAGATTCCGTACGGTAAATGAGGGCGCAAAGGAGAAAAACCATAATAAACACAAACACTTGATCCAATTTGGAAGAAGTATTCTTCACCATCTCTCTCGCTCTTTGTTAGCTAGTTTTGCTTTCTCTATCTTTCTCTTGCCTCAAGGCTTTGAGTTATATAGGCTCCAAAAATGCTTACAATGAAACAAAATTCAAACCTATCAGCTTATGTAACGTGAACTATAAGATCATTTCTAAGCTCATGTGTAAAAGGCTAAAGTTAGCACTCCCGAATTTGATATCGGAAACACAATCGGTCTTCATGGCTAGACATCTCATCACAGACAACATCTTGCTAGCCTAAGAGAACTTCCATGCCTTACGCACAAGCTCGATGTGAAAATCTAGCTTTATGGCAATCAAAACAGATATGAGCAAGGCATATGATAGGGTGGAATGGGGATTTCTAAAAGCACTTATGCTAAAGATGGACTTTGCAGAGAAATGGGTCGAACTACTAATGTTCTGTATCTCTTCGGTCTCGTACTAGATTCTTATTAACGGAGAAGCAAAGGGTAGGATAAAGCCCTCGCGAGGACTCCGTCAAGGAGATCTTCTCTCTCCTTTCCTGTTCATAATATGTACAAAGGCACTCATATCCTTCTTACAAGGGGAGGAAGAAGAGAGACGAATTGCAGGCTTGAAAGTCGCTAGAGCTAGCCCTCCAGTATCTCATCTTCTTTTTGCGAACGACAGTCTCTTCTTCTGCAAAGCCGATGTCCTGCAATATGCATAGATTTTTAAGATTATTAAGATCTATGGAGACGCGTCGGGACAGCTTTTGAACCCAAATAAGTCATCTATCACCTTCGAAAACAAGATCCCCACCAGAATTCGAAGAGAAATTAAGAGAGCTTATGGCATAAATAATGAGGAAGGCATGGACATGTACTTAGGATTACCTGAACATATATGTGGATCCAAAAAGAAAGTTTTTGCCTATGTTCAAGACAAACTAAATAGCCGAATAAATGTTTGGTCTGCAAAATTCCTTTCCACTAGAGAGAAAGAGATCTTGATAAAATCTGTAGCTCAAGCACTTCCGCCATATGTTATGTCGTGTTTTCTATTACCAAATTGTATAACAGATAAATTCAAGAGTGCTATCTCTACATTCTGATGGAAGAAAAATCAAGAGATTAGAGGAATTCACTGGATCGCATGGGATAAAATATGTACTCCCCAAGAATTAGGTGGCTTGGGATTTTGAGACCTCTATGATTTCAATCTAGCTCTCATTGCTAAGCATTTATGGGGTCTTATCCAATACCCTTCATCCATTCTAGTTCGTGTTCTGAAGGGGCGATATTTTAGACTTACTAGTCCTTTGAAAGCTAAGGAGGCTTACTCCCCATCGTTTGGGTGGCAAAGTATCATGGCGGCCAAACCACTACTTCAACAAGGCCTTAGGAAAACCATTGGCACGGGAACCACCACACAAATCTGGAGCGATCCATGGATTCCTGACATCCCGGCCAGTCCAGCGAGACCACTAATTGGAGCAAACAACCATGATCCACTACTCAAGGTCAACGCCCTGGTTAGAGGTGATTCGAAGGCATGGAATTTACCTCTGATCAGAGACCTAGTCCATCCAGAGGATATCCCTCTTATTTTAGGCATGAGGCGTAGTCGTAACTCCATACTTGATGGGTATGCATGGAGTTATACGACCATGGGGGTATACACCGTTAAGTTAGGATAAACACTTGCTAGCAACATTAGACGATCTCAAGAACTCCGTGTTGTGTGTGAACCAAGTATTACTTGTCTTCTGAGCCAAGTATGGAAGACTCGAGCACCCGGAAAGCTTTGGCATTTCATGTGGCAAGCACTATCTGGTTGTGTTCCTACATGCCAACGGTTAACCTACAGACAAATGGGCTCAGACATGACATGTCCACGATGTGGCTCACCACAAAAGATGATTAATCATTTACTCTTCGAATGCCCGCCAACCTTAGAAGTTTGGGCACTATCGAACTTTCCGTCTTTTCTGGGTGTCTTCCCGAGTACCTCTTATTCCAGAATATGGATTTCTTATTCTCGCGAACGAACGAGATCGGATTATCTGAGTCTCAAAGGAAATTTTTCCCATGGATCTTCTGGTATATCTGGAATGCCATAAATGATAAGGTGTTCAACAGGAAAACAATATCCCCACGATATACTCTCCAGACAGCGACCTTCGAGGCAAAGAGTTAGAGTATTGCTAATCGAAGAGAAGAGGAAGAAGAAGCAGAAGATCTACGTCAACAAGGTGACTCACATGATTTATCTCCCCGAGACCCTCAAATCTCGACATGCCAGATCGATGCATCTTGGATTGATTATGGTCCGGTCAGTGGATTAGGGTGGTGCCTAAGAGACTATACGGGTTTCCTTACTTTCGGCATGAGAGGATGTAGACGAAGCATCTCGGCACTTGATGCTGAGTTCGACGGATTGCTTTGGGCGATGGAGTGTCTAAGCGAGAGGAGACTATACTCAGTGAGGATTGAGATCGACTGTGCAAGCCTGATTTCTATGACCACTCATCCACTTGATTAGCCATCTTTCAGTGCATAGCTTGACTGGTTCACTATGCTTAGACAATCTTTTGTATATTATAGTTTAGTTCATATCCCACGTATTAGTAATGTTTGGGCCGATTTCCTTGCAAAATAAGCTCGAACACGAGGTTATGTATTTTGACATTCCCATTTGGGGTGGACCGTGAGGAAACCCATACAATAAATAACAACTTGATTTGGTATAATGGTGATTGTTGATAAAAAAAAAATGAAACAAAATTAAATTAAAGAGTTAATTACGTAACTAACAAATAGCAATGATGTTAATTTCCATCAAATAGTACGGGTTATTTATTTATTATCCCAGTTTTTTTATTTAACTATTATGAAAACATGATTTTGAGATTTTCCGTAAATTATTATTTTCTTTCGTAACATTTTATGTTTTTAGATGGACGATTATTTTAGTATATGACGCCGTAAAAAAGGTAATATTTAATTTAAGATTATAAACCATATATATATATATATATATATAATAAATTAGACGACCACATAATAGTAAGCAAATTTCATATATATTCTCTATTGGCTCAAATATAAATCTTTTGTATAATTTTTTCGAGGGAATATATATTAGGTAAGCTTATTCTGAAAAAGGACTAGATAACCCTATATTTCTCATAAATTAAGTTAATAACTTGTTATTTTTGTTTTATTAAAAAATAACATGCATTTTATTTTTGTAAGTAAATACATTTTTGTTGATTATCATTTGATCCTCTAATTAGTAAATTCTTTTTTTTTTCAAAAACTTTGAAAATTCCGAATCTTTAATCCATAATCTCCTCCGGTGTCTCGGACCAGCCATTGATAATACCACATTTAAGGCTAATTGGTAAATGTTTAGTGTGATTTCGAAAATGACATCTTATTTTTCTAAATAACACACCATTTAATCAGAAAATACGTACACATTTTTTTCATGATACAAAATCGTTATTTTTCCAAATAACTAGGACTTATCTAATTATATTCAAAATTAGGACTTGATTATATTCCAAATTAGGACTTATCTAATTAAACCTTGTTTTGATTGAAACCAAAAAAAAAAAAAAAAGAGGCAAAGTAATTTATACAGAAAAATAGAGAAAAAAACTCATCAACGCGTTTGGCAATTTGATAAACAGCATCAACATGAAACAGTTAAAATTAAAAAATACAACTGTAACGTCAATCACACATATTATTATGAAGGCCCAAGTGCGATGGTTTTCTTTTTTTTTTTGTTTTTTTTGATAACGATGGCCATCTTGTTTTTCAAAGGCTTTTCATCATATTTTTGTTTCTTAATGAGCCTTTTTATATAATAAATCCACATACATTATCACTGGTATTAAGTCAACTAGTGATGTCAAAAAAAGAGGGATCAAGTCAACTAGTAAAGTCTGTATATTTTGTTGGTGTATGTGGCCGACTCACAAATATCAAAGATATTTTTAATATATTGATACCTATTTGGCTGTGATTGTTTACTCTTATTCTAGTAAATATTTTAGTTGAATAAATAATTATTCAGGTTTACTCTACTCTCTTGCCAATCAAAATTTAAAGGTAAAAATAAATTCAGCTGATTTATGTTGAACTAGATGATTCTCCCTCGTACATGCGGATAAATTATTTATATAGTTTTGTTTTTAATTTTAGTCTTTAAAAATGTAAAATATATAGTTGTTTTGATTTTTATTATAGACATTGTTATTAATTCTTTTGTTGTTAATTTTTTTGGTCACTAATATCATTTTTATTAATAATATAAATTTTTAAAATTTAATTTTACCATTTAATTATTTTATATATATAAACGTATCAAATTAAAATGTATAATAAGTTAATACATTAGAGTTTAGAAAACCATGTTAAATTTTGTTTCTCCGAATATTTTAAATAGAATTTAGAAAACATGTATCAAATCACCGTCAAGTCTTAAGTAAATTTGTAAAATATGTATTATGTTGTAAAATTAATAAAAAATATTAAAAAAAATTCCAGACTCACCGTCGAGTCTTTAGCTCATAGCCCATCTTTTCGGACAGTTTGACATCTTGTTTCTTTACCATTTATATTTTATTATATAAAGTTTGATACATTAAATTTTGTAATCAACATGATCGTGCATGTATCAAGTCAATTAACCAGATTTTAACACGTGTACACAAGTATAAAAAATTATTTTTAATTAAATTTAATCATATGTCAAAATATTTATCTATTTATTTTATTTGTAAAATAGTTAAAAGTAAACCTAATTTAAATAGGATTACGAAAATCTAAATTTATTTTAAATAGGATTAGGAAAATCTAATTATTTAGAAATATATAATATGATTTAATTAAAAATAAATAATATAAGAAATAAAATATGACAATAAAATAGATAAATATTTGATAGAATTCTCTATAAATAGTTTTCTACCGACATTCTCAATTTTATTTTATTACTTCATAGGGATAATCTAAATTTGTCTTCTGTTTTTTTTTCATGTTTGTTTTGTTTTACGGGGGTTATAAAATATTTAGAGAGTAAAAGTAATTCAAATACAAATATGAAATATATTTATCAATATTTTTAAAAATATATATTTGATTAGTAAAATAGGAAAATAAAATAAAAAGATACACCTAATTTAACTATGAATGAAAAAAAACTAATAATATTAAATATGTAATAAAATTTAATTCTAAATCTAATAAAAAAATTCATCAAAATTAATAAATAAATGTTATGATTCTCAATTAATAATTTTCCATCAACGTTCTCACTTTAATTTTATTTCTTTAAACGAATGATCTAATATTTTTTTGTACAATTAAATATTTTTTTTCACAGATTTATAAAATATCAAATTATCGAATCCGTATATATGCAGATCCTGTATACAATATTATTAAAGGTCCCAAATAAGCATGCACTGTCAAACTAATAATGCGACAACAAACCAAATTTTGATACAAACAAAATAATAACCAGCTTAGTAAAACAAACTGCAATTCTTTACATGTTTAAGTGATTAAGAAGAATTTCGATGAAAAATCTTAAGGTGTGATTAATACAGGGGATTCACTCTTGAATCTCAATTATTTGTGCGTGTTTTTTTTTTTTTTGATAAAGATTATTTGTGCGTGTTGATAAAAAATATGTTTCCTGCTCAAACAGAAAAATTCGTACTTCTACATCAAATACATATCTAATAATATAGACAAAAAGGGAAAATGTTTCGAAAAAACTATGATATTTTTGTTGAACTTATGGGATCTCCGTTTTGTCTTAAAAAACTGCAAAATGAACTGCATAAAATTGTAAAATTATTATTTACGTTTAAATTTCGAAAATTGTGGCCGATTTTTTCTATCTTCTCGACAAAATTTTGGGAGATACACAACTGTTTTTCTCATTTTTTAATCTTTTTAATTTTGCGTACTTTAATTCAAAGACTGATTGTTTGGCCCGTTCTGCACATTCTAAATTTGTATTTTTTATTTTGTAAATATGTTTTCGTCCAATTAGATTACCAATCACATTGACATATTTTAATTAAAATTTGGTTGACAAAAAAAAAATCTAGTCTTGATGGTTAAGTTGTTCTTTTGCTTGTGAACAAAAAAATGTTCTTTTGTAAAAGCTAGATAATTTCAGATTATCATTTTTTTTTGTAACAATGTTAATTTGGAATTTTATTGCATAAAACGTGTTACTTTTTTTAATCAGTAACATGCATTTGTATATCGGATTTGGTAACATGATGATGATATGAAGTTATTAACATAAATCATTATATTATAATTCATTCGTCCACTCATAAACGTTTAAACCCAAAAAAAAAAAAAAAAAAATCATCCACGAAAATGATTATATGATAATGCATTAAGTTAGATATACGAGTGTGTATACATATTCTATATCGATGAAAATTAAGTGTATAAATAATTGAACAAATTATCAGAAAGGTCCGAAAAAGAAAGACAATGATTTTTGTAATTATTCTGGCTTTATAAGTCAAATAGACAACAACTTGCCCCATAATTATCACATAATAGTAGTATCACATAATTTAGGTGGAAGGACTAGAATTTAAAGAGAATTATCACATAATAGTAGTATGATGCTAAGAAATGGCTGAACACATTGCCACGTGACCATCATCGACAATATTTTTTATATTATTTGAAAAATGATTTGTGAGAGTTTGCTTATTTATCATCTGCACATTTATTCTTCCAAATAAAATATAACACATTATCACTAAACATCTTATGAAATATTTATTTATTACTTATAATTTTTTTGGATTATTTATCAACAAAAAAAAAATTACACATATTTTTTTGAATTCTTCTACTTTTTTTTTTTAAAAAGATAACCAATAAATTAAAATTACAATAAAAATAAAAGAAATTGAAATGTATTCGCATTTGTTTAAAAACTTAATGAATATATTTTTTAACACAAGACAATTCAAAATAACCAAGATATTCAAAATCATTCATATTTAAATTTACAATTCCAAAATTTATTAATGTATATTTTAACACAGAAAATAAAAATATTACCAACATATTTAAGATCATTTGTATATGAACTTACAATTATATAACTTGACAAAAAAATACGATTACATTTCATTATGTTTTAGTATTGAAAAAGGTAGTTTTAAATTCATTTGAAAATCAATTAAACATTTTTGTATTTTATTTAGTTTTTAAACAAAAAATGAAAACTATTCTTTAATATCAACTCAAACAATATTTAATAATTTTTATGGAGATAAAAAAAAAATACGAAAGTTAGTTATGAAATTTTTTGTAACATGCATATTTTAGCATATACATGTTTTGATATTATCATATTTGTATAATAAGATTGCTCTCCAAATTGCAATCTCCTAAATACATACATACCAAAATAGTTTTTTTACAAGATTTTATAACTAAATTCTGAATTTAGTTTTCCACAAAATAAATTAGTGATTTGTAATCAATTTTCTTTGATAATATTTATCAATCAAACATTTTTTTATTTTATTTAGTTTTTAAACAGAAAATGAAAACTACTCTTTGATATAAACTCAAACAATATTGAATAATTTTTATGGAGATAAAAAAGATACAAAAGTTAGCTATGAAATTTTTTGTAACATGCATATTTTAGCATATACATGTTTTGATATTATCATATTTGTATCTTCAAATTGCAATCTCTTAAATACATACATACATACCAATATAAATCTTTTACAATATATTTTATAACTAAATTTTGAATTTATTTTTCCACAAAATAAATTAGTAATTTGTAATAATGTTTCTTTGATAATATTTATCATTTCAAATTTAAAATAACAAAAATTTAATCCGCGTATAACGCAAGGAATCAACTAGAAGAAAGTAAAATTTTATCCCCTAAAAGATTAATGTTTAAAATTGTTTGAATTGCTAGCTTACTACGTTAAATTGTAAACACAATAAATGGAAATACACTCTTAAAAAGTATCTTATCTTCCAGAAGAGATTTTCTTGGATTAATTTTTAGGTATCAAATCTTCTATAAACGAAATCGATATTGATTATACATTTTTTTCTAACTATAAATTTTTTTACATGTTTTAAAATTATTTTTCGATATATGTATAGTTTCACTATGAGCTCTTCTAGATTAATTTCCAAACTTTGAGTTTAGATTTTTTTAATATATTTATGTAATTAAATATTCACATTCATATAGTAAAAAATTTATTTTATATTACTTACTCTATATTAGGTTTAATGAATTTGTGTTCAATATGTTGTTTTTTTCCTATTAATTTTAGTTTCTTGTATAATAATGTTTGATGCTTTTTACATTTTTGTATATAATTTTTAAATAAATTTTTTTTTGTTTTATTATAGAGAATAAATGAGGATGGCATAGCAATGTAATTTTATGGAATTTAGTTACCAAATTAGTTATTAGTTGCCATGTTATAATTGTCATGTCACAATAAAATTTGTGAGAGTGATTCTGGAAGCGACATATCATCTTTTTGTGAGAATCACTTCCCAAATAATGTATAAGGGAAAAATCACTCTTAAATTTTAATATAATTTTAAAATAAAAACAAAAATCTGATAATATATAGATTAAAAATTTTTTTGATTTATTTATGGTAACATTTATAAATTTAGTTGTAGAAGATTTTATTATTGATTCAAAATTATCATGTCGCAATTGTTTTAGTGAGAGTGATTGTGGAGATGACAAATAAGCATTTTTTTTACAAATCACTCTCCAGTTAATATATAAGGGATATGATCAAAACGTAAGGGATATTTATTCTATCTATTTTAGGGAAGAAAGTTACTTTATTGATTGGGGTAAGTTCCCTTCATAAACATTACGACTACAACATATTTGAGACTTTAAAAACCTGACTTGTGATGGGGGAAAATAAAATTCACATTCATATATATTTGAAGCTTAAGAGCTTTAGTAATTATCGGAATAGATGGTCGAGAAACGGAAACTAGGGATTGTTCCAACCACCACCTTGTTGACTGGTTGATCCTCCAACATCTATGACACCATTGGTCTTATAGTTACTCATCAATCTCCTCCCTGAAAAAAAAAATTGTATATAGTGATAGCATATAGATGAATTTATAATTGAACAATCATTTAAATAAAATTCAATCGTGATTGCCATTTGATAAATATTATAATTTTTTCACAGAAATCTTATGAAAGAAACATTTTACCGCAAAATATTGATGGTTTAAGTTTCTAAAGACTCAAAGAATATAGGGAAAACTCTCTAGATAAGCTGTTGCAAAAAAATTTTTAATGAAAGCAAGCACAAATACTTTAGTATGACGTTAAAATTTAAGTATTTTTTTGCATAAAAGTCAAGTTTAGACTGCAAACTCATAAAAATTGAATTAGATGAATAATTTGAAAATTTAAGAAATATTTATCAAAATTAACATAACAATCCATAAATTGTCCATATCTTAATTAGTAGCGAAACTAATTCACCAATTAAAATTCATATGGTAGTTGTAAGCTTGTAGTCCTGAAATTAGTTTGAATATTAATCTAAAAACATGGCTAATTAACCAAAGAGATTGACATATATATATATATATAGTTTTTCCCTTAATTTTGTTAATACTTGATTAGAAAATCATTTATTTCTCATACTGATTTGTTTAAGGAAATGCATGTAAGAGATACACAAACCGATTATTGGGAGTGATTCTTGTTGAGAGTGAAGAGCACATTCGGTTTGAGTTGGGACCAAAAGAACCATTACAAGAAGCAACACAAGTCCTACTTGCGAAGCACTCTTCTTTTCCATTTTTTGTTCTCTCTTTGATATTTTGCTTAATCTCTTTATATGACTCACCTATTTATATCTCTATGAATACTCTATTTTCCACGAAATAACAAACACACAAAAATCAAGATGATCAATTTTTCTTTGTAATAAATGCATGGTTTTGACTATTCATATGATGATGACTAGTTTTCAGTAAAGAGTTTTTTTTTCTGCTTTTCGGTTAATGAAAAAAATCTAAACTTTTGGCCCGTATTTTTTTTCAACATGAAACCTATCTTTGGTGATACATAAAACGTAAACCATTCCTTCCAAGCAATGACTTGGTAACAATGAAGCAACCTTCCTCTAAAAGAATGTTTGCAACCAAATGAGGTATCAGCAAATAATTTACTGCAAATTCATTTAAATCATGTGCTTTCCATGGCTCAAAGAAACTATATTTTTATCTATGGGTGTGACTGTTAGACGTCATAAGAGGAAAAGAAAGTAAAGAATTTTTTTTTCTTCCACATCTAATCCAATCAAGTAAAATTGTAATTATATTAGTTTATTTATATTTCTTCTACTTTTTTTTGGACCCACCGGAAAAGAAGCAAAATCAGAAGAAATCTTTCCACCAATATTTAACAGTGGAAATTTTTCTTCCCAAACAGTAAACGAAAACATTCAGTAAACAAAGAAATAAATTTCTTTGTAGTGGGACCAGATAAAACCAGCAGATTTTTTTTTTCTTCTTTTTAATTCACCAGTCACACCCTATATATGTAACGGCACACAACTATTTGAATACATCGAATAAAGTTTTTTTTTAAACTTATATATGTTGAAATGTACTCAATTCTCTGCCAGTTGAATCTATATCCTCATTCACATAACTACATTGCAACAAGAAAATGCAGTCTTGTCTACAGCATCCATCTTATTCTTTGAAGATTCAAACTTTTGTTAATTGGTGGACTTCTGGAGCAGAAATCTTCGGACTTTAATTACACAAAAGTGAATGGCTTAGAATTGTTTATTAAGTTGACTTGAAAGTTTGTTTTGGACCACTCAAATACCAAAGTTGTACGGTTTCACATAAATATCAGACTATGCAATTTTACACATTCAACTACGATGGATGGATATAAAAATAGAAGATGGATGATATTTCAATCATTGTCCCAAATTAATAATATAGTACAAATTAGCGACATAAAACTGCGTTTTAAATTTGATATACAATCTATTAAAAATGCAGCACTAGTTTGTGACATATCTTAATAAATTTATATACTTCTTAGATGATAGTTTGGAAATTAATATACTTTGAAGTTTCAAACTTGTTTTCGTTGGAAATTTTTATGGCCAGTCTTCGGACTTTTAGTTATACATCAGTAATGAATGGCTTAGAATGCTGAAGTGTCTTTATGTCAACGTTGAACTATGAAGTCTACTATCGACGACTAATTGTAACATATTTTCATTCTTTTTTTTTATTTTTATAAATCGTTGGAGTTTCGGATCTTTGATCCATATAATCACTTTGGTGTCCGGAGCCAACCGTTGATAATGACGCATATTTTCATTTTTATTAGTCATTAATGTTAATTTATGTATAATGGATTATTTTTCAAGCAACTGATATATATCCCAATTACTTCGCATGCATTCGTGATTCGACTCGCCCTCATAAACTCGATCTATAAATTATAGATGATGTTCGAAACATATATTAAAAGTCTAGAATTGCTTATGATTGTATATAGTTTAAATCCGTTTGTTAATATCCTGAGATATGAGTCAACCTCAAATGCACAATTATATATATAACCACAATGGAGATTTTTCAATCTTACATGGTATTACAAAGAGTCAGAACCCCTAGCTCCGGATTTCACTTACGCCACGTACCGAGCCGATCCGTTTTACCACATAAATCAAATTACATTGATATCTCTATATGTGGTTTTTCTATTCAAAGCCTATCGGCTTCGTATTATTGGAAAATGATAATAATTGGCCACAAACTAAGGAGAAGCTTTACCACCACCACCAGGTCTACTAGTTGATGGTCTTGCGTCTATGGCTGTATTAGGCTTATAGTAAGTCATCATTTTTACCCCTGAAAATAATATTTATATACATTAGAGTACACCATATACAATAGACGAATATATATATAGAAAATAAGGGATTTCAGATGAAAAGTGGATAATTTGCAGCTATTTATAACCAAAAAGATCTTCAATAGTTTTTTCTAATTTTAAATTCTAGATTAGAAAATCATTGTTTTCTATTGATTTGTTCAATAAAATGCATATGTGAGAGACACACTTACCGTTTATTTGGACTGGTTCTTGTTGAGAGGAAAGAACACACTCAGTTTGGGTTGGGACCAAAAGAACCACAACAATAAACAACACAACTCCCAATTGTGAAGCCCTCTTCTTTTCCATTTTTCTCTCTTTGACAATTTTCTTAATCTCTTTACACAAATCACCTATTTATAACCCTAATAATTCTCTAATTTCCAGGAAATAACCAGAACACATACACACAAAATTAAGAGGACCAAATTTTCGGTGTAATAAATGCATGGTTTCCCGTAGAGTCTGACTATTCATATAATGACTAGCTTAGGCAAAGAGTTTTACGCAAAGTCACAAAAATATAAATGTAAATCATGTGCTTTCATGGCCCCGAGTAATTAGGTTTTTTAGCTCTATAAATATCTGAACATATGTCTATTTGAACACATTTTTTTTGTTGATAAACCCTATCGGTTGTCCGGTCGGTTCCGGTAGAAATGCACTAGAGTGCTATAAAGTTGATTTCTCTCTGAGAGCCACCACACTGTCTGATCCGAGTTTGGAGTGCCTTCTGACTAGTGCCAGAGGGTAGTCCAACCGCATGTATTTCTGATTACCAGGTAAACCAATTCGGCCAAAGGCCAACTGACAAATTTCCAAGCAAAGTGTTATTAACATTGAGTGAAGAGAATCGAACGTGGGGGAATTTCACCTATTTGAACACATGGTGTATTATTATACATCTAATGGAAAATATTGTTTATTCCAAAATTATTTGGCAGTACGACAAGATAAACATCGAATGCTACTAAAAAAAACTCATATAGGTTTAAAATAATATTCTTTCTGCCACTCATTTGGCACCTATATGAGACCTACAATCTTATTTTTACATAATTATTTCGCAATAATAAAATGTAAAATTGTATACATCATCCATCTTACTCTTTGAAGTTTCAAACTTATATATGTTCGTTGGACTTCTTGGACAAAAAATTTCAGACTTAGGTACACAGAAATGAATGGCTTAGACTGCTCTATCAAATTGACTTTCAAGATATCTTTTTTACTGTTGAACGTAGTTTTGTATTGTTAATATGCCTTGAAATTACTTAGAAAATCTCTAACCCACATTTTTTTTTCTTCCGGAATTCTATTATAGAGTAAATTCTACTCTATCCACCTCTAAAATAGAAAAATGCTATTTTTTCTTATATTTAAAAAGAAAATAAAGATGGGTTTCTCTATTTAGAGTAAATAACTTTTTATATATTTTAACTCCAAAACAGAGTAAATCATTTTTTTTATATTTTAACTCCAAAATAGAGTAAGATATAACATTCTTCCATTTATTTTTCAATGTATTATTTAATTTAAAAGAATACTTTTAAAAAAAAAAATAGAATATTTTAATTTAAAAAAAAAAATTTGATTAAAAAAAGAAAAGAAAATAAAAAAATACTATTTTATTATCTGCGATGGTGGTGGTGCACGTAGTATCTGTGGTGACTGCGCACGTTGCATCCACGGCGGCGGCAGCGCACGCGACTTCTCACGTGGTGGTGGCGATGCACGTATCTTCCGTAATGGCGGTGGCGCACGCGTCTTCTGCAATGGCGGTGGCGAATGGGACTTCTGCGGCGGCGGCGGCGACGGCGCTTTCCGCGGTGGTGTTTTATGCGGCGGTGGCTGCGGCGGTACCTTCCACGGTGGTGGCGGCGTATGCGACATATCCAATGGTGGTGGCGGTGTATGCGACATCCACCATGTTGGTGGTGGCGGCGACTTGTATTGAAGACTTCGTGAACTGTTTGATCGTCGAACTGGTAACATTTTTCTTCTCATCAAACCTATTTAATTCATAACTAAAAAATTTACTACTTTTTCTATGTTGATTTTTACATGGATAATAAAACATACAAATAATATATATTACAAACAATGAAAAAAAATTATTTAGTCTGCAACTTATTTATATTTATATTTTAATTTTAATTTTTATGTATCAAATGTACTATGAGGCCACATTTAACTCTAAACATAATTTAAATATCCAAACATGAATTAAAAGAAGGGTGAATTGCAAGAATAACCAACAAAAAAATAATAATTCACAAACTTAAAACTAGCCTATGTGGCTTAATCAAATCTATTAAAATTAGGATAAATGGTTAGATTTTGAATTATAATTTTTTTAGTGTTATTAAGTCCAATTTCCCTTAAAAGAAATGGTTCATAAAAAAATGAAGCCACATTTAAATTTATTTGCTTTAAGCCTCCAATATATTATTACCGACCCTTATTATAATCATATATAGAAGAACAACGCTTCTAGTTTAGGCTCAAATATTTACTTTATTCCATGTATGAACAATATTTTATTTTATGCCGAATAAAAAAAAAATCCATGCAAAATATGTAAAACCAATAACCAACATGACTCAACCTATTAAACTATATTTAATTGACAGCAACCATATGTGTTTTAGTGTCTATATACATGAGATACATTGGACTAGACTATTTAATGAACTTTTTCATCGAGTAACACATAGCGAAGCTTATGTATATTGTTAAAACACTAACCGGTGATCGAGAGTGATTCATGGTGAGAAGGATGAGCAGATTCGGTACGGTAAAGAAAGGTGAAAAGAAGCAAAAGCACAATGAGCAAGTGAACCAATTCTGAAGAAACAGTAAAATTTCTCATCTCTTCCTCTTTCTTTTTCTTGATTTAAGACTTTTGTTTTATATATCCGAATGGAGAATGAACCTTCCAAGAAAGTATATCAGATAATAAATTTATTAAATAATAAAATTAATTAATTTTCTCCACTACCCATTTTTCTTAGTAATTAGATCATCTTGTGGGGAAAAGTTTATATATATATATATAAACTATATTTAATTGTTGACCCTCTTGTGATAAAATAAACTGGCCCTCTTGGCTCTTGTTTCTCATTGACTTCTTTTTACTAGGAACTTGAGATCTAATATAGGATCCAGTTTGATATTTTCCCAAAAATCATCTGAAAATTTCAGATCTAGATTTAAATTATAGAACGCTGGACGCATAGATATAACATATATATGTGATATACTAAAATGCATTAGTTGATGTACCTATATTATTTAGAGTTTTAATAGTTGTCTACATTAAATATTGATCCAAACCGAGCAGTCCTTCACTATACAAGCATTATTTCTCATTATATATTGCGTGGTTATCAATTTTAATATTTTTTATTAGTATCTTCCATGATAATTTTTAAAATTTATTTCTCATTATATATTTTTCTATATTTGGATATTCATTTTACTATTCCTTTTATTTACTTAAACGGAATTGTAGAGATACACCATATTATGATTGTACATATAATTTGGTGGACATGTGAGATAGACTATTACCAACGATATCCTATAATTAGTCCCATAATAATAGCTGTGAAGTGTGAACAAAAAAGAGCCACATTATTTTCGATATTTGCAAGTCGGCCGAAGACACCGGTTGCACGACAAAATATAAAGATTTGTCTATTGTTCAAGTGACAAAATGTAAAGACTAAAGACTTGAGTACATTAGTACATAGTATATGCGTAGGTTAATGAATATAACTCGATAATCGGAAATCATTTTTTTTTTTAAATAATCGGAAATCATCCACGTTACTTGATAATTGATAAGTTATTGCTTTTACTATTCTGTTAAATTTAAAACTATTATATATTAAGGATTGTCCACGTGTTGCGTAAAATTTAAAAATTAATATTAATAATTTCTATAAATTTAATGTTTATAGTAAATAATTATCTAAACTAGAAGACTAAGCATTTGTAACAAATTATTAAACATATACAATGTTATATATAAAAATAAATAGACCGTTCATTGATAAAGATTATAGCATATGAAAATCATTTTCTATGGCATAAATCCGTAACTTGTATGTCTGAATCAATATTTACTATAGTTTCCTAAAAAAAATGATTGGTCGTCCTTTTTTTTATGCATCAAATACGTCTGTAAAAATCTATTGATCAGACAAGTTGTATTATGTTTTGCTTCTACGGTGACATCTACAACATCTCAACAGAGGCGTTGGAATGCATCTTTTTGTTTTATTTCAATAGAATCTTGAATCACAAGTAGAAAATAATTGATGATTGAATGTATATTTCTCTCACTCTATTTATCGTTTGGGAAAATTGCAAAAATGTCACTATAGGTTGTCTATTTGCAAAAATGTCACTAATTATAAATTCTTAGAGTCTAAATTTTAAAATTCTAAACCCTAAAAAATGTTTTCACCCCTAAACCCTCAAAACTAAATTCTAATACAACATAGTTAACCCATAAATGATATAATGAATAAATAATTTTGAAAAAGTGGCACTTCAAAAGTGGCATTTTTCAAAACAATTCTTATTGTTTTGCAGTGATTTTTATTTTTCACATCAATTTATTGGTGAAGTGATTATGTTTTTATAGATTTACAATTTTTGGTGGAGTAAAGTTTTCTTTCAAGAATTTTTTGGTTAGGAATGTTACTTTGTCCAACACAAATTGTTTCAATTGCATTACATGGTGATTGTTAAATTAGTAAATTGGCTTTAAAAGTTATGAAAATATTTTTAAAAACGTATAAATTCTAAATTTTTCTAATCAGCCTTAAAAGTCCTAAAATTATTTTTTAATTTTTTCACATCATTTTTTTTTTCATGTTATGCTTCTTTTTATTAAAGTTTTTCTTTTGTAATTTTTTTATTTTAAAATCATAATACATATATAGAAAGCAAAAAAGTTAAATAATTTTTTTGTATAAGATATTGTTGGATTTGATAAATAAAATATCTTTTTTCTATAAATAAATTTTCATAAAAATTATATTGTAATTTACATAAAAATTACATAATTGTACACAAAACACTTAATTGTAACTTGTTAGAATTAAGTTATATAAGAATGGCTATTAAATTTTTTAAAGTTATTAAAAGCAGTTAATATTTCTTTTTTTCAATAAATAAATTAAAAAAACAAATATCAAAAAATTAAATGACATATGGCAGTATCTTGTAAGAGAAACTTTACTATATTATATAAAATACATTTTGAGTTTTGTAATGATTTTTTGCTGATTCATAAACGCGTTGAATGGAAATGTAGTTTGCCGGTAGGCCCAATACTACATTTGGCATTTAACGATGCTCCATTTTCTTATTTATAAAGTCTTGTAATAGAGTTTTGAGAGAGTCGATCACTAATTTGAAATGTCTACAAAGACATCAAATTTCGTTTCTCTTCTTATGTATTTGTTTATTATGCTCTTATTTGTCTTAGGGCTGGGCAAAAAATCCGTTAGATCCGATTCGATTCGCTATCCGTTCCGATCCGAACTGAAAAATCCGAATATCCGTAAAATTTCAAAGCAAAGCAAATACTAAATTTAAGTATCCGTAAAAAAACAAAGCAAATCGCAAATATCATTTTAAAAAAACCAATATCTGATCCGATCCGTTACATATATTATAATATAAAGTTCATATCTAATATATATGATTAATTATTATTTTTTGTTATTATAGATGTACAAATGGAAATAATTGTATTGAATTTATTTATTTTTTGCTAAGTATTTAATATTTATTATGATTAAATAATTAAATAGTAATTAAAACTATAACGGATCGGATCGCGGATATTTAAAAAAAAATCAGATATTTGATATATAAAGGATCGGATCGGATATTCGCGGATATTTTTTAAAAAGTCGGATATCCAAATTTTCGGATATCCGTTATTCACGAAGCGGATCACGAATACCGGATATTTTCCGGATATCCACTCCGTGCCCACCCTTAATTTGTCTCATCTCACGTTGGAGTCTCCGAGGCCAGACAACGTAAGTATTTATAAACATTACACTTAGTCTTTTGCTATTTTTTCACACTCAATACTCGTCATGCTTATGTATTTAGTTTTTTTTTTAATTATAAAACACAAATCCGATGTATAATAGTTGAGTTCTTCTTGTAAGAGATTGACACAGCATCACTCATTTTCATGACAAATCAGCTTTTTTATAAAAATAAAATAAAACAAAAAAAGTAAATATGCACAAATAGTCAAATACGTTGTTGTTCCTCTTTTCAAAATTAGTAGTATATGTCAAAATGAATTCAATTTATGTCATAATAACAGTAATTCCAAAACACTTTTGATTGTCACTTCCTAATTATTTGACATGTATCGTTTCACTTCTCTTCATTAATCAAATACTTTTGACTTTTATTTTCCAAAGTTTTGGCCATTATACTTCCAAAGTTCCTTGCGTCTTCCTTCTTTTTATTAAGTACCCATCATTATACTTTTCATCTTCCCAAATAGCCCATCTATGTAGTAAATTATCATGTATGGCACTAAAGATAGATACAAAAAAGCATAAGGGATCAATGGAAAACATCCTTAACAAGAAAAAAGGAAGAATGACTATGACTATAACATGGAAATTATGTACAAATTTTGTTTTTCATTGAAAACATCTATAAAAAGAACCTGATTAGTGTTTGAAAATAAAAAAATAGGCTTTGAAGTCGTGTTATAACGGTACGAAGAATTAGAAAAACAAAAAACAATCATCATCACAATATTTCAAGAACAAGTGTACATAAATATTGACACCTATAGATATTTAGATATAGTGATAACCAAAAAATAAAATTAACCAAATATGTTTATCGAAAAAATCCCGCGCGTATGCGCGGACGTTCACCTAGTACATATATAATAATAAACTCCATCGACCCGTTGGGATTAAGGGTTTTGTTGATTACAGTGAAACGTTTTGTCGAACGATAAAAGTATCACCTAAAACTAAAACCATAATATTCTTTATAAAAAAAAACCATAATATTAATCCTATTTAAAAAAAACCATAATATTAATATTAAAGAACTATTTTTACTTTTGAATTTTATATTTTCATTATTCCTAGCCTCGCAATTTGAGTTGAAATGACCAAATAAATCATATAGAAAAAGATATGTGGTTATAAATCGACAAATCCTATACGAAATAGATTTTATTGAGTTATGTGTCCTTTTATATACAATATGTATATAATAATAGCATTAACATAACTCTAAAACCATATAAAGTCGGGAATCTCTTGCATACATATTATTATATATTTGTAATGACATATGTATTTGTTGTAACGTCCGTGAACCAAAAAGTGGATTTTTGGTGGTGTCGATCGATACAGATGTGTGTGTCGATCGACATGTGTGTTTTGGACTTAGGAGAAGTCGGGTTTTGGGCGTTATGTCGATCGACACAGGTGGTGTATGTCGATCGACACGTGTTGAAATCAGACCGTCGGGTTTGGTTCCAATTGGCCGGTTTGGTAGGCCGGTTTAGGGAAACCCTAGGGTTCGATATAAAAAGGCAGAATCAGAGGTTCTGACCGTTTTTTTCTGGAGAATCAGACTTTTCAGAGAGTTTTTGGGGAGAAGTTCTGAAATCAGAGAATTTGAGTGACTGTTGGGAGATTCCTGGAGGAATTGATCGTGAGTGGAGGTAGAACGAGAAAGAGGTTGTTGTTGTGCTGATTTCGGGTCTGTGGGGATGGAATCAGAGGCTGTCTTGGTGTTCTTCGCTCGTTCTTCGCGTTCTTCATCCTTTTCAATCCCAATCAAGGTGAGTGCGTGACCGTAGGCTCGTATAAGTATAGGGAACCAATGGAATACGATTGCTTGGTGGTTTTCGTGGGTTTGTGCGTGGATTTGTGCAGGAGACTCGACGGATCGCATCAGACTCGAGTCGTGTGAGGATTGACTCGCATCTGGGTTCTGCGACGTCGTGTCGATCGACACCGGGGTGGTGTGTTGATCGACACGAGGCCTGTGTTCTTCGACACCTAGTGGTTGTGTCGATCGACATAGTGGATCCTGTCGATCGACACGGGTCACTGATCATCGACACCTAGTGGTTGTGTCGATCGACACAGTGTGTCCTGTCGATCGACACGGTGTATTCTGGACTGGTTTTGTTTGCTTGGTTGTGTATGCTTGTTCTGTGATCATCCTGGTATTGTGTTGGTTGTTTATACTTGTATTTAAAAAGCCTGTAGACGGGATGACCGCGTCGCTGAGTATTTGTGATAATACTCACGCAACTCTTTTTGCCATGTGTTGCAGGTAAAGAGAAATTGTGATCGTGGAATCGTGGCGAGGAAGAAGAGATGATTTAGGGTCTCACTTGGATTGTATTTCTATGGAATTGTTAGGTTGTTAGTCATGGATATTGTTTATTCATATTGGTTGATATTTAATAAAGTATGAGATTTGTTAAATTGGAATATGTCGTTGATGTTTTATTGTTCCGCATTGCTTGGTTGTTGACCCATTGAGGATTATTATCTGTGATGATAATAATCTGGAGGGAAATTTTTTGAAATTTTGGGTCGGGTCGTTTCACTTGTCATACAATCTGTGGTGCATACGTATTTGTTAGAAGGGAACACATTGAGCTTGGATTGCGTTACTTACCCCCTCCTCCGCCTACCATCAAACCCCTTATAGCAGCGCGGCCAAATCCCAACACACTCATGGATCCTCACAAACACAAACTCAAGCCTCCAGAGATCAAGAACAAATCAGAAATCTCCTGGAACTTCCACAACACCAAAATCTCTGATTTCACTCTGTTTTTCTGCCAAAAACGGCCAAAAACACGAACTGACCCTATTTATAACCCAATCCTAGGGTTCCCTAAACCAAACCGCCGAACCGAACAATTGAAATCGAACCGATCTGGTTCAATCCACCATTCGTCGATCGACGCACGACCGAAATCTACAGAAATTAGTTCGCGGTCGTTACAGTCAGAAAGTTACACCAATTCTCGTGAAGACCTGTCAATCTGGCTAAACCGACGAAGATAAAGGAAAATTTTAGAATTTTCTAATTTGACTTGGTTTTGTCAGAGATTTCGACATGCACAATTTTAGACATATAAATACACGTTTTTAGCCACTTTAGAAAGAGAACCATTGTACTTTATTCATACATTTTGTTTCTAAGCTTTTGAGAGAAGATCTCTAAACCATATTAACAATTTGGAGAAGATTTCTGAACCCTCTTGTTTATTTATTGATTTTTTCTTTTTTCTATTATTTTTTTTATTTGACTTCTATCATGTCTGAGTAGTTTTCCAATTGGGTTTTAGGGTTTTCAAAAAGGATTTCAGGGTTTGATTGAATTAAGATGTTGATTTGGGGATTAATAACTTGGTTTCTTGATCTAGGTTGTTCGTATTGCTGAAACTCGATTAGCTACCTAGTTCCTGATCTTAAGTTGTTTAACACATCAAAAGAGTTTGTTTAAAATCCTGAAAGAACCTATTTGAGGAAATCATCCCTAGCCAACGAAAGCTGATGTTAGGGTGTTTTGTGAAGATATCAAACTTGACCTTTAATGCATGTTTAACCTCTTGAATTCAAACGATAGTTTAGGATCTTAAGTTGTTAGACATAGTAATTGATGTTACGATAGTAGATCAATTTGATTTCGTGATTTGAGTTCTAGAACGATTATTAATGTTTTCCCTTGAGATTTGTCTATTTCTGAATCCCTGCGAATTCTCTGATGCCCAATGCTTTTTAATTCATAATTTTACATCGTTTTATTTGCTATTTTCGTTTTCAGTTTGCAATTCACTATTATTTTTTTGTCTTATCTTAGTTTTATTCTCATAAATTCGTAGTGTAATACTTGGTCTTTGTGGATTCGATCTTTGCATTACTATAACCATTTGATATACACTTACAGTAGTTATATGACCAAATTATACATGAAAATGACCAACATATTTATCAAAACAAAGACATATGACCAAATTATTTTCGATATTTGCAAGTCGGCCGAGGCACCCGGTTGCACGACAAAATATAAAGACTTATTTGTTGTTCAAGTGACAAAATGTAAAGACTTGACTTAAACGTACACCAATAAAATATCTAGACTTAATTTTAATTATCTTTTTGGTCTTTATCAAAATGCTAAACGCCTTACTTTGTTTGAGTTTCTCCTAATTCCTGTGTCATATACGTTTTTCTCTTTTAAAAAAAAAAAGAGAATACAATTTTTATTATATTATAGAATACTAATTAATAGAAATATTGTAATGTTTCCTTTTATAATTTATGATGCTATTACATAAAACTTTGTTTTCTAGATGATCTTTGCCCCATAATTGTTTTTCAATAAACCTTTTTTTTTTAAGCAAGTAGATTATTTTTGTGTTTAATTTTCAAAATTATTCGTTTGAAAACTTCTAAACAAATGATCATACAACTTTTAAACCAATAGAAAATTGTTTAAAATAATGTAATGTGATAGTAGAATAAACGAATAATCAAATAGCGGAACAAAAACAAATATTACAGAAGAGTCATAAAAAGCTAAAAATCAGTTTATAAGATTGATGATATATTTTTTTTAGTTCAAAATATAGCTTGCGAAATAACTGTTCAGAAACGTAAAACATTGAAAATTTAGTGAATATTCCGAAGTACAAAATAATGGTATCATTTTCCCAAAACGTGAAAAAGTGATATAACCTACAATTTTTTTTGGTAAATTAATAGAATCCGGTCATTTGAGTTTAACCAAAACCAAGTTACAATTATTGATTGAGAAGGTATAGCTTTTACTTTTTTTTATTAGATCGAACTATTATATACATCAGTGTTATATACATAAACATTTTGAGTTTTGCAATGATTTTTTGCAGATTCACAAACGTGTCAAACGTAAATGTAAGGTCCGATTAGTAACTTAAAACGGTATAAAATTTTCAACTATAAACAAGAGCGGTTAAATAATAATGTAAAAATATCATAAGTATTTATAAAAAAAAAGGATACAGATAAAACTGAATATATGGCTTTTGATAACAAAATTAGATACCAATTTTGTGATTGATAACAATGCAGCGATATAAACTTACCAATCAAAACCATAATCGGTCGGTCCATTTAGACCATCTCCAATATATTTTTCTATATTTGATTTTAAAATAGACTAAAAAAATAACATTATTCTATTTTCACTCCAATGTATATCTATTATAAAGCAAATGCTATTTTTTCTTCTATTTTAGAGTTCTCTACACTTTTTCCTCTAGAGAAAAAAATAGCAATTTATATTTTAGAGTTAGAAATAGAAATGGATTAGAAAAAAAAATAGAGGATTATTATTTTTTTGCTCTATTTTTAGAGGAAAAAATAGGGATAGGTTGGAGATGCCCTTAGCATTTAACAGTGACTTCATTTTCTTCTTTGTAACTTATTTATAAGGGCAATTGCAAAAATGTCACTTTTGGTGTGTACATTTGCAAGAATGCCACTTAGAGGTGTCCATTTACAAAAATGCCACTAATTATGGATTTTTAAAGTCTAAATCTTAAAATTATAAATATTAAAAAATATTTTGACCCCTAAAACCCTTAAAACTAAACCCTAATATAATATAGTTAACCCAAACATAAATGATATATTTAAAAAATAATTTTGAAAAAGTGGCATTTTTGTAAAATTTTTGAAAATTTGGTATTTTTGAAAAGTGACACTTGAAAAGTGAGACTTGAAAAGTGGTATTTTTTAAAATTTCTCTTATTTATATATATCATAAGCTGGTCTTGTTATAGAGTTTTGAGAGAGTTGATCACTTAGTTTAAATGGCTTCAAAGGCATCAAGTTTCGTTTCTCTTCTTCTGTCTTGGTTTATTCTACTCTTATTTGTCTCATCTCAAGTTGGAATTGCTGAGGCCAGACGCCTTCAACGTAAGTACTTTATACGCATAATTTACGCTTGCTCTTGCTAGTTTTTTCACACTCAATCTTCTCATGCTTCTGTATTTAGTTTTCTTTTGCTTAAAGAAAAAAAGTACATATGTAACAAACTCCATGGATCCGTGGAAATTAAGAGTTTTGTTGATTACAGTGGAACGATAAAAAGTAATTTTTAAACCATAATATTAAAAAATAATTTTTATTTTATTTTCGACTTTTATATTTCCATTATATTCCAAGCATCGCAATTTGATTGTTGATATGATCAACTAAATATTATAAAAACTTATGTGGTTATTTATCGATAAATCTCTTACGAAATAGATTTTATTTTATTGAGTTATGTGTCTTTTTATACAATATATAGAGTAATAGCATTAACATAACTCTAATACCATATAAAATCGGGAATCTCTTGCGTACATATTGTTATATATTTGTATTCACATTTGTACTAGTCATACAATCTATGGTGCATACGTATTTGTTCGAAGGGAACACATTGAGCGTGGAACACACTATAGCAGCGCGGCGTTCTATTTCGTCTAAAGGGAAAGGCCCATAAGCCAAAGTGTCTCCAGAAGTACTGGAAGATAAGCGGTCAAAGAAAGTGCGTAAGAAGAATGGCCACGATTATTATCAAACAAAAAAAGAAAAAATAATGGTGAGGACAATTGTATCGTAGTAGTTGGATAATGTTGTATGGTCAAGAAAATCTTATAGTGCAGATAATGTTGGAGTTTTAAATCATGTATAAGTAGTTGGAAATTTTTTTTTTTTCATTTTCAAAAAAAAAAGAAAAGTAGTTGGCTTGTATTGTTCATATGAATTTATCGAGCATGAAGCTCTGCTTTTGTCTTTGAGATCATAAATAAACTCTGCTTCAGTATCGATCATGGAATAATTTATATGATTTGAATGAGAAAAAAACTGGAATAGATGCCCAAAGAAACAAGTTTGAGAAATAATTCAAACCCAACTCGTGAGTTAGTGAGCATCGAAAAGGAGAGTCAAAGGTTTCAGATGACGTGATTGCAAGGACTGGTTATCTTAAACAAAAATTATTCTTACACCAATTATCGATCGCACTTATTCATATATAATTTGTCGAATTGTAACCACGACCGATAATTAATGTATAAATAAGACGTTTTCTCATGTTCAAGAACCTAAGTTATATTTTTATTAGTATATGCATTTTACGTAATCACTTTTTGTATTGATATATAAAGATCCAAGTTCCAACTGGTTTTGACAATTTAATTATATCATGTTTAGAAAAAAAAACTTATTGAAAACACTGAAACATTACACCAACATACACGTTAGTACGTTACTTAAAAAAAAACACACTTACGCATAACTAGAACTTCTAAAAAAGCCTTATGTTATTATTACTGCAGAAAATTAAAAAGTTACATTCATACATATTGTATTTATGAAGGCTGATTAAAAGCTTGGATAAATATTAGAAAGAATCTCCTGCATCGGGACTGCGACCACCACCTTTTCCACTTTTAGAAGCTCCTGCACCTATTTCCGCATTTGGAAAATATTTGTTCAACAATCTCCTTCCTACATTTTACAAATTTAAGAGTATATATTTATGGAATTATATAATTCAATTCAGTTAATTAACAAAAAAAAACAAAATATATATAGGCGAATTATGTAAGGTGGTTAGAAAATTTCAAAAAGAAAAGTGAATAATTTGTATAGAGAAAATAATTTTAAAGATTGAAATAATTGGGAGAGAGAGAAAAAAAAATCAAAATAATTAATAAGATATTACCATGATTGTTATCAATTCTCTTTAGTCCTTGTCCATTTGTTGAAGGTCTTGTTCCTATGATCGTATTCGGAAAATATATGCTTAATAATCTCCTCTCTACATTTTACAAATTTATATTTATATTGAAGATATATAAATTCATCGATTAATTAACGAAGACGGTTCAATTAATTAACCGAATATTTATAGGTGAATTATCTAATGTGGGTAGAAAATTTCCAGAAAATAAGAGACTAACTTGTATAGGGAAAAAACGTTAATGATTAAAATAATTATGTCAAAAAAATTGAAAAAAATAATAATATTATCACCATGATGGTTATCATTTCTTTTTGGTACTCGTGCACTTGTTGAAGGTCTTGTTCCTATGATCGCATTCGGAGAATATATGCTCAACAATCTCCTCCCTACATTTTACAAATTTATATTTTTTATTAAAGATTTATAAATCCAATTCAATTAATTAACAAAGACAGTTCAATTAATTATCAAAACCAAAAAATATTTCGGCGAATTATGTAATGTTATTACAATTTTTTTTAAAAAGTGAATAATTTGTGTAGGGAAAAAAAGTTAAAGATGAAAATAATTGTGACAAAAAAATATAAAATTATTAAGATTATTACCATGATAGTTATCATTTCTCTTTGGTGCTTGTCCACTTGTTGAAGGTCTTGCTCCTATAAACAACAATCTCCTCCCTACATTCAAAACCAATGTTAAAAAAGTTGTTAGGGAGTAGCTAGACTAGTCGTTTAGATCGACTAGTCGAAGTTTAGGCAGAGCACCCATTAGACATCGACTACACCAATTTTTTTAACCATGATAAAAACACAACAAACAATTAAGTTGCACGTACACAATCGTATATATCTATTGGTATTATACTATGATCTTAATTTTGTCAAATGTAATTTTCGTTTAGATGTTAGAATGTAATTTTGTTTGAAGAACGTTTCTAGTTTCTTTCATCAAATATTTTGTTAATTATACATACAAACATAGAATATTTATAAAAGTAATTTTGAACTAAAGTTATATTAAATCAATCTAAACATAAATGCCAAAAGAAAATTTACATATGTATAAATGTATATACCTTCCAATTTAGGGAGTGCGTTCGTTTCTTTTTCTTTGTTGTTTATTCCACGTACTTTTACTTTAAAACTCGAAGGTTTGGCTGTAGCTGGTAAGAAGTGAATTTTTACTTGTAATTTCTATTTTCAGGTCTTGTCAACTAAAGTTTTAATTCAATTTAGCCAACATTTTTGGAAAAACAAACAGTAATGTTTTGTGTATTGAAAAACAAACCGGAAGCTAAGAAAGAAACGGACTGGCTAAGGCAAGGGAGGAGGAGGCAAAGCAGCAGAACCAAAACGAGCACATGACTTACTTCCGGAGAACACTTCTTTCCCATCGTTTTCTGTCTATCGCTATATCTTAGTTTTATCTCTTTCTTTTGATTCTTTTTGACATGTATTTATATATCCAAATAGAGAGGGAAAGTAATGTACCAAAAGCAAAATAAAAGAGATAAGAACATACAAAAGAAAGAAGAAGGAAATAATGATTTTCTGCACCACTTATTTGAATTATTGACCCTCTCCTCATGTATTTTAGTGTCTATCTTATATTTTGAACTTTAGCGACGACCCCCACAAGTTTGACTCTTTTGTTCATATACATTAAAAATCTGAAGTGTTTCGACATCAAACTGGGTGTGAAATTAATCACTCATTTCTCATCTAGTGTTACTTTAAAGACTCAGAGAATTTAAAACACTCATTATTGGTTAATACAGAGGGTTTCCTTTTAATAAAAGCTTAATAAAATTGTCGAGTTATCTACCTCATCCATCTTCTTCTTTGAAATTCGGAACTTTTTTTTGGCGTTGAAATTTTAAACTTATATGAACTTATCATGTTGGACTTATTAGTTAGAAATTTTCGGACTTTAGTTACACAGAAATGAATGGCTTAGAATATTATACCAAGTTGACTCTGAAGTTTCTTTAGACCATTGACTATGTAATCTAGTGCAAACGACCAAAGTCGTATAGCTTTGAGTATATATATCTGAATATGCAATTATGGAGTTAAATAATACAAGAAAAACGCATATTCACATATCATATAACTTTTTATGTTTTAATACATTAGACTATACTATTTGATGAACTTTCCCATCAATTAATACATATATAACCAAACTTATGTATATTGTTAAAACACTAATCGGTGATTTATGGTGAGAAGGATGAGCCGATTCGGTACGGTAAAGAAGGGTGCCAAGAAGCAAAAGCACACTGAGCAAATGAACCAATTCTGAAGAAAAAGTAAAATTTCCCCATCTCTTCCTCTTTATATCTCTTGATTCAAGACTTCTGGTCATATATCCGAACGGAGGGGGAACCTTCCAAGAAAGTATGTAAAACTATAAATTTGTAAGAAAAAAAAAAAAAACCCTTCTCCACTACCCACTTTTCTTTATTAATTGACCCTCTTGTGATAAAAAGAAATTGACCCTCTTGTTTTTCATTGACCTTTTTAACTAGGAAATAGTGGTGAATGAAGTATTAGGAACTTGAGATATGATTTAGGATCCAGTTTAATAATTTCCCAAAAATCATCTGAAAATTTCAGATCTAGACTTGCATTATACAATGCTGGACACATAGATATAACTTAAATATATATATATATATAATGTGATGTACTAAAACGTATAAGTTGATGTACCTATATTTTATTTATTTAGAGTTTTAATAGTTTTGTCTACATTACATACTCTAGTTTGTGTTACATTTCTAATAACAACTTAAAATGTAATATCCCCAAACCGAGCCGTCCTTCACTACTAGATCTAGATAAAATCATACAAGCATGGGGCTTTGTGGCTTTCATTGTGGTTATTAATTTTGAAGGCCCACAACTTAAGACAAGTTCCGATAGCTCTATTGGTAATGGCTCCTTAGAGTTTTTTTTTTTTTTAGAATTTTAGGGTGATCCGAATTTTCACCACCTAACTAATACTTTCAAGGTGGATGTAGTCGTCTATAGTCCATTTGCCAGATTTTTTTATAGGCCTAAAATGTGGCACCACTTTGACTAACCATATTAGAGTGGTTAAATAATTATGCTCTTTAGAGGAATTGAACTCTGGTTAAACCTACATAATAACTCCTCCCCAAATAAGAACCATTATAATTAGCCCACCACCACTTCGTCACAAGAGATATTAGTGGATTCGAATCTTAAGAATTTTTATTAGACCAACATTTCTCTCTTTCTATGCAGGAAGATAATTTTCTTTTTCTTTCATCAGTTGCTTCATAATTGATATTTTCTCCTCTATTTTATTTAAACATATTTTAAGGTTACGTTACATGATAAACTTTAAGTTTTTATTTTCATTAGTATTTTCTATACGATTTTGATATTCATTTTACTATATTTTATTTTTATATATACAATTGTGGAGATACAACATATTATGAACATATAAATTTGTGGACATGTAACATAAATTATTACCAACGATATCCTACAATTGTGAATTTCCATAATTATTTATACTATTTAAATATTTATAAAGATGGGTATTTATAAAGATGAACAAATAGTGACATATGACCTAATTATATATATATATATATCATGTAACGCCCGTGAACTCAAAAAGTGGATTTTGGTTGGGTGTGTCGATTGACACTGGTAGGTATGTCGATTGACACTGGTGGGTATGTCGATCGACACCGGTGTTTTGACTTGTGGGAAGTCGGATTCTTGGTGGTGTGTCGATCGACACAAGTGGTGTGTGTCGATCGACACGAGTTAAAATTGAACCGGCAAGTTAGGTTTAATTGCCCGGTTTGGTGGGGCGGTTTGGGGAGCCTAGGGTTGATATAAAAGACCATGAACAGTGAGGGTTGGCAGATTTTTGGCTGTTCTTGAGGAGAAATCAGAGGTGTTTAGTGAGAAATCGTTGTGTTGAGAGAATTGGGTGTTTGTGTGAGTAAGGGTGATTCGGGAGGCTGTGTTCTGCGATTGGATTGAGGATTTTCGGATTCAGGAGACGGTGTTCTTCGTACTCTTCGTCGTTCTTCATCGTTCAATCCGAAATCGAGGTGAGTGCGTGACCGTAGGCTTACATAAGTGTAAGGAATGGGTAGAATGCGATTGCTTGGTGGATTTCGTGTGTTTGTGAATAAAATTGTGTAGGAGACTAGATGAATCGCGAAAGATTCGAGCCATGAGAGGATAGGCTCGGTTCTGGGTTCTGCGATGTCGTGTCGATCGACACCATGGTGGTGTGTCGATCGACACGGGGCATCATGTCGATCGACACCATGGTGGTGTGTCGATCGACACAGTGAAGTCTGTCGGTCGACACCCAGAGGTTGTGTCAATCGACACAGAGTTCCTGGATTGGTTTCGTGTTTGATTGTTTCGTGAATGCTTGTGTATGCTCATCCTGGTATTGTATCTATTGTTTATGCTTGTGTATAAATAGTCTGTAGACGGGATGACCGCGTCGCTGAGTATTTATGATAATACTCATGCAACTCTTTTTGCCATGTATTGCAGGTAAAGAGAAAATGTGATCGTGGAATCAAGGTCAGGAAGGAGAGACGATTTAGGGGCTCGTTGTGTTATTGTTTTTATAGAATTGCTAGGTTGTCAGTAATTCTGGAATTGTTATGGATGTTGGTTGAACTGGTTTAGTTGAATTAATAAAGTATGAGATTTATTAATTTGGTTGTTGATGTTGATTTTAATTGTTTCCGCGTTGCTTGTGTTAGCCGAATTGAAGATTATTATATGTGATGATAATGATCTGAAGGGAAAATTTTAAATTTTTGGGTCGGGTCGTTTCATATCATACGTCATATGATAATATATCCTTGTTTTTATGGTTTTTGATATGGTTTTTATTATTTTATCTAATGGTTTTCATGCTGTTTTATGGCTTAAGTGATAATTTTAGTATGTTTGTAGTGTTTAGAATCTTTTACAAGTCAATTGGGAAAAAAAGACAAGAGAAGAGATATTGGACAGTTATAAAACGTCATATGTCAAGCAATCGTTGGAAGTCTTAAAGTTATTGTATTGAACTAAAATTTGGATACGAGATAGAAAATTGAGAAAGCTTGCAGCCAGAAGAAGATTGAAGTCATTTGGATCTACGGTCAGAAAGTTACACAAATTCTCGTGAATACCTATCAATATGGCTAAACCGACGAAGATAAAGGAAAATTTCAGAGTTTCCTAATTTGATTTGGTTTTGTCAGAGATTTTGACCTGCACGATTTTAGACCTATAAATACACGTTTTTAGCCACTTTAGAAAGAGAACCATTGTACTCTATTCATACATTTTGCTTCTAAGCTTTTGGGAGAAGATCTCTAAACCCTATTGATAATTTGAAAAAGATTCCTGAACCCTCTTGTTTATTTATTGATTTTTTCTTTTCTTCTATGGATTTTTTTTTATTTGATTTCTATCATGTCTGAGTAGTTTTCCAATTGGGTTTTAGGGTTTTCAAAAAGGATTTCAGGGTTTGATTGAATTAAGATGTTGATTTAAGGATTGATAACTTGGTTTCTTCATCTAGGTTGTTCGTATTGCTGAAAGTTGATTAGCTACCTAGTTTTTTACCTTACGTTCTTTAACAAATCAAAAGTGTTTGTTTAAAATCTTGAAAGAACCTATTTGAGCAAAAAATCTCTAGCCAACGAAAGCTGATGTTGGAGTGTTTTGTGAACATATCAAACTTGACATTTAATGCATGTTTAACTTCTTGAATTCAAACGACAGTTTAGGATCTTAAGTTGTTAGACATAGTAACTGATGCTACGATAGTATATCAATTTGATTTTATGATTTGAGTTCTAGAACGATTATTAATGCTTTCCCTTGAGATTTGTTTATTTTTGAATCCCTGAATCCCTCCAAATTCCATGATGCCCAATGTTTTTTAATTCATTACTTTACATCGTTTTATTTGCTATTTTCGTTTTCAATTTGCAATTCACTATCATTTTTTCGTCTTATCTTAGTTTTATTCTCATAAATTTGTAGTGTGATACTTGGTATTTGTGAATTCGATTTTTGCATTAGTACAATCATTTGATGTGCATTTATAATAGTTATATAAAGTTAAAACCTGTTAAATCATATGACCAAATTATATATGATATACGACCAACGTATTTATCAAAACAAAGACATGTGAACAAATTATTTTCGATATTTGCATGTCGGCCGAAGCACCCGGTTGCACGACAAAATATAAAGACTTATTTGTTGTTCAAGTGACAAAATGTAAGACTTGACTTAAACGTACACCAATAAAATATCTAGACTTATTTTTAATTATCTTTTTGGTCTTTATCAAAATGCTAAACGCCTTACTTTGTTTGAGTTTCTCCTAATTCTTGTGTGAGATACGTTTTTCTCTTTTTTTTTATAAAGAGAATATTATATTATCGAATACTAAATAATAGAAATATTGTAATGTTTCCTTTTATAATTTATGATGCTTTCACATAAAACTTTGTTTTCTAGATGATCTTTGCCCCATAATTTTTTTCCAATAAACCTTTTTTTTTTAAGCAAGTACATTATTTTGTGTTTAATTTTGTCAAAATTGTTCGTTTGAAAACTTCTAAACAAATGATCATACAACTTTTAAACCAATAGAAAATTGTTTAAAATAATTTAATGTGATAGTAGAATAAACGAATAATCGAATAGCGGAACAAAAACAAATATTACAGAAGAGTCATAAAAAGCTAAAAATCAGTTTATTAGATTGATGATATATTTTTTTTTAGTTCAAAATATAGCTTGCAAAATAACTGTTCAGAAACGTAAAACATTGAAAATTTAGTGAACATTCCGAAGTACAAAATAATCGTATCATTTTCTCAAAACGTGAAAAAGTGATATAACCTACAATTTTTTTGGGTAAATTAATAGAATCCGGTCATCTGAGTTTAACCAAAACCAAGTTACAATTGTTGATTGAGAAGGTATATATTTTACTTTTTTTATTAGATCGAACTATTATATACATCAGTGTTATATACATAAACATTTTGAGTTTTGTAATGACTTTTTGCAGATTCACAAACGTGTCGAACGTAAATGTAAGGTCCGATTAGTAACTTAAAGCGGTATAAAATTTTCAATTATAAACAAAAACGGTTAAATAATAGTGTAAAAATATCATAAGTATTTATAAAAAACAGGATACAAATTAAACTGAATATATGGCTTTTGATAACAAAATTAGATACCAATTTTGTGATTGATAACAATGCAGCGATATAAACTTACCAATCAAAACCATAGTCGGTTAGTCCATTTATACCATCTTCAATGTATTTTTCTATATTTGACTTTAAAATAGACTAAAAAAATAGCATTATTCTATTTTCACTCCAATGTATATATATTATAAAGCAAATACTATTTTTTCCTCTATTTTATAGTTCTCTACACTTTTTCCTCTAGAAAAAAAAATAGCAATTTCTATTTTACAGTTGGAAATAGAAATGGGTTGAAAAAAAAAAAGAAGATTATTATTTTTTACTCTATTTTTAGAAGAAAAAATAGGGATAGGTTGAAGATGCCCTTAGCATTTAACATTAGCTTCATTTTCTTCTTTATAACTTATTTATAGGGGCAATTCCAAAAATGACATTTTTGGTGTATACATTTGTAAGAATGTTATTTAAGGGTGTTCATTTGCAAAAATGACACTATTTATAGATTTTTAATGCCTAAATCTTAAACTTATAAACATTAAAAAATATTTTGACCCCTAAAACTTTAAAAACTAAACCTTAATACAACATAGTTAACCCAAACATAAATGATATAATGAAAAAATAATTTTGAAAAAATGGTATTTTTGCAAAGATTTTGAAAAGATGGTATTTTTGAAAAATGGCACTTGAAAAGTAGCATTTATTAAAAAAATTTTTATTTATATGTATCATAAGCTGGTCTTGTTATAGAGTTTTGAGAGAGTTGATCACTTAGTTTAAATGGCTTCAAAGGCATCAAGTTTCGTTTCTCTTCTTCTGTCTTGGTTTATTCTACTCTTATTTGTCTCATCTCAAGTAGGAATTGCTGAGGCCAGACGCCTTCAACGTAAGTATTTTATACGCATAATTTACGCTTGCTCTTGCTAGTTTTTTCACACTCAATCTTCTCATGCTTCTGTATTTTAGTTTTCTTTTGCTTAAAGAAAAAATACATATGTAACAAACTCCATGGATCCGTGGAAATTAAGAGTTTTGTTGATTACAGTGGAACGATAAAAAGTAATTTTTAAACCATAATATTAAAAAATATCTTTTATTTTATTTTCGACTTTTATATTTCCATTATATTCCAAGCATCGCAATTTGATTGTTGATATGATCAACTAAATATTATAAAAACTTATGTGGTTATTTATCGATAAATCTCTTATGAAAAAGATTTTATTTTATTGAGTTATGTGTCTTTTTATATAATATATATAGTAATAGCATTAGCATAACTCTAATACCATATAAAATCGGGAATCTCTTACATATTGTTATATATTTGTAATCACATTTATACTAATCATACAATATGTGGTGCATACATATTTGTTAGAAGGGATCAAATTGGGCTCGGGCTGCGTTACTTTTCTCCCTCCGCCAACCATTTACCCTCCTGTAATAACGGCGCCAAGTTCTACATCGCCTAAAGGGAAAGGGCCATAAGCCAAAGTCGTCTCCAGAAGTATTGAAGGATAAGAGATCAAAGAAAGTGCGTAAGAAGAATGGTCAAAGTTATTATATAAACGGTGAAGACAATCTTATAGTAGTTGGACATTTGCAGATAATGTTGGAGTTTTAAATCATGTATAAGTAGTTCGCTTGTATTGTTCATATGAATTTATCGAGCATGAAGCTCTGCTTTTGTCTTTGAGATCATAAATAAATTCTGTTTAAGTATCATGGAATAATAAGATTTGAATGAGATTAAAAACTGGATTACATGTCCAAAGAAATAAGTTTGAGAAAAAATCAAACCCAACTGGTAAGTTAGTGAGCATCGAAAAGGAGAGTCAAAGGTTTCAAGTGACGTGATTGCAAGGACTGGTTATCTTAAAAAAATATATTATTCGTACACCAAAATAGAGAGAAGTTAGTGAGAGAAAGGTTCTCTCCCTTCTCTCTACTAAAAACAAGTTCGCCCTAGAGCCGAGCCGCCGTAGATCTTCAAAGTCTGCCTCTCCGGTGAGCGGCGCTGTGAGAGGGCTTCTTTCACTTCCATCCTTTTGAGGCATACGACGCTTCATCCTTGGCGAAGCCCGATTCGAAAAGTTTTTGACCGCCTATTCTCTTCTCCGGCGTCGGTGCATGGCAGCTCTGCGGTCTTTCTGGTTGGTTTCGTTGCGGCTTCAGTGGGGTTCTTCTCGGATCTTCGGTGGGATCTCTTTTCTGGATCTGGTTCGGTGCCTCCGGGTTGGAGATCTCAGTGTGATTTGGTTTGAAGGTTCGTAGGAGTGGTGGATCTGTTTACCGGGAATGGTCCGGTGGTGAGCGGTTCTTGGCTGAGGATTCCTCGGATGTCTTTTCGACATGGCGGATTCCTTTGGAGGAAGCGGATCTGGTCGTTTCTCAGAGTTCTCCCGGTGTCTTCTCTAGCCAAGCAGCCTTCTGTTGGAACTTAATTTTATAAGTGATTTTCATCATTTTTCCGGTGGCTTTTCCGGCAAGGACATTGCCCGGAATAACCGGATTATGAGTTCGTTGGAAAGCTTGTAGTTTGCACTACAACTTGGAATACTCATAAGTGAAAATTGAAGTAATGGTGAATGAGAAATGTGAGGTCAAAGTGTAGTGTGTGTGACAATTAAAGTCAACCCACTTACTAAAGTCCCGCATTGGTTAGAAAGGAAAAAGTGGAGTGGTATATATACTACCCTCTTCTATCATGTTTACAAATAACAAGCATGATGCATGATGCATGTGAGAAATGGGAACCACACACGCGCGCGCGCGCCGCCGCCGCCGCTCGGCTTCGGCTTCGGCTTCGGCTTCGGCTTCGGCTTCGGCTTCGGCAAGGGCAAGGGCAAGGGCAATTGGACCAAAGGTCCATCAAGACTATTCTTTTTGGAGAAAGTTCGGCCCAATTTTTCTGGCCCAGTTAGCAATTTTCGGCCCAATAAACCGAACAATTGCGACCCATAATTGGTAACCAAACCGAACAGATGCGACCCAATTTGGTAACCGAACCGGCGAACAATTGCGACCCAAACCGGCGTAAAGTTGCGACCCAAACCGGCGAAAAATTGCAACCCAAATTGGTTAATCGAACCGGCGAATAATTGCGATTGTTCAATTGGTAACCGCCAAATTTCCGGTTCTATAAAAACCAAGTCTGCATCTTCTTCTTCCTCACGCTTTTTCCCACCGTTTTTCACCCATAAATTTCATACCTGCAAATCTCCTACAAAGTAAGTCTCGAGAGTATCATCGTGATCTTGTTCGTCAGACTACGATTTGAGTGTGCCAAATCGTTTTACTCACGATTTTATCCTGGGATTCGTAATCGTGTTAAACCGTCACACTACGGGTGATTTTTCGAATTAAAGAAAGAGAGTAATCTCGACTCCGTTATCGTTTTTTAAGATCGAGAATCCTTCTTCTTCTTAATTCCTATTCGGATTTCTCAATTCGATTTTTGCGGTTCTAACAATCTTAATTCGAAAAAATCCGTTCTTCGCTACTCGCTTAGTCGGATTGAGAATTTCCTAAAATCTGCTCGCGATTCGTTTATCGTTTCTGCGAAATCGTTATTTTCTAAAAAGTTTTCTCAAATTTCATTAACGGTGTTTGCGATTTGTTTCTACATATCCGCGAAACGTTTCTGACAATTTCAAACGGTTTCTCATTTGCAATTTTGTTTTCGAACGACTCGCAATTTCGTTTCTAACAATTTGAACATTTTGTTTCAAACGAATTCCGTTTGCTTTTCTAAACGATTTGGAATTGGCGGTTTGGTTTTCAATCGTTTCTGCCAATCGTTTATTTGCGATTTGTATACTAAACGTTTCAAAATTTTTAAACCATTTAAAAATTTTCCCGATTGGTTTTCAAACAATAAACGATTTTTTCCTAAATGTTTGCGATTTGTTTCCCTCTTTCCCGCCAAGCGTTTTCGCGGTTTCTTTCCGCGATTTTTCAAATTTTCGTTTTTTCAACGATTTGAAATTTCGGTTCAAATTCAAATTTCCAATCGAATTTCATACAAATTTTCCTAAACAATTTCTGGTTTGTTTTCAACCATTTCCGCGAATTGGTTTCGCGATTTGCTTTTTTCGATTTCAAAGTTCAGAAACGGTTTTAAATCGGAAAATAATTTGCGATTCGTTTACCAACGATTTCGCGATTTGTCCCTTTTGCGATTCGGTAACCCGTCTCCGCAAAACGTCTTATCACGGAATTGCGATTATTTTTAAAAATTATCCGCGGATCATTTCTCTTATACCATATTCTGATACCATTCTGTTTTCTGTTAACAGAATGACAACTCATGCTGATGATATCGATATGACGGGTCCATCAGATGGACAAACTGATACGCCTATGGACTCGGTAGCACGAGATCTATTCGGAGTTCGTCTCCAGGCGCCGACTGTTCCCCAAGACAACTATCTCGGGATGTCTCAATTACCCGCTGCGATGGCGCATGGGTTAATGCCGGAAAAATTTGACGGCAAAGGCTTCAAAACATGGCAAAACAAGATGCTCTTCTACATGAGTAACTTGAACTGTGAGAAGTTTCTAAAGGAGGATCCACCGATCGTTCCATTCGGAAACAAAGATGCTCACCTTCTTGCTTCTGTGGATGCATGGAAACATGCAGACTTCGTGTGCAGAGGTTGGATATTAGGCCGCCTCATTGATCCACTGTATCAGGTGTACAGTCAGGAAGCACGAACCTCTAAGGAACTCTGGATGGACTTGGAGAAGAAGTACAAGTCTGACGATGCTGGTTGTCAGAAATTTGCTGTTGCGAAGTTTCTAGACTTCAAAATGGTGGACTCCAAGCCCATCATGGAACAAGTCGATGCATTGAGTTTGCTGTGCCATGAGATTGCGGCTGAGGGAATGCAAATCTGTGAGATCTTCACTGTCAATTGTTTTATTGAGAAACTTCCCCCGAGCTGGCTCAGTTTCAAGAACTATCTCAAGCACAAAAAGAAGCCAATGTCACTCTCTGATGTCATCACGAGGCTCCAAATGGAAGAAAGGAACCGTGCTAATTTCTCTCCTCCGGAGCAACACAATGTCAATGTGGCTGAGCACAAGAGCAAGGGTAAAGGGAAACGGATCTCTCCGCAAAAGTCCCTAAAACCGACATCCTCAACAAACTTCAAGAAGGTTGCAAAACCAGGACATAAGTTCAAAGGAAAATGTCACAAGTGTGGCAAGGTAGGCCACAAGTCTGATGTATGCAGGAGCCAACCCAAGGGTAACAGAAAGGCTGAAGCTAACCTCACTGAAGAGGATATGTGTGCTGTCGTCAATGAAGTAAACATGGTAGATGACAACCCACGGGAGTGGTGGTATGACACTGGTGCAACCACCCACATCTGCACTGATAAGTCGATGTTCACCACTTATCAGAAGAGCAAATCTGAGGAGCAGCTGTTCATGGGAAACACGGCATACTCGAAGATTGAAGGTCGCGGCAAAGTGGTTCTGAAGCTGACGTCAGAACGTGAACTCTCACTCAACAATGTGAAGCATGTGCCGGACATGAGGAAGAACTTGGTTTCGGGAACTCTCTTGAGCAAGGCAGGATTCGGCGTCAACTTTGAAGCTGACAAATTGATCCTTAGGAAGAATGGGGTGTATTTGGGAAAGGGTTATGCTAAAGGAGGACTTGTCAAGTTGTGTGTTTCGACAGTCCTTCGTCCTGATAAGATTAATAACGCTAATGTTGTAATTGCTGACAATTCATCTAATAATAATTCTGTTGCTTATTTGGTTGAGTCTTTTGATATTTGGCATGAACGGTTAGGACATGTTAATTATAAATCTATGCAAAGATTGATGAATTTAAACCTAATTCCGAAATGCAAAGTAAACAAGGATAAATGTGAAGTGTGTGTACAGGCCAAACTCACAAAAACTCCTTCTCCCCAAGTTCAAAGAAATACAGAACCTCTCGGTTTAATACACACAGATTTATGCGATCTGAAATTTATACAAACTAGAGGCGGTAAAAAGTATTTTGTGACATTTATTGATGATCACACAAAATATTGCTATGTATACTTATTACGTAGCAAAGATGAAGCCTTGTCAAAATTCCAAGAGTATAAGCTCGAAGTTGAAAACCAACTAGGTAAAACTATTAAAATAGTTCGAAGTGATAGAGGAGGCGAGTATGATGGTCCGTTTAATGATTTTTGTCAACAACATGGCATCATACACCAAACGACAACTCCCTATTCCCCAGAGTCTAACGGAGTTGCGGAACGGAAAAATCGAACTCTGAAAGAGATGATGAATGCAATGTTGCAAGAATCTGGGTTACCCCAGTCAATGTGGGGGGAAGCTTTGCTTACTACGAACTATATCCTCAACAAGATACCACATAAAGTCACTGGCAAGACGCCATATGAACTTTGGAAAGGTGTTGTACCTTCGTACAAATACCTGAAAGTGTGGGGGTGCCTTGCAAAAGTGGCAATACCACCTCCGAAAAAGGTCACAATCGGACCAAAAACAGTGGATTGTATTTTCATAGGATATGCACACAACAGCAGTGCTTATCGTTTTCTGGTTCACAAATCAGACATACCCGATATCCATGTTAATACCGTGATAGAATCATAGAATGCGTCTTTCTTTGAAAACATTTTTCCTTGTAAGGACAAACAACGTCCGAAGAGGACACTTGAACAAAGAGAAACAAGCTCCTCAACAAATGAGGCAAGCACTTCCAGAACTTCACCTCATGAAGTGGAAGAAGTAGCAGATGAACCTCGACGTAGCAAAAGAGCTCGGAAGGAAAAATCTTTTGGAGATGATTTCATGATGGTCTTTCTCACAGAGAACGTACCAAGAACTTACTCAGAAGCCATGTCTATACCCGATGCACCTTATTGGAAGGAAGCTATCAATAGTGAGATCGATTCTGTATTGCAACATCATACATATGAGATTACCGATCTACCCGAAGGGTTTAAAGCACTAGGGTCGAAATGGATTTTCACAACAAAAATGAAAACCGATGGTTCTGTGGATAAGTATAAAGCTAGGCTCGTGGTCCAAGGATTCCGACAAAAAGAAGGTCTGGATTTCCTTGACACATATTCTCCAGTGACGCGAATAACCTCCATCAGACTGTTGGTTGGTATCGCTGCTTTAAGAGGCCTAGAAATACATCAGATGGATGTCAAAACAGCTTTTCTACATGGAGATTTAGAAGAAGAGATCTATATGAAACAACCTGAAGGTTTTGTTATCCCTGGACAAGAACACAAAGTCTGTAAACTTGTCAAGTCTTTGTACGGACTGAAGCAAGCTCCAAAACAATGACATGAAAAATTTGATAATGTGATGATGTCAAATGGTTTCAGCATTAACGAATGTGATAAATGCATATACATCAAATGTACTCCACACGGATATGTTTTGTTGTGTTTGTATGTTGATGACATGCTCATTATTGGAAACACAAATGACATGATTAAGCAAACTAAGAACTTACTTCATAGTCACTTTGAAATGAAAGACATGGGATTGGCAGATGTCATTCTCGGTATTAAGATTCACCGACATGCTGGCGGAATTATCTTATCACAATCACATTATGCTCAAAAGATACTTGATAGATTTAAGAACTATTCACGTGGGACTGCAAAAACTCCAGTCGACCCTCATATTCACCTGACTAAAAACTCAGGCGATGCAGTTTCTCAGGTGGAATATGCAAGAGTAATCGGAAGTCTGATGTACTTGACAAACTGTACTAGACCTGACCTAGCGCACGCAGTAAACATACTCAGTCGTTATACAAGTAATCCAGGACATAAACATTGGAAAGCTATAACTAGAGTATTAAATTACCTACGTATACCAAAAATTATGGACTACACTATGGTAAAGAACCAGAAGTTTTGGAAGGATACAGTGACGCAAATTGGATTGCGGACTCCAAAAACTCAAAATCCACAAGTGGATATGTCTTTACTCTTGGAGGTGCAGCAGTGTCCTGGAAATCTACTAAACAAACCGTAATAGCCACATCGACCATGGAATCTGAGTTTGTCGCTCTGGACAGAACAGCTCAAGAAGCTGAGTGGCTTCAGAATTTTTTGGAAGATATGCCCATGTGGGAGAAACCAGTGCCAGCTTTACGTGTACACTGTGATAGTCAATCGGCTATCTCTCGGGCCCTGAATAATAATTATAATGGTAAGTCTCGTCACATACGAAGAAGACATAAAACCATTAGAAACTTGATCTCAACAGGAGTACTCACGATCGATTATATCAAATCTGCCGACAACCTAGCTGATCTATTCACTAAAGGTTTGGCAAGAGATCAAGTAGTCAAATCATCAAGAGGAATGGGTTTAAAAGCCTATGAATAAAGTTAAAGTTTGATGGAAACCCCACCTACATGACTGGAGATCCCAAGAAATAGGTTCAAAGGGACAACTAATTCAAACTTAAACTGAAAAGAACACTGTGAGATTAATATCTCTACCCAGTTCCTAGGATGACATACAGTGTTAAATCGGTATGTACTAAGGATAAGCATTTAGCTTTTAATGAGTCATTAGCCTAATAATCGAATGTATTACAAGATACTTCTACAAATAAGCTAATGAGGATCACCTAGTGAGTGTGAAATGGGGCCGTTTCTAGGAGAATTAAGGAAAGGCTATATTCTCCAAGTTCACTCATGATAACCAGGCAAGTTCAAGGCCAAAATGAACACAATAGAGAACAAGGTTCTATGAGAAAATGAAGCTGTGTTATAGCTGTTGTCTAGGTTTACATCGAAATCCGGGTGGTTCAAGACATCATGTCCACCTCCTGGCCAAGTAAATCCGACAGCTACTAACTACGAGTGGTTCAAAGCTGGAAAATTGCTACCAACTCAGATACAGTAATTTTTCGTTATACTCTCGAAAAGTCCGTCTGTCTGTCTAGTCAATTAAGTTGGTCTAATCAGTAGAGTCTTAGAGTTTATCGAGTCGTCATACGTTTAGAGGTTATTTCTATTCATGTGGGGGATTGTTGGAACTTAATTTTATAAGTGATTTTCATCATTTTTCCGGTGGCTTTTCCGGCAAGGACATTGCCCGGAATAACCGGATTATGAGTTCGTTGGAAAGCTTGTAGTTTGCACTACAACTTGGAATACTCATAAGTGAAAATTGAAGTAATGGTGAATGAGAAATGTGAGGTCAAAGTGTAGTGTGTGTGACAATTAAAGTTAACCCACTTACTAAAGTCCCGCATTGGTTAGAAAGGAAAAAGTGGAGTGGTATATATACTACCCTCTTCTATCATGTTTACAAATAACAAGCATGATGCATGATGCATGTGAGAAATGGGAACCACACACGCGCGCGCGCGCCGCCACCGCTGCCGCTCGGCTCGGCTCGGCTTGGGCTTGGGCTTGGGCTTGGGCTTGGGCAATTGGACCAAAGGTCCATCAAGACTATTCTTTTTGGAGAAAGTTCGGCCCAATTTTTCTGGCCCAGTTAGCAATTTTCGGCCCAATAAACCGAACAATTGTGACCCATAATTGGTAACCAAAACGAACAGATGCGACCCAATTTGGTAACCGAACCGGCGAACAATTGCGAATCAAAATTGGTAACCGAACCGGCGTAAAGTTGCGACCCAAACCGGCGAAAAATTGCAACCCAAATTGGTTAATCGAACCGGCGAATAATTGCGATTGTTCAATTGGTAACCGCCAAATTTCCGGTTCTATAAAAACCAAGTCTGCATCTTCTTCTTCCTCACGCTTTTTCCCACCGTTTTTCACCCATAAATTTCATACCTGCAAATCTCCTACAAAGTAAGTCTCGAGAGTATCATCGTGATCTTGTTCGTCAGACTACGATTTGAGTGTGCCAAATCGTTTTACTCACGGTTTTATCCTGGGATTCGTAATCGTGTTAAACCGTCACACTACGGGCGATTTTTCGAATTAAGGAAAGAGAGTAATCTCGACTCCGTTATCGTTTTTTAAGATCGAGAATCCTTCTTCTTCTTAATTCCTATTCGGATTTCTCAATTCGGTTTTTGCGGTTCTAACACCTTCTCTCCCTCTTCTGTCGGCTTCGCTCTTCTGTTCATGGAAAGCTTCTCCTTGTCGCTTGGTTCCATCTCTTCCATTCTCCTTCTTTGGTCAGTGGTTCTTGGTGGTTGTGGTGGTGCTCGTTACTGCGGTAACAGTCTTCGAGGCCACTTCGGGATCTGAGGAGGTTCGCCTCCGTCTTGTTTACCTTTCTTTAGTTCTGCACTAGGTGGTGGTAGAAATGTCTCATGCTCTAATTGGAAGGTCAGTTCGCGCTTGGATTGTTGGCCTCCTCTCCATCCGTTAGGGTTCTCGGCATGGTTTCTTCCGGATTGGCTAGGCGAGTATGATTCTGGTGTCTCTGTATCTTTGCCGTCAGTTGGGGCCGGGAGATGTTCAAGAACCTAAGTTACATTTTTATAAGTATATGCATTTTAAGTAATCACTTTTTGTATTGAATCAATACAACTTTATGAACATACATAATTTTAAATGTAAATATTAGGGATGGGCATTCGGGTATTTGTCTGGGTTTCAGATCGGTTAATTTGGTTATCGGATTTTTGGTTTTAGGAATATACTACCCATTCGGGTATTGTGAAAGTTCGGTTCGGTTTTGGTCGGATTCGGGTTCGATTTTGGTTAGCTGAAATATTCCAAAGTTATCCAAAATATTTTGAATTTATCCAAAATATTCATAACTATCCGATTTTTGTTTTGAATTTAGTTCGATTTTATTATTTTTATTTCGAATTATCCAAAAATAATAAAAATTATAAATAATTAAATTGATTATTATTATCAAAATATATTCATCATATCCAAATTTACCGAAAAACTAACCAAATTGTCTAAACTATATGAACATACCCAACTTTAAATGTAAATATCTTTAGGTTAATTTATATTTCGGGTAACTCGGATACCCGTTCGGTTTTCGGTTCAGATTTGGTTTTTCGGTTTTAGATGTTTAGAACCCATTCAGATATTTTAGAAAATCGTGTTCAGGTAATTTTGAGCCGGGTTCGGTTTGGTTTTTCAGTTTCGGATATTTTGTCCACCCCTAGTATTGATATATAAAGATCCAAGTTCCAATGGTTTTGACAATTTAATTATATCATGTTTAGAAAAAAAACTTATTGAAAACACTGAAACATTACACCAACATACACGTTAGTACGTTACTTAAAAAAAAACACTTACGCAAAACTAGAACTTCTAAAAAAGCCTTAATTATTATGACTGCAGAAAATTAAAAAGTTACATTCATACATACTATATTTATGAAGCCTGATTAAAAGCTTGGATAGTATTAGAAGGAATCTAGGGGAAATCAGCGGGACTGCGACCACGACCTTTTCCACTTTTAGGCCCTGAATGTTTTAGGCGGAACGAGAGTTTCACAGTGCGGAATAATTATATGTCACCATTCACACTTAAACAGTGTTTTTAGTATTCAGATAAAAAGAAAAAAAAAAGAAATAGAAGAAAATAGGTGTGAGACTGATTTTGTCATGGAAGCATATATGTAAAGAGAAGAAGGTAATAAGGTGTGGTTGGTTTAACTGTTCATAGATGTTTTAATTTTTAATTAATTAAAATTTGTTTTACATAAAAAAATAGAGAACATTAGTATTTATTTTTTCTTTATTCCACATTTTAATGTTAGATATATGAATATTAGAATTGTTTAATAAATAACATGCTTCTTTACACAATTTTATTAAAATTTTAAATTTCTCAGATACAGATTTTGCAGAAATAATGATAGACACAAAAATAAATAACACAGATGGATAACTTGTTTCAGCTGATATGAAAAAATCAGAAATAACATATGGAGAATATATGCTGCAAATAAGAGACCGTATCGCAAAAATGTATTGGGAAAATCAATAATTTTTAATAATTTTTTTTCGCATTGTATTGTATTTGAATTTTTGGAATTAAACAATTTATTTTATTTTAGCAACAAAAATAGTTTTTAAAAATTTTAAAGTACAAAATTTTACATTTAAATAAAATTTGTGTGTATGGTTATTAAATTAAAAAAAAATCATTTTTCATAGATAAATATCAAACTATAATATAGTAATATCATATATGTATTTTGCACCGCTGTTTGCACTTTTCACCATTCAAAACTTTACTTTTGTTCCGCATGTTGTTTTTTTACCATTCAAACATTATCCCGCACCGTACTTGAACCGCGCCGCATCTCTTAAACCGATCTTTTCCGCACCGCACTTAAACCGCACCGCACCTCTTAAACCGCTTGTCTCGCACCGCCCAAAACGCTATTACCATTCGAAGCCTTAGAAGCTCATGTACCTATTTATGCACTTGGAAAATATTTGCTCAACAATCTCCCTTCTACATTTTTTTTTGTTGAAATGTTAAATTTATTTATCAACAAAAAAATTACAATAGATAGGTTTTTGTCATTTTAAACCAGATGGGATCAAAGCTTTGTGTTTCATAAGTCATAAAAACACAGAGCAATAAGAGTTCTCAAGTTTACGAAAACAGAGCCTGTAATTTTTGTCGGATTGGTGGGGAGAGAAACATCTTCCTATGTCAAGAGCCTGGTGATCTCAACCCAGCGACTGTTTTCTTCCTCCGTTGTTGTTTCCTCTTCTCGACGATGAGAGAGCAGACGGTTCTCGATCTCCTTGTGTACCGTATGGCAAGTTGGAGAGGCGAGTGCACTGGTTGGTTATGTCGTCTTCCATTCCTTACTCTCCAAATCCAATAAACTGTTGATTGGAAAGCTATCTTAGCTAGAGTTGCATCAATCTTTGAAAGTCTATTTTGATTGAGGCTAGTTACTGTCAAACACCAATCCGGGTTTATCCTTGATCCGAGAAGAGTTGATGTCAACATTGTCCATTTCGTGTATGAGAAAGGGCACGCAAAGAAAAGGTGATCGCATGTCTCATTCGTTTCCCCGCAGAGCAAGCAGGGTTGTGTTACTCTCCATTGTCTCATTCGATCCCTAGTTGATAGTCTATTCCCAAAAGCCAACCATGATATGAAAGCTTGTCTCGGAATAGCTTGAGAAAACCAAACAAGACGATACGAGGGTATGATAGGTTGAGCGATTATGATTTGTTCCCAAGTACATCTTGTAGAGAACTTTGACTCATACTTATTAGGTCACTGCAACCAGAGCTTATGATCTGGGCTTGCAGCGACAGACGGCGGTTGGGTTTGTCTTATTCTCTACATCATATCTTGAAGATGAAGACCTCGCGGCTGCCTAATTCTCCAAGCATAATCCTCCACTATGTCCACGACTTTTGCATTACGACATACCCCTAATATTCTTGTACCAACATCTCCGGTGATGGGTATCAAGGGTCCCACATTTAACCAATTATCAAACCAAAAAGAGGTAGATTTTCCATCTCGCACTTCTGATTTGAGAAAGGTTGCAGCCAGCGGTCTCAGTTTAAGCAGCATCTTCCACATCCATGAACCTCTAGTGGTAGTAGCAGAGATACCCCAAAAGGAGTTTTCTCGAAGAAGATAGCAACGAGTCCAAGCGACCCACAACGAACCACCATCTTCAAATAATCTCTAAATGAGTTTCAATGAGAAAACAGTTTGATACATTTTCATTCTCCGAATACCCAATCCACCTTCTCTTTTCGTAGCACATAGATCTTCCCAAGCTACTTTAGCCTTCGAAAATATATTCGGTAAAACCGACCACAGGAAGGCGTTGCACAATCTTTCAATGGCCTCAAAACAACTCTTTGGCAATCTAAATGCCGAACTCCAAAAATTAGTAATACTTGCAATGGCTGATTTGATGAGTTGGAGCCTCCCCGCATATGAGAGCGATTTGCTTGACCATGCTAGGAGTCGAGTTCGAATTCTGTCAATAAAGGGTTCATAATCAGTCCTTGTCATGCTTCTTGTGGTTAAAGGAAGCCCCAAATATCTTATGGGAAGCTGTTCAAGCATAAGACCAAGGCTTGATGCTTTCTCTTGCAGCGCATGATGGGTTTTCCCCGCCATATACAAAGCCGATTTTGACATATTGATTGCTAGGCCTGAATCATGCTCAAAATCTGTTAAAATGCGAACAATACCCATAAGAGAATCCGCCGTACCATCCGTAAAAATAACATATCATCTCCAAAGCTTAAATGAGTTAGATCAACTTCCTTACATTTTGGATGGAAACCAAATTTGTTTTCCATAGCAGCCTTTTTCAATCGATGGGAAAGCACATTGGTAGCAATAACAAATAGGATTGGTGAGAGAGAGCACCCTTTTCTTAACCCTCGAGTACTGGTGAAGAACCCCTCAAGCTCACCATTGACACAAACAGAGAAGGAGGTTGTCGAGATGCATTTCTGAATCCAGAAGATGAAAATTTCAAGGAGCCCCATTGCCTTTAGCGTACTCAAGATGAAGTCCCATCTTACCGTTTCAAATGCCTTAGTACTATAAATCTTTAAAGCATATCGTGGGGAGATGGTGTCTTTATGATAGTCTTTGACCGATTCAGTCGCCATCAATACATTCTCCAAGAGAAGACGACCTTTGATGAAAGCACTTTGATTAGGCAACATAGCTTCAGGAAGAAGAGCCTTTAGCCGCGTTGCGAGAGTTTTTTATATGACCTTGTAGATTGTGTTACAACACGCAATTGGCCTAAAATCTTTCATCATTTGAGCGTCGGTTCTTTTGGGAATGAGGGTTAGAATCGTAGCATAGACTCCACTTGGCATGAATCCATTATGGAAGAAAGATTGTACTGCCGTGACAAAATCGGAACCTACTACTGACGAGGTTGCAACGAAGAACTCTTTCGTGTAACCATCAGGACCTGGTGTTTTACCGGAAGGCATAGAATGCAAAACTTGCTTAATTTCTTCTTCCGTCACTGACATGGCCAGGTAAAATCCAAAACATCGATACTCAAGCAAGCTATCAAGATCATTCTCTACTGTTCCAGTTTGGCTCATATTATTTTGTAGAAATTTCTTGAAATATGACACAGCTTCCTCTTTAATTTCTTGCACCTCTATTTTTACTTCCCCTGCCTCATTACATATCATTCTGATAGCATTCTTTGAATTATGTTTTGTGCAGCACGATGGAAAAAGAAGTATTCTGATCGCCGTATCGCAACCAAAGTGATACGTGATTTTTGCCGGAAAAAACTGTTCTTCAACCTCAGCGTAGTGATGCCGTTGTCTTGTTGCTTCTGCTTCTGCCTCAAACGTGAGTGCGCAAGGATTCTCTAGTACATGTCTCTGTCTCTCACACAACACATCATAGGCAATGCGAGTTCTTTTAGTTATATCCCCATATCTACTCTTGTTGAGTTCCCGAATCAGCGGCTTGAGATGTTTCAGCTTACGATGTAGCATGTGAAGAGCAGAACGAGAATGATAGATCGGCTCTGTTTCATTCCAATATTCAGCTACTATATCCAGAAACATGGGGTTCTCGGTCAAGTAATTGAAAAATTGGAAGTGACGTTTTCTCTTCTTCACTATATTGTCGATTTTGACAATACCTCTTGTGTGATCAGAGATACCGTTTGTCTCAAAAGTGGCATATGATTCAGAGTAAGTATCAATCCATGCTTCATTTACAAGAGCACGGTCAAGCTTCTTACCAATAGGTTTGAGCTCTTGATGATTCCACCAAGTGAATTGTGGTCCTGTATATTTAAGATCAGAAAGGCCGCCGTCTGAAACCAAGGCTTGGAAGTCCAGCATACCGTGTTGATCTCCTAGACCATATTGCACTCTCGAGTGTTCCTCCGACGTCAAGGTGACATTAAAGTCGCCAACCAAGGCCCATGGCAGATTTGACGGATTTCTTCCCAAAGAGTTGATCGGTCATTACGAAAGTTTGAGGCGTAGATACAAGAGCAGATGAATTTCTCTCCTTTAATCGTTTCAGCCCTCATTGTGATCATCTGGGGGCTTTTGAATAAAACAGTAACTGAAAATGACGTCATGATCATTAGTTGACTTTTTGTTGGTGATGGTGTGTGCCAATTTTTGTTCCTGATTATCATTGAGCCTTTTATTTCCCTTTTTCTTCTTTTGACTAGCTCCCCTTTTTGATTTAGCTGCAACCAGTTGTGTATCTACTTCCAAATCAGAGGACGATTCAATGACAACTTTATTTTCACTCTTCTCTGCTATTTCCCCTTCCTCACGATCTTCCCCTTCTTCCTCCGGAAT